>JARVGV010000578.1:21747490-21764086 GCA_031762435.1 Hypsolebias longignatus | reverse complement strand
GGACACCCCCCCCCTTCCCCCACCCACACCCCATCCCAGAGAAGCAGGATACCACCGGTGGGACCGGCTCAACATGCTCCTCTATTGGTTAAACACCTGAGGCTCTCAGATGCACACTTTAGGCCAATAAGGAGAGTTTTGTTCTATAAATGTTAGGTTCTGCAAATGGTGAGTTTTCATTGTTGACGAAGACAAATTTGTTATAGGATCATAAAAACTGTTGTGGAAATGAGGGACACTGCTGTATAAAGAGAAAAATGACATATAACGTTACAGCTTTTATGTAGGGTACACAGGTGGACGCTCGGTAGGGAGCGGACAGGTGAGGAAGGAACATTTTGGCTTGATGCGTATGAGAAAGGAGGTAGGATAATACAAGTGAGGGGGTAAGAACCAAACGGCAAAGCAATGAAGCTGCTGAACGTTTGCTACGCAAAGATTCAGCAAAATTCGATGTTAGCTCATCATTGTGACAACTCCAACTAAAAGCGACAGTGTCTTGAAAAGAAGACACAAAGTATGACAGAGATGATAAGACAGCAAGGGTGAAAACACATCAGGAGACCAAAGGTTTATCGTAAATGACAGGTCTAAGCCACAAACGTAACTCGTGTCAAACTGAGGGACCGCGAGCTCTGTGACATATCACCACTATGTTAGTCCATCAAAATCACTTCATCTAACAATTAAAGTCCCAGCATATCCCTGAAGGAATGCATTTAACCCGCTGCCGTCCATGCCAGAATTTTGGACTGAGATGATCATCTGTAGTGCGGTTTTGGTCAAACCTTAAAAAATAATGTTATCAGCAATCTCATGCCATACAAGGGGTAGATGTAGGGCAGCCATTCCCACAAGCCGTGGTGTCCCTGAGCAATACACCCAATCCCCAATTTCTCCCCGGGCACTTACATACCTGCCCACTGCTCCACCCGGTTGTATCTCACATGTGATGGATTAAGTGCAAAGAACTAATTTGGTCATTTTATGAAAACATGCAATGATCAGGCTTGTCACAATAAACGATTAATCAGTGAATTGCATGATAAATTAAAATTATCTACCTCATTTACATTTATCGGCTTTATCGTTTCTTCGTGTCTCTCTCTTTCTACTGAAGACACTTGATGACAAAGGGCTCAACTCCGGTGCTCTTCACTGACCCCTCCCATTCATTTTCACTTTAAAATCCATTAACCATTCAGAATCACGTTTTTGGATCATTAAAAGCAGCTAAGGTGAGAAGCTAAGCTACGAGCTAAGCTAACAGGCCGACCTCGGGAGAAAAAACCTCGGTCTTGTAGAAGCTCGAAAATTCACTGTTGAAACCCGTGCCTTCGTGTAAAAATTTGTTTCTCTCTGCAAAAAGAAGCTGAGAACTTGTTTAATGATTTTTTTTATTTTATTAAAAGCTTTGTGTGGCAAATGCTATGCTAAAAAGCTCAAACCACACCAAGCGTCCGCCATTTTGAGAACCAAAAAACAGGAAAGAGAGACAGCACATGTCATGTCAAGTGGCCTCCCTCCCATTTTTCTTAAAGAGACACGCTGCTCGCTCCCTCACTAGCCATCCTTCGGTTCAAACATTCTTAGACTGCCATCTAGTGATCAAAGAAAGGTACTACACACAAAACAAATGAACATTTCTTCTTAAATTTGACAATAATGATGAATTATTGTCAAATTCCAAACAATATTATCGTTTTTCACAATAATTTCTGAGACAATTAATCAGTCGCCCAGCAAAATTTGTTATCGTGACAGGCCTAAAAATGATGACAACATATAGCACTTTACTTTACTGTGAAATGATACACTCAGATGATGTGTTGTGAATGACACTCAGCTACTACCACATCAAAACCTATTCTAAAATCTGTAAAATGGACTGAGTTATAGCCATTTTTTTTGTGTTTTCCAAGGCCTGTTGCTGTGACAGCCATCTTGAATGGATCACTCTAAAAGTTAATCAATTTTAGATGTACACTACATAAAATTTTCTGCAAGTTTCATTAAACTCTGTCCAGTGGTTTATGAGATATTTTGGTAACAGACACATGCACAGGTAAAAACATTATTGCCTGCCTTTACCTTGTTGCACAGTGCAATAACTAGGGTCTTTGCATGAAAAACAGTTAAACAAATGTATTGAAAAGTTGAATACTGAAGTAGCTTTAGACCTTTACCACCATTTATGCTCACTTAATTATTCTAAAATTTAATTTGAAATTACAACACCGGTGCTGGTAAAACAAAACAAATTATTAGCCAATTTCTGGTTTTAAAGTTTATCAGTGTTTCATAAAGTCACCATTATAAAGCTTCCAGTCACACTATTCATGCAGAGCTGTTTATATTAACGGGTTGTGCACAACACAGAGTAACAATCAATCGAGCTGTCAGTCAGTTATTATCTGATGAATTTGGACCTCCATATTGAAAACATCAAAGATAGGTTGTTGGTTTTTGGTCACTGAAAGAACACAGATGTTCATGGCTCAACTATCAAAAGAGAAAACAGTTTTAAAACAAACATCTGCAACAAGAGTTAGCATGTACTGTGTATTAGTAAAATAATCAGCTTTCTTCAGACTGAGACAGATAACGCTAACTACTAGCCGTCACCTGGGCTCATAATGTACCTGACAAACTGGAGAACGGCAGGGAAGTACTTAAATTCTCCACAATTAAAGAGATAATTTAGATTTTTTGATGTGGCATTCCATGGAAAGGTTAAAACTATTATTTTACCTGCTGTAGAAAGCTTTTTTTAATAATATCAAAATAATTGTTTTTTAGATTGTGGTTGTTCTCAGATGACCAAAATTTGTCTACAACAGGTAAGATATTAACTGTTCATTACTTTCCCACAGGATGCTAATTTAAAACATCTCAACTATTATTTTGAATGCTGTCCCTGTAACGCCATAAATACATTTAGCTGCAGTAACTTTGTTGTTTTCTGTTGTTGTTTACATCCCATCATAGCCATGTCTTTCAGAACAGCCTGATGACTCTGATGTTTTGGAGCCTGTGTTGATCAAAAAAATGAGCTTGACTTTTAGTGTGTAGACACACACATTCATTTTTGTTATGGTGCATTTGTATATCCGTGTATCACCATGAAAACAACATCATACTTCCACTTCACTCATATTATCCGTCTAGGACCGGTTACCAAATATCATACGTGCCTTTCTCTGAAAATAGGCATTACCCGGTACATGCTCACCCATTTAGCTGCTGCATTGTTTACTTTAGTATGTGATAAAATTATTAATATAAATGGTAATTACGTGTTAATAGTTGTAGATGTCCATTCATTGCATAACTCAGAATATGTGTTGGGGATTACCGGTAATCTCAGCTACTGCCGCACCATATTTTAGCTCATTATCTATCAAACTGACTGAGTTAAACCCTTTTGTGTTTTAAGGCCAGTTGGCTGTGGCGGCCATCTTGAACTAAGCTGACTTCAAACGTTAACCAGTAATAGCTGTGCAGCTGACGATTAATTTTTTTCAGAGTTTCATTGAAAATGGTCCAGAGGTTCGTGAGTTATTTTGCTAACAGATGCATGCACACGCACAAATAAGGGAAAAAAATCATTATCGCTATTTCACCAGTGGTGGAGGGTGAATCTGCACAGAGACGGCTTAACTGATCACGTGCTCAGGATGTATGTGAGACTAAAGTTTGAATGAGTCAGACGCATTCAATAATGATCGGAGGTGAAAAATCATTAAAATTATCACCATGTACCACTGTGTGCTATTAATTGCTCAATGCAGCTTTGTATCCTTTTTTTTTTTTTTTGTCTGTTTAATACCTGGATGTTGATTGCAGGGGAGTGGTGGCGCAGAGGTTAAAGAAGGTGAGCCTGTGATTGAAAGGGCGCCGGTTCAACCTCCCAGATTGACAACATCAAAACGCAGATGGGAATGGTGAAGCACACACACCTGCCTCCACCCTCATTTACCTCACTCTGGGCTCTTGAGCAAACCTCTTAACCCCAACCATCTGATGTGCAAGGTACCCTATGGGAGCTCTCTGCTCCACACAGAGGGCTGTGGTAGCTCGGCGGTTTGCAGTTGCATCAGGAAGGGCATCGGACATAAAAAACATTTGCAAAGTCTTTGTACGAGTTAGTTGACTGGAGCAGCCGAAAGGAGGAAAAACCTCGCATGGAGAAATCACAGTAAACCCATCAACAACGCAGTGAGTCTGCAGCATTTAACTGCTGACAACAAAACTCAGTCACGTCCACACATAGTTAAAGCTTCCACAACTAGCTGACCTTTTTTTTTTTAAATTAATTTCAAATTTAAAATACAAAGAACAAAAAATATACAAAACGATATAGAGAATCAAAACCAATTTAAAACGAAAGGAAGCAGAAGAAGAAAACAATCTTATATCTGCCCCTTTTAAAAAAAAACGGAATTCCAACTAAATAATCAATTCAAGCAAAATGTATCCATATGTTATATTTTTAACTTATAATAATATAACTAATTTATAGAGATTTTGAATATGTAACATTCACACATAACTTTTCAACAAATATAATGAGAAAGCAACACATTTTGCATTAGGTATTGCCAAATACTCATACATTATTATTCATAATGAATTTATAATTGAAGGCCTGTTGATGGATTATCCTAAAGGACTGCATTTCTTTGTGCAAAAGTTTTAAACTAATATGTTTTGTTAGTTTAATTTTAAAAATAAAGTTATTCTCAATCTCATGCAGTATTGCGACACCCAGAGTATGTGTGGTTTATGTTACTATTGTGTCAAACTTTAGCTGAATGTCAGCAAAATTATAGATAATTATTCAGTTATGCAGCAAGTTTTGTGTTGGCTAATATTAATTAGCTGTGGTGGTCCTCTTGTATAAAGGTGGCTTCAAAAATTAATCAGTTGTAGATGTAGATCAAAAGATCACTTTCTGAAGTTTAAATGAACCTTAGGAGGTATTCTGCTGACAGACAAAGAAAAATGACTCCTAAAGTTTAACGTTTTGAGCAAATATCCCACACAGTGAGTGGCACTTGGAGCATGTGCTGTGAAAAACACACATGAAATTTTAGCGCTATATTTGTAAAATTGGCAGAATTATTTTCATTTGTTTATGTTTTCCAAATAAGTTTTTATATAATTAACAAAATTGTGGTGCCTCTATAATTCAGGATCATTAGTTTATGTTTATGCACTGAATTTGTATTTTTTTTTTTGTGTGCGCGTTAGCTTATTGCTGACAGAACGTAAACGTTAATAAACACTGTTTTTATTTAAGATGTATGTTGTCATCTAACCTGAAGTAAAGTATTTCAAGAGACTCCTGAAACAGAATATTTCATCAGACAAATGAGTAATGTGATCATTAATTTAGAGGCATGCAAGTTTCTCTGTGCAGCAGAAGGGAAGAATAGATCCATTTAAGCACTTTCTGACATGCTGTGGATGGCATATCTACATGCAGAACACATTCTGCTGCTAACCTTTGCAAAAGTGTCAGTGTGTGAGCCAAAGACACACGGCCTGAGTAACAATAGATTTCCTGTATTATTGGTGATTGCTTTAGCCCAGATCTTGGTATAAATGGGATATAGTGGATTTCAGGTAGTGCAGCCCTTCCTTTATCAGGACTGACAGGAAGTAAATAAGACACCACCTTGACAGGTATGAATAGGAAGGGGGTTTGTTTGAAAGGAGTCCTTAATTGCCCTCTAGGGGCAGAATGAAAAAAAAATCTATGAACTTGGAAACTGGCATCGAAGGGACTTGACACATTTGGAGAATTTCACAATTATGGATGTAGGCCAAAGGCAGGATCTGCACTTTCTTTAATAGGATAGGGAGAGACATGAGTCTGATAAAAGTAGGAGCACCAATCTGACTGCTGCAACTACTGCTAGCATGGAAAGGAGATTTGACATCTCACGATGAAAGCAGCAAAAAGTCTTGGACATCTGCTTGAAGGCTCTTGAGTTTGGACGGGAGGAGAGATGATCTCTATGGGGGATCTGAGTTCTTCATGAAAATGTCAGAAGCTTTTAAAACTGCACCTGTAAAGATGATACCGGACTATTCTGTCTGAGTTTGAAGATATGTTCTGGTCAGAGAACATTATGCATGGCTTATTTAATTACACATTACTATTCAATGCCCATATTTTTTTTTTGTCTTTTCTGGCCAGCATGTAGCATCTTTGTCCTTGTTTTAATTTGACAAATATGTTAGAATAATATATCCTTAATTAAATACCCTGTAGTGAATTCAGAAAGACAAAATACCTTATTTATATATATTTTTAATTCCCGTTCTTTATTCAAAACCTCTTGAGACAGTCATTAATCATCTACCCACACTTAATATTGAATTTGATTGTTAAGGTGATAAATCATTTAAAGAATCTTGTAATCATTGCAATGGTAGAAACAAAACAAAAGTGAGAAAAATATGGGTTTATTGCAACTGATATCACAATATTCAACAATAATATTGCTATTGCATATTTTCATACAGTCTTACTAAAATTGGTACCATCTGCCTTTTTAAACATTTTTATCCTCACTCTGAAACAAAATTAATAAATGCGTATCCTGTCTTGAGACCAAGGTGTTGGCTACTCTAGGATATCATGCTGTCTCTGTGCAAAAGAGAAAATGCAACATGGTAACCCAAAGGGAAGAAAACGAGAAGTTGGGTCTGTACAAATGAGGCAGTGATCAGGGCTGACACTTCATTTTGGCTGGTAAATGCAGCTTTGTGGGGGTGGCTGTTGGGAATACTGGACCCCTAATTGGAGCGGATGGGAAAGACTCTCATCTCATAACGGCATCACAACTATTTTACATTCTTACACCTCTGGCAACTTGGAAAGTTGGAGAATGTGTTATGTGCAGCAGACGATTATGTTTTCATAGGAGTTCAAGAGCATTTTTAAATATTAATGTGTTCAATCCTTTATATGTTCTTTGCTGATGTACCAATTTAATATCTACAGTATTGTTTTTAAAATGTACTTTAATTTATTGGTGCATTAAGACACTGTAAAATAATAGTTTTCCCCTCCATCACTTCATCAAGTAGTTTAGAAGCTAAATAATACCAAAAATAGTTTTACTCCTATTTTTTGCAAGTAGTTCTTGTTAGGAATAAAAACTACAATTACAAAAAAGTTGCTCACAGATTTCCATTGATCTTTATGGAATATCAAATATGACATTTGCTTCACACACTAACAAAGTCCTGTGGATATGTGTATTAAGTGGCAATGATTTACATGTATGTTGTCCTATGGACTTGTTCTTAATCTGGCAAAGAAAATGCAACTCTCTATTGACAGTTTTTATTGTTCATGAAACTACTTTATCCATTTATGTTTTTATGCCCCTGAATTTTTTTGTGAAAATGACTGTATTCAAAGTATGAGCAACGAAGGAATTAAAAAAGGGCATTTAGAAGCCAGAATTTGACTTTCAGTGCTTCGAGAATGAAGACGCAATTATCAGCGATGAATATTGTTATAAACATCAATTTTCTACATTTGGAATTAAAGTGCCCTCTTATAAAACAAAACAAAAAACAAGTAAAAAGTAGTTGTTTATGTTGTATGTTGCAGGTGCTGTCCCCTCTGACATCATCGGTTCTGGCTGAGAGGAGCATCAGGGTGCACGATGATAAAGTGAGTGTGACAGAACTGGGGGTGCAGTTGGTTTCTGGACTCTCTCTGTCCCTGCAACTGAGCCCTGGAAGCAACAGAGCCATCGTTGCCACTGCAACAACACAGGAAGTCATCGAATCACTTAAACAGGTATGGTTTCATCTAAGTGTAAGAATTAACTACAAATATGTTAGAATCTGTTTAATTACCTGCCATAGAGCAGAACATGTCAAACTACAAATGCCCAAGTCGAAAAGGTGATTTTTTATTTTTTTTGCTTCTGTGCATTTGTCTGTATTGAACCACTGCATAGATTTTAATGTAACGCTCAGCAACTAAACTTTGAATGTACATCTACACTTGATTGAATTCAGAGTTAGCACCTTTCAAGATGGTTGTCGCAGCTAATCAACCTTAGCCGACACCAAAATGTCTATAACTCAGTTCATTTTACAGATATTGAGCAAAACTTTGTTGAATGTATACACTCCAACAGCCAGATTTCACTGTGTTACCTGAGTTTGCGCATATACAGGTAGTCCTCGGTTTACGTTCGAGTTCCGTTACAACGGCCCGGTTGAATACCGATTTGAACGTAACCTGAAATTGAAAACACATGGCGAACGTAAGTCCGGATTTTGAATGTAACCCGGAATTGAAAGCACATGGCGAATGGTAACAGCGTTTCAAACACGTTTTTTTTTTCAATGTAACACAACAACAGCATACTTAAAATGCTGTTTTGCTGTATTTTCAAGCAGTTAGCTAACACAATACCCTAAAAAAAAAAAAAAATAAAAAAAAAAAAAACATAAAATGCTGGATAAAAAAAGTCAAAGTGAAGTGTAATGACGTCACTGGGGAGGCGGCCGTGAGTCCAAAATGTCGTAAGCCGGGGTTGACGTAACCCAAAGACTACCTGTATTCTATTTACAAGCTTTGATTAAAATGTCTGTTCTTTTGTAGCATTAGTCTATCTTAGTTTCAAACTTTTGAAAAGCAGTGGGCAACATGCACTCTTGAAGGAACACTAGGCCTTTTTATTTAAATTAAATATCATACGACAAGGTTTTCCCTTTGATTTGTATCTCCAACCACTGAATAATGATAGGCTCTAGTCACTTCCCATGAGGATATTTGGCTTTCATGAGAATGGTTTCAAATCTGTTCCAGCTTTTCTACTGTAATTAAGACACACTTTTGCTTCCCCCATGTGCCTCTGTTTTGTTTTGATCCTTGTGCATTTCAGAGAAATGTGCAAATGAATGTTTATGGGTTTATTTTTGTTTCACTCTGGGTTACTGGTGTTTTACCAGTTTATGTTTGGCTTTGTTTTCACAGGAGTCCCTCATTAGTGCTTGGCTTCAATTCAGTGATGGATCTATGACTCCTCTAGACAACTACAACCCTGCCCATTTTACCCTGGCAGCCACATCTTTGGACGAGCGGGTGGTGGTGGTGCAGCACAGTGCGGCGTGGAAGTGGCCAGTTATTGTTGCCAAGGGGGAAGGTCAAGGCTTGCTTGTACATGTTGAAATGACTCAGTCAGATGTGTGCCAGAAGGGAAAAAAGCGTTCTGCATTAGCCACCGGAATGGTAAACATCCAAGTAAGGTTTGGTAAGCAAGAGGAGCAATACAGACAACCAGGAGACAGAAGAACACGCCCTGATCCTCCATATTATAGTGGATCTATCTCGGATATGGACACTGGCTTAATTAACCGTGGAGCCACTACCATCAGGGGTCATGTTCCAATGAGGCCTAGTGGGGGACGTTTGTCAGCAGACAGTGGAGACAGGATACCAAAGATCTCCCAATACCCAGAAAAGGCCGAGCTGCCTCGGAGTCGCAGCACAGATGATGACTTGTTACCATCTCGACGAGGACTGACAGACTTGGAGATTGGTATGTATGCCCTGTTGGGTGTCTTCTGCCTGGCCATTCTTGTTTTCCTCATCAACTGCATCGCTTATGCATATAAGTACCGTACTAAGCAGCTTTCTCTGGAGGCTCCAGAGGCTATGCCCCACGCTCATGACTGGGTTTGGCTCGGTCACGAGGAGGGCCTTTGTTTGCAGCAACAACAGCATGAAGAGCTGGGTGGTACCCTGGAGGAAGGCAGTCACCTTTTAAATGGAGGTGTCCAGTGTGATAGTACTGAAGGGGGAGGATGTAGTGGACGGAATCACAGGAATGAGTCCCTTAACTCACCCACCACTAAGAGGAAGAGGGTAAAGTTCTCCACTTTCTCCAATGTGAAGTCCAGTAATGGATGTCCAGTGCTAAGCCCATTAGCACTAGTGCAGACCAGTGATATAAAATGGGTATGTCCAGACATTGAGCTTGGGGATTCTAAGGACCTTAGGAACTACATGGAAAAGCTTAATGAGAATGCAATTAAGAACACAGCATAAGGGTTACGGTGTGTTTTCAATGTACTAAAGAGAAACTCACCTGAATGCCTTCATAATCCAGAGGAAGAAAAAAGGACACATAATGAATGAGAGGTGAGAAAACAGACCAATGACTGTTGTTTAACTGAACATCTCACCTTGAAAATTGAATTGTATAGACTCCATCACTTTAATTTTCATGACAGAACTCAGAAGGGGTCAAACAAGAAATTCCAGGACTTATATCACCACAACACAAAAGCATATGGTAGATACAGTACAAAGGGTGAAATAGGGGAATTATCTTATTGCTTAAATCAACTGTGTTTCGTCCTCATCTGAGGTTGACTTTTTTATTTATTTTTTAAACATGTTTATTATAAATTGGTAGATTTGTTTTCATTTGTAGCTTTTTTTTAAACATATATTTTGTTTTCCTTATGGTTGTTGTATGTCCCTGACCACAAGCCCAAAATTATAGTTTAGGAGCGAAGAGTTCTGTGAAATTTTGTATTGTATATAAATGCAGAGTTTAATTTAGAGTTACTATATGTACAGTATAGTAACATTTTGTAAAGTGCTGTTTGGTTTGGTTTCTGTTTTGTTTTAGTTTCATCCAGTCTCCAGAAGAAGTCAGAGCCATGCATGATATAATTAAGAGAAGTCATGTGTGTCTGATTTGGTATACAAATTTAAAATATGTATATAACTAAAATCTTGGAGACGTCTGTCTAGTATTATTTAATTCATTATGATTTGCTTTAGGTATATTGTGTTCAAATGGGTTTGAAGAGTTATTAGTTGCCACATGTTTTCCTTTAATTTTATTGTTTTATTGTCAATTATTCATCTTTGTATTTCTCCACACAAAATGAAATTTATTTGTTTATTGATTCAAACAAACTTGTATTACAACTATATCAGAATTTGTTACTTTAAATGGAAAAAAAATAGCGACACGAACAAAAAGGAAAAGACAATCACATAAGTAATGCGAGACCCAATGTTTTTTGTTTTTGTTTGTTTGTTTGTTTGTTTGTTTGTTTTACTGTTCCAAGTGTTTTAATCTGCAATTAACAAGTTAATCAAAATATAATTTTGGAATCTACAAACATGCCATTACAGTGAAAGAAGAAATTTTTATTAAAAAAAAAAAAAATTGTGATATCAAATTCAATATATGACCCATTAACCCTTTTTGTCATATTGCAGTAAGAGTCAGGTCCATCATTTTCTACTGTATCTCTGTTTTGAAATATTTACTGCAGGACTAATTAAAACTGATGGTGACTCATTCATTTGTGTCATTCTTTGTGCTCACTGCCTATTAGAAGTTTTATGTAGATACAAAAATGTAGGTGCACAGCTGTATAGTTAGTGCAGCTCTGCAGAATCAAGAGAAGGGATTTTACTCCACCACACATACCACTAATGTCTCGAAAGTTAAGTCGCGTTAACTTAAACTAACCTTAGCTTTTACTTTCTTAAAGCACTTTTCTTTCTAACTAATTTTGTGACACTTTGTTGATGAAGGAACTTAAATGCAGGCACATACGCAGAAATGCTCGAAGCTTGGTGGAACTGAAACAAGATGCACTGAAATTAACAAGCGATTTGACAAAAAGCTGAAATAAAAACCAGGAGGTAAATGTATTGGAAGGACTATTTATTGTCTGAAAACAGGTGTGCTGATTACTAAATGACTACAGGTGGCATAAGAAGCTGAAAAGAAAGACATTGGAGGACATCTAGTTGTATGTGTATGTGCTATCTAGTTATACTGTATATGTATGTGCTTGTGTGCACATTTTTGTTTCAGATTACAACTGCTCCTTGTTGGGACTTAAGGAAAAATACATAACATAAGGAATAGTCTTGTTGGGGGGGTTAGGTTTAGGATTAAAATGTGAATTGTGGATGGGTTAGGGTTAGGCTATAGAAAATGAATAGAAGTCAATGCAGAGTCCCCAGAAAGCATGTTTACAAGAACAGTGTGTGTGGGTGTGTGTAGGCATAACCAATTCAGATAATTAGTCTTATTCACAAGATCACAGACTTACAGTTGAAGGGCATCCAAATAAGGGATTACTTATTTCATTTTTACAATATGGTAATGTGGCATTTTCTGTCAGTTTAACCCACAGAACATAATCAGACCTACTTAGAGCCCTAATTTAAGCAAACCCATTGTTTGTAGTTATTCCCAGGTTAACAGATTTTTTTTAAAACTACAGTATATGAATATTTAGTTTGAAGTAGTATACAAATACATAAGTTGAGAACTGTTTTTGTTCTTGTTTTTTACGAACATCCCTGAAAGTTTTTGTTAAAAAATTAGCTTTTGATTATGTTGCTTATCAAAAATAGGAGCAGATAGCAAAAAGCCTAAAATAGATCCTCTTCACATCTTTTACTTCTCATCAGCTGTGAGCTGTTTTTTATGACTAATTCCAGCTAATTCCACTTATCTTGTACTTTTCTTGACAAGAATGAATGAGACCTTAATGCTTCAGAAAACCTTTTGTGTTTTTTTTTTTTTTTTTACGCCTTTCTAAAAATCTTAAACTGTTCCCACAGATCTTTTTACTACACTGTCCTCCAAATTATTTTTCTCCTTGCTGCTCCAAACTGCTACTGCTGATTTTCACTCCTCAGTCTTTACCAGCTCAGACGTGAGCCTGTATCCTCTAAGCTCAAGTGCTGTAGGTATCTGTCTTGCTGACACAAGGATATCTGGGTTTGCACTTTACCTCAGTAAGTAACTGGCAACTCCTGTCAGGTATAATGGAACAGGGCCCTTAAACTATTATGAACCAACTTACTGATGTTTGCTACACCAATCCATCACTAGTTACCCCATTTTAAAACATTTCCCAATTGCTATGGCAACAAAACTATCTTTCCTTGTTAATTCTTTTTTGTTGTTGTTTTACTTACAGTGTGACGCACATCACCAGCTGCACAGTTGAACTTTTATTTAGCCCAAAATCTTATTGTATCCATGTATGGATAGATAAACTTTGCTTGTATAAATCAATTCATATACTTATGCTAAACAGACAATTGCACACAACAAAAAAAAAGATAGTATTTAAAACTATATTATCAACATATAAATTGGTGAAAATGCACTAAAAGTACTATTTAACAACTGTCCTTCAATATAAAAGAAAAAACCAATCATTTTAAACCATTTACCAGTTTGTCAAAGACTGTGGAAGTCAGTTCGTTCAACCTTTATTTAGACAGGTTAATCCCATTGAGCCTCGAGGACTCATTTACAAGAAAGACCTGATTTTAACAAAGAGTGATGACAACAGTGGACAACAACGACAAAAGAGACAATCATAGAAGAGGCATACAGATAATTAAAATAAAATGGCAAATAGAAAACTAAAAACAGGACCATGTCTGCATTGGTTCTTGCCAGGAGTCCAACAGATGCTTAAAGCCACTTAGAGAGGTCAAGGCCGAGAGCTTCAGATCTTTTTGCAAGATATTCCAGGAAACAGGAGCGGAGTAGGCAAAGACCCTTTTGCCACATTCCTTCCACTCTTAAAAATGGGATTCTGAAAATTATGACTTAGCATCTCATAATTATGATCATATCTCAAAATGATGGTTTAGTGACTATATCCCTCCAGCCATTCATCATCTTCCGCTTGTTCCGAAGTCGAGTTGCGGGGGCAGCAGCTTGAGCAGGGAGGCCCAGACATCTCTTTCCACACTCTTCCAGCTCTTCAGGGAGTTCCCAGGCCAACTGAGAGACGTAGTCTTTCCAGCGTGCCCTGGGTTTTTCCTGTGGTCTCCTTCCAGTCGGACATGCCCGAAGCACCTCCCTAAGGAGGCGCCCTTACAGTTGTAGTGTTGTAACGTGATGAACTAATGTGAACCTGATCTTCTATAATCCTATGCAGTTTGGTTTTGCATTTACATAAAAAGTGATGAATTCAAAAGAACACTTTACCAAACAAGATGTTTGCAAGTTTCTTTGTGCATTAAAAGTTTGTTAGACTGTTCATTAATTTAAATCAACCGTACAATTTGGGTTCTGTCTTTAATCTACAGGAGCGCTATGAAAGATCACAAGACCTCTGAGTTGCTGTTAATGTCTACAATAGCCCTGTGTGTGTTCCATGTGCCATGCTGTTTCATTGCTTGTCATTGGTATTGTGTAGATAAACTAAGGAGAATAATTCAGCGTTCATGTGTTTGTGCCTGTGCCATCCTGATTTATGGGTTTGAATAGTGCAACTAAAGCAGGTTTGATTGTGGCATTGTTTCCTTGAAACACAACGTGCCTTTTTGGCTTTGTCTCTGTCTGCACCTATAATGCACGATGCACCAGGCGTTAAAGAGTCCTGGCCTAAATGACTTGGTGAAGCTCAGTGCCACAAACCAGTTGTTGATTAAAGGAAACGTATTGTGGCATTTTTTTAAATGTGTGCAGCTGAGCAGTGGAAATCTATGTGGTAATGGTCTTTGTGAGCTCCAGGAATTGAAGGGCTTTCAGCACCTCTTTCACTGAACGCAGAGAACCACTTCTACACTTGGGGAATTTATTTATTTATTTATTCCCTTAGGTTTTACAGTGTTTTTCAAGGAAGTGAATATTCTGGGCCCCTGAGGCGATAATGATAGCTTGCTTGCTCGTGCCTCCGCTTTTCAGCACAAAACCTTACAAAACAGGATAGAAGCTAGGAGAGTAGGTTTTTGGAAATTGCTGCTCTTGGGCATACGAGGTCATAAATAAAATATTTGTGTATGCATACAGCTTAAATGTTTTTGTTGACATGGTTACCCTAGGGTTAGAAGTGTCACTGACTGAAGGCTGAAAATTTGTTTAAAACAAATTTTATGATTTGTATTAGATTTTAATGTCTCAATCATGCATATTAATTATCATTTTGTTATACTCATAAAACTATTCCAAAGTACTTGTTTGTACAGTGTATTTCAAATTACACTGTGATAACTTTTATTACAGTTATTATATTGAAACTTTTCATCACTTGGTTGATTCATAGTTTGTTCAGTAATTTAGACCCTTTCAAAATGAGCAGGACATGCAACATGTAGTTTCTCCTGATTATCTCTGAGCACGCTCACAATAAACAATATAAATATTTTTATCTGTGTCTTAAAACTGCAATGTCGGGGATATTCATATTTTCCTAATGATGTTCACAGGATAAAATGGAATAAAACATTACAAGCCCAGTTGTTACTGTTTGCTGCCAACTTATTTTTAAACAAGGTTTGTTTAAATTGGCATTCCATGCTTCCATCCATTATTTTCACCCACTTCTTACTTTCCATGTTGTGGGGGTCACTGGTGCCCATGTCCAGCAGTCACTGTGTGAGAAGTGTGGACAGGTCTTTAACCCATCACAGAGACAGATGAGACAAAACAATTCACACTCACAGGGAAAATTTAGAGTTACCAATCAGCCTAACATGCATGTTTTTGGTCTGTGGGAGGAAATCAGAGAACCTGGTGAAACCCCACGCATGCACGGAGAGAATATTTAAACTCCATCCAGAAAGGTCCCCATCCTGGATTTGATCTGGCAACCGTTTCACTGAGAAGCAGCAGCTCTGCCAATTGTGCACCTTGAATCAACATTTTTTTTTAATCAATTTTGATTTAATAAATTCAATAAATGAACTTAGGTAAAGGCCCTGTGATGGACTTGCGACCTGTCCAGGGTGTCCCCCGCCTCTCACGCAGTGGTGGCTGGATATGGGCATCAGTGGCCACCGTGACGCAAAAAAGAATAAGAGGGTAAAACAATAATGGATGGATGGATGGATGGATGAATTTAGCCATATGTTGTTGTTTTTTTTCTTCATATTTTCCACATTTCCGATGTATCTGTTATTGAAGATGATAGTCAAAGTCCAATATTCAGATTAATTTATTAATGTCATTGAACAGCATATCAAAGACATGTGAAAACAAAAGTTGTTCCTCAGGCCAGCCTGAATAAAAAAACTAGTCTTTACCAAACACCTAAAGTGCTGTGGAAGTAAAAACACAAAGTCCAGAGGACAGCTTCAGGGTTCATACATGTCACAGCCTTAGGAAATAAGTCTTTTTATCCAGGGTTTGAGTCTGCACAATGTTCTGTAAGGAAGGAAGAGGGGATAGTTCATGGACTAGTTCTGCATCTGCTGGTGTAAATGTCCACTACTGAAGGGAAGCTGCTGCTGCTGCCGGTTGTTTCAGCCACTTCTTGTTCCCATAGCAGGCGCTCTCCATCAAACCGATTTGTAAAAAGAAGTAAGCACAACAGCATTGGGACTGGCATGCTTCAGCCTCTTCATAAAATACAGTCATCGTTGAGCCGTTTTAATAATGGTGGCTGTGCTTGTGGCCCATGCAAAGCCAGATATGTGCATGCCCAGGTATTTAAGTTTATTGTGTTTTAGTTGTGAAATTACGATGGAGCTTTAGGGCCATGCTAAGAAAAAAACTGCATTACAAGAAAAAAGTCATAAATTTGCAAGAATGAAGTCGTCATATT
>JARVGV010000578.1:21686200-21700640 GCA_031762435.1 Hypsolebias longignatus | reverse complement strand
TTTTCCAAATTATTGGACATAATTAGACAATGCGACTTATAGGGCGGAGCGACTAATAGGGCGGCAAGTACGGTAATCAAGTCTTTAAGTCAGGTAAATGGGAAGAGAAAGTGAATAGATATATTTATCAACTCAAGAAATTAAAATGATTTATTCAATTATGCTGAAATTGTTTAATAAAGCATTTATCCTTTTTCTAATTTTTTTAATTTACTCATTGTTTAAAAGGCTGTATGCTATGCTGTGTCTAAAAATTTATGTGGGGCTGATAACGATACCAAAAATTAATTTGCTACCAGATGAAAATCCCCCAAGAGAGGATTAAAAGGTTGCTTCTAGATTGGATCAGAGGACGGGACGCTGTGCTGTAACTCAGGAGAGACACTTGCTGAGATTGGTTATTACATGCTCCAGAGATTATCATCAGTTAGCAACACGGGCTGGATTATTATCATTATCCATTGTGGTTCTGACTCATGCGGAAGGTTGGCGGTTTGATTTCCAACTCGGAGTGCCACTGTTGATTGACTTCGCTAAAATGTGCTGAAAAGCTGAAATTGAGTTGTTACTGAGACAACAAGCTATAAACAAAAAAGAGCAAAACATTAGCTCAAAACAGCTAAAATGGTGATAATTTTTCTTATTTTGATAACATTGAACTGTATTTCATTGTAATATTTACTTTCTTTTTTTAGCTGGAAATAATTTTTTTTTTTTAATTCTCTTTAACGTTATATATTTAAGAGTCTGATTCATCATACATCGTCATGATTTGGTGTATCTGTTCATCAGACTATTTATTCTGTAGATGTTAATGTGAACTATTTCATAATTGTGATTATTTATTTTTTAATTATTGTATTTTATTTGTTGGCTTACTATGCTTCTATTTCTATAGTTTGATGGTGAACTCTTACAAACCACATCTTGAAATTGGATCTGAAAAGATTTCATAGCGATGATCAATCAAAAAGTTATTTATCCGTACATTTATTTAAAAACAGTTCACAGACAGTGACGCAACGCGACCTTTATACAGAATGTTTCTGTTCTGCAATATATAAATAAACTGAATTTAATTAAATTAAGTAGAATGCGCTCTATTGACAGTCTGAACCACTGGCAGTGAATAATTATATAGTCTCTGGGGTGGGGTCATCAACTCAAATCAATCATTTCCTATGCTTCTCCTTTAACGCAAACGTAACATTGAAAACATTCTTGAATACTACCTGATCACCTCTCTTTGCTAACATAGCAGGCAGACATGTACAAAGTAGGATGTCCTTTGCATCGTACATGAACAAGGCCAAATGAGACACGAGGAGTATTAGAAGATGGAAAATGCTGTTATTTGGAGGAAAACGTTTTGAAATGGGTCAGTGAAACCACTAATACGATGCATATAAAATATACAGTACATGCAGTGGACTGACCTTTTCTGAGTGATGGACGCCTTCCTGTTGCAGACAACAGAGACTGTGTTGGGAGTCGCTCCTCTGCCGGGCTCCACAACCACATCCCACAGCAATGGGTCATTGGGTCGAGCTGCACTGAAGGCCAGGCCCGTTTTCACAGCAGCCCTGCAGTAAAAAAAAACAAAATGAAATGTAAGCTTCCATTTAGATGCTTTTCTATGTACACTTTTATTAAAATAAATATAAATGTTAGTGTAAACATAACCGTTGAGAGCAAGGGCAACGAGTACAAAGGGTACATTTTATACTTGTGCGCGGTATTGGGTGTATTTGCTTTAAAAATAGTTTGTTTTCCTCTAATTACATGCGTCCTGTATTATTTTTAGTGTGTAGCTTTTCATGTTGTGTGTGAAACACAATGAGGTGTGTCGCAGGCTGCTCACCCTCTGAGAATCAGCAGGGGTGTTTAATTCCCATTAGTCCTCAGGGCCAACTGGGAATCAGTTATTCAGATCTCTGATTCAAACACACACACACACACAGCTCTGACGGGAGAGACGGGATGCTAATTATAAATAATGTGATTGGAACAGACAGTCCTAAATAAACACTCACCAGTGGCTTCAACTGCCACAGAGTAGTTACATATCAATGGACTGGTCATTATTTGAGTCGTAAGTCAGAATACAGTAAAAATAATAATGATAATAATAATAATAATAATAAAAAGCACAACAAATGGTTTCTCACCTACAGCTGATATGAAGCGATTGATTTATAATTCTAATTGGAAACATAACTACATAGTGGAAGCCTCATGTGTTTTACGTATCAGATTGTACTTTGTACATCATGGGTCAGAGAGTGTATCCAGAAGCATTGCAAATGTATACAAATATACTTTTTTTTTTTTTTTTTTTGCAAAAACATCCCATTGTTTTACTATCACCAAATGAGTTAGATGGAACTGTGGTGACCGCCGAAGAGTGAAGAGCCAAAAGACAATAGAAGGTCTTACTATTGCCAAATGACCTACAAGGTAGACTTTTTGTGTTGTTGTTTTGTTTTAAACAACCTGTTGTCAGGTTAATTTAAACCAGTAGATCATCCACCACAAAGCTGAAGATTAACTGATGAATTTATACACAGTCACTGCAAAAACACTTGAAATAAGCCACATGTTCCTAAATTTGATCAAATGTTCTTGTTTTGTGAAGAAAAAAATGCCATTGGGGTAAGCAAAAGTTGCTTGACTAGAATTGTAAAATTAAAGAAAATTGCATTTCTTATGAGCAAAGATTGCGTTCCTTAAGAAATATTTTCTTAGAATGAGTGTTATGTCCCCTTGATTATCATATTTCCAGCCTATAGGTCGCTTTTTTGTGTGTGCATAATTTGCATGTCCTGTGACTTATACACTGAAGCGACGTATTTATGATTTTTCCCATATTTATAAACCAATTTTTGACTGAGATATGACAGTTTTTCATTTATTCTGACCAAAAATGTTGAACACTACCATTTTCAGACACTAGATGGCACCCGTTATGCAAGTACAAACGCAAGTTGTTTTTTTTTTTTTTAGTTTCTTGAAAATCTTTTTTTGCAGTGTTGTCATGATATAAGAGCTAGAAGCAGTTTGTTTGACTTCACACGTTTCCAATTATACATATTTACTGGAATAACCAATAATGGAATAGCCACTGAAGCTGAGATAAAGCTTTCACACACATTTAAATGGCAGTGTTTGTCTTTGATACCAAATGACAACCTGACAATTCCACTAAGGCTAGATGAAAATCTATTTCTGGATATAAACCCAACTGCCAGAGGTGAAATCTCCATCTTGTGGTCTAAAAAATGTACAGTATTTAAAACAATACATATGCAAACAGTTTTGAGCAAACAGAGCAGAATACCAATCAGCATCTTGCATCGTGCAGAAAATCTTAATAAAATAAACATTTGATCAAAGATTTCAGTACATTTATTTTTATAAGGCTTTTTTTTTTCTTTGTGCTTGTCCAGATATGTGTCACAGTGACAAAAGCACATGATGACCCTGTCCCAGGGGGTCAAACCACTCCAGCAGCCTCATATTCAGTGTGGTGACGCAGCGACTCAATCTTCCTGGTTCAACAAGCTTTCGGTCCACAAAGCAGACACGAGCCTTCCTGCAGTGAAACCTCATTCCAGCCTTTTCTTTCCTTGCTTCTTGTCACTGTCAGACCTTTTGACGACAGGTGGGGAGCTGAATACAAACCGACCTTTCAGGTGAACAGCTCTCCATTCTGTTTTACTAAACCCATTCAATTTCAAAGTTCCCAGGTTTTCATACAGGAAATGTTGTTGTAGTTATAGGTAGACTGTTTAACAGTCAGGCAGGGTGGTCTTAAAATACACACACATTAACAGACCTAATCCTGGCAGTCAGCCCAGATCATCTCTACCGTATAGTTTTAACCTCTTGATTCAGTTTCAATCAGAGCAGCAGATTATCTGGCCTAGTCCTGCAGGAGTGGACTCAATCTTTGGCCAAAAAGTGAAGTGAAGAAGGGATTTTTCTGAGGAGGAATCGCTCGCTTTGCCAAGCTCCTCAGAATTTGGACTTAACTGCATGGACTCGGTCACCTCATTTTTTTTTCCAAATCCATTCTGGATATGGCAGCAAGACAGAAATACCAAGAAAATTGCTGACCTATGTGGACGATTTTCAGCAGTAAGATTGGTAAATAAGAATTTGGAGAATTCCAGGTGAAGCGATCACAAATCCTTGCAAATAGTCAAAGAAACAGCAAACGTTGGAAGGGTCAGCGTCTCTCAATCAAATCCTACGTTGCTCAACAATGCAAAGATCAAAATCATGTCACCTGCCTGCGTTTGTGCGTGCATGACAAGCAGTTTATAGATAATGTCAGTATAATATTCACAAAAGCACTTGAAATCCTTTAACCCATAGGGTAAACTATGTGCCCTTTAGAACAATACACACACATCCAAGCATTTCTATCGAATGGCCTGCATCCTGGCCTGCAGGAGATTATAGGGTGCTCGCTATGCATGCAACATGATATCATTAAATCACTGGATTACAGGGAGAATTGTTGTTTTGAAAACAAATCAATTAGGCAAAGTAATGACTACAAAAACCAACTGCACTATACAAATCATTTTTCAAAGAAGTTGAAATACTGTGAAATTAAAAACAATGACTATGGTTTAACAAGCTGTCAAGAAAGTTGGGATCTTTAAGTAATAAAAATGGTGAGCAGTCCAGTTTTATAGTGTAAACTGTCAGTTTTTTTGTTGTTGTTTTTTTTTTAATTAAGTTTTACAATTTTGGGGAAATAAACATTAAATCAATGATGAGTTAAAGCTAGCCTCTTTGGAAAGCCTTAATTCAGCTCAAAAATATATATAAAAACCTGTAGAACTGATAATATAATGTTATCCTATCAACTTTACATTAAGTTCATGATGATGTTCTATTAAACTGTTAAAACTGGGTTCATCAGCAATTTCCTTAGAGACGAATAAATTTTTATTTGAACAAATTCAGAGCTAAAAAAACAAAAAGTAAAGTATAGGAGCATTCCATTACGACTGACACAACAAGTACATTTATTTTCTACATTAATGATTTATATTCTTCACAGCATTCAATACACACCAACTTATTTGTGTAAATTAAATTTCAGGCCAATTTGCTTTAGTTTTTTAGTTTTTTTTACTATTATAAGTGGGATCATTGTACATTTTTGTGCGAAACTAAAATATAAAATGATGTATAATATGACCAATTTCATGTGAATGCTGAGAGTCTGTGGAGATCACATTTAATGCAGTGGCTGTTTTATCCAAGTGGAGATTTAGGTTTTAAGGCAGAGGACATGAGAAATCACAGCTTAATTATTTTTATTGTACTCTCCTAATCATTGCAGTGAAAGTGACCCTGCTCCAATTACTGTATTTTAAAACCTCTTTTTTTTTTTTTTTAGATCAAATGTGATATTCAAAACTGAATATTTGTACTTTTGTAAGCTTTTCATCATTTTAAAATTTGATGTAGATTAGTTGTTCCATTTTTTTCATCAATAGTAGAGTTTAAATGACAAAAACAATTACTATTATTTAAAAAAAAGGGGGGGAATTCTACATTTTACCTACAGTATCTAAAGCTCGCCCAGCCATGTGCACTGAAACGGCAGCAAAGAGGAACTTTGCAAACAGATTGAAGTCTGTGCTTCATCGTGGTGGAGCTGCTTTTATATTAAGTTCAGTTTTACTCAGACGAGTTAAGAGGATTAGTTATTTGTTTTCTACTCCATTAAACAGATGCAATATTTATGAAGTCAAATAACCACAAAACCTTGTTGAAATGTTAGTGGGATGTTGAGATATGAAAACCAGTGAATCATTTGCCAATTATTTTCCTGTTTATGGAAGAGTGCTCTCCATAACTCCCTCCACTAACAGTGATGCTGGGGAAGGCAGGATGTGTTGGAAATTTATGCAGCCGGTAACTGGCAGACAACACAAGTCACTCTGGCGTTCATGCGTTTTACAGCGTGGCCTTGATGATGACTCCCATCAGTGTTTAAGAGCCTAAAGTAATCGTTTAAATGCATGGAGCTTATCCTTCATGAATATGCTGAAAATACACCATACGTCTTGAATACAGAGTGTGGTTCTTGTACTGTAAATGTTTCAGAAACAATTAATTTTTATTGAATTTCTACTAAACTCTAATCTCAGTTGTGTTGATTACAGAGACAAGTGATTACTGGACTTTCTTTGAATGGTACTCGTAGCCTGACACGCCTTGATAACCTTAAGCTGGCCACCTCTCCTGCATTTTTGTTATTTAAATTAACTTAGCTGTGTGTAAAATCTTAAATACAGTCTCTAGCATAAAACGTTTATCACTTATTGGTAACACAGAGGGCTCCAAATTGCAATCTCTTTAAATTCAATTAGACTTCCTTGTGCTAGCTCTTTGCACGGTGGCCGACAGGTGCAAACATGCAGCAAACAGTGAAACACGCAGCCAACACAACAAAAACAAACACAAAAAAAAAAAATGCAACAGAAAAACGCTGTTTGATGCAAACTGAAAAACACGAAAACACAGAAAAAAGATTGACGTGATTAAGATTAGCAAAACAAGCAATAGATCCTGCTAAAATAATCTGACACATAAGTTTATCTTAATATAGTGTCTCTGTTTTTCCTATGAAATATCAAATTACATTATTTAAAGCCATTGTCTTGCCGGTGTTTAATTTTCTGACTTTAACTTTAACAAAAGTGAGTTTTTGTTTCTTTACATTACCAAAACCTCTCTTTACTTGAGACATTTTATGTATCCTTGCATACTATGAAAGTATTACTTTAACTTTAGAAAGTGCCCGCTCAGCTAAAATATTTTTGCAGGTGGTCTGGTGCCACGTGATGTGGCGGTTGACGCCCCCCTAGTGGTCTGGTGCACTTCCATTTATTTCTGTTGTTTGCAGTGTTTCTTACTTGCAATTGTTGTAATATGTGACCACCATAATTTCATGTATTAACCATTTGCTGTGCGTTTCGCTGTTTACAGTGCATTTGCACCTGTCAGCCACCGTATCTTTGCCTTAGCACCTTATCTGAAGATGCAAGAAGTTGCAGTAAATTAGTCCAGTATGAAATGGGACACTTCTTAAAGAAGCCAGTACACCATTAGTCATTACAGATATACCTTTATATGAATGGTCAATAGAGCCACAACATGTATATTAATTAAACAAAATACTTTGGTATATGACGTTATTTTTGTGTTTGTGGAAAAAGTTCAGAATGCTTACAAATGGACTTACTGATAACTGTTGTTAGCATTTTTATACTGATATGGCAATTCAAACTCTTAGCTATAAAATAAATGTAACTCCAAGATTATTTGAAAAGCATCTTGACAAAAAAAAAAAATCTAAAAATTATACAGAAGATCACTCACCTAAGTGTGAAATTTTCCAGAGTAGATGTGTTTGGCAGAAAAACATAGAAGGTTGCCACATCTGTGGTCTTCAGTGGCTTGGAAGACGTTTGGATTATCACAGCACCTCCCAGCCTAAGTCGAAAAAACGTGGGGTTTCCAGATGAAGCTTTGATGAGATTGACGCTTCCTATCCTTTTCATAGGTGTTCCCGATCCCACAGAGTCTCTCCCTCGCCCCACTCCTACTCGCTGCAGGCTGTCTTGTGGAGTACACTGGCCAGTCTGATCCCTTCTGCTCTGGAAGTATACTTCCACAAGATTCCCCTGGAGTCCCTTAATTCCTTCAGTTTTTTCCGCTTCTTTACTAGAGCTTCCAGATCTGCTGGCTGAGCTGAACCAAGATGCTTCTAGTTTCAGATGTGCCATGCAGAATCCCCCTGGAGAAACCAGACAAGCCCCACGGACTTCCCTCGTTTCCCAAAAGGCATAAGCTGTCACACAGTAAGCTCCATCCTTGGCCTTGTCCCCATCATTTTTCTTCTCACCATCTTCTTTGGAACCCAGTGTGTCTTGGCTGAAAGTGAAATTACTTTCTGTAGGCATGTGGAAGAGGATCTTGACAACCGGGGACGAGGACCGAACTTGGGGGACTAAAATGACGGGTAGAATTTTGCGTCCACTGAGGAGCAGTTCAGGAGGGATGATAGTGTCTACTGCTAGGGAGCCATATGATGCCTTGATAGCTGGTTGTAGGATCCCAGCACCTGGACCGGTGATGAGAAAAGTCTTAGCCTGAACTTTTAGACTGGAGTTCCCTGATGGTTCTGAACTGCCCTGTCTCAGAAACACATGGTCTGCATTGAAGATCTGAAAGTTGACTTCTGGATAAATGAGGGATGGAGGAGAGAATGTCTCTGTGTCCTCAGCAGGTTTCTGGCTTTCAACAGCTGAAAGATAAAAAATGACAAAAATAAAAACGTAATCAGGCAAAAGTTTTTACAGTATCGCTCTTTTAACATAAATGTTATCAGCAGAAACCAGAAATAATTTGACTTAGACATTTTCCACATGCAAAAAGCTTTTGAGACCAGAAAAAAAAAACTACTTTTTGAATGAGTGTTTTTGTGTGGACACCCAAAACACAACTTTTGAAAACAATGTCTCACATCCTGCCTAACCGACAACGCCAAACATGACAAATTAGCAACAACAATGTCAGATTACATGCTTTTTGTTGCAGATGCTAGTTCCTCAACCCCACCAAAACCTGCATAGCTTCAATAAGCAGACTAGGTTTGCAAGAACATCTTTAGAAAAAACAAATGAAGAGATCATTTTGGAAAAACAGTGTTCATGTGTTCAGAGACTACTTCCTAAAGCATCTGAGGCGAGCTGGTCTGGAAGCTCAGTCCTCACCTCCTTCTACAGGTGTGCAGTGGAGAGCATCCTGTGCTCCAGCATCAATGTGTGGCATGGAGGCTGCACAGCTGCAGAAAGAAAAGCTCTGCAGAGAGTGGTGAAGGCTGCACAGAAGATGTTGGAGTCAGCCTCCCCACCATCACAGACATTTACACCTCCAGATGCAGGAAGAGATAGAGCCACCTGCATCATGAAGGACCCCACTCACCCAGCACACACACTTTTTGCCCCTCTCCCCTCAGGCAGAAGGTTGAGGAGCATTAAGTGTAGAACCACTAGACTGAGGAACAACTTCTACCCTGAAGCTGTTAGACTCATGAATCGCTAGTCAGGATTATCACTGTGAAAATTAATGTGAAAAAAAATCACTGTAACGCCACTTGGTTGTTCTGTGCTGCTGACTATCCATGATGCTGATCTCATGCTGCTGATTTATTTAATGTTGCTGTGTTCATTTGTCCTCAACTGCTCTGCTCACGCAGCCTCATGTTCGTGCTGCTGTTGTTTGGCACATTGTTTTGTACTATTTGTGTTTAGTATATTCTTAGTTTAACATATTTCTTAGTTCATGTCTTGGATTGTACGAATGTTTTTATTTACAATTTGTAATTTTTTTTGGATGTAATTGGGACCCTGTGTACATAGTTTCATTCCACCTCGTGTACCACATGTGATGTGAATGACAATTTAAAAAAAAAAAAAAACTTGAATCCTTGAAATAAGGCCTTGAAAAGAAGAATTAGCAAATGGGTTGCTTCCTTTAGTTACCAAAAAAAAAGTGCCAATGTCAAGTTGTTGGACCAAACATGAACGCTTTTATTCCTATTCCCTGAATCTTAGAGATTTTCTTTTCTCCATAATAAAAAAAAAAATGACCACATTTGACAGTGATGGCACTCATTATGGGCAAAATAGGACATAATGTAATGATGTGTGATGCATAACTATACATGTATACATAATGGGGAAAAATCTACAGGTTGTTCTTGTGAAATGTTCAAGCAGATGAATGGCTCAGTTATAAAAGCCTACTACTGCTAAGTGGCTTGTAGGTTGTA
This sequence comes from Hypsolebias longignatus, assembly GCA_031762435.1. NCBI lineage: Eukaryota > Metazoa > Chordata > Actinopteri > Cyprinodontiformes > Rivulidae > Hypsolebias > Hypsolebias longignatus. The sequence continues at coordinate 21,690,775 of JARVGV010000578.1, read as the reverse complement.
CATTTTCCACTAACGCATAGTAACCGTATGCAAAAAATATTTATGTCATATCCTGTGGTCCTAAGTGCTTTGCTGTGTTTGTTTCTATACCAAAACATCTACTCTGTGCTCTTGACATAAGACTATGTAATGCAATAAAAGCAGTAGTAAATGCATCTACAGTAAGTGCTGAAAAGCTGCTCTTTTACAATTTCCATAATGACTTTGCTCCAATCTGATGTTATATGTGACAGAACTCACTTCCCGCTGCCAAAGACAATTAAGTAATTCACTTTTTTTTTCTAGCAGAAATGCAGCAGGACTTCTGTGTGCATGGTTCATATTTGTTTTAGAAGCAGACACAAACCGTAGTTAAAGCGAAATCTCTGATCCCCATAAGATTTATGAATTTAAATAATTCCTTATGCAAATTATATGCAAATGTTTAATGTCATGAGTTCATTTACATTTATATAGGATTTTCCTTTGAGTGAAAAGGGGAACCTGAACATGTGTCAAGTTTAGTATTGAACAGTAGTCAGAGGTAAAAAAAAAAATTAAAAAAAAACTGGGCTGTTTCCTGTGATTGGACCAATGACTCATAAAATTATTTAATGAGATATTTAAAGTAAATCAAAACAAAGTTTGGCAAATTGTTTTCTTCTCCCTGTAAATTTAGATGTATTGAATAATACATTTAAGACTCAGACTGATGAGTGTTTATAATTAAGTCTGTACATTAATAAGTTGGCCTATCAAAAATTTATAAACTGATTTATTTTATGTTTGTTGCACATCAGACAACTCAATTCACCAAAATACATGCTTGAGATAAGTATCACATGTTGCTGAAAATGCAAAGGTGAGTGATATAATGTGTTTGCTTTTGTCCCTGTTCACTTCTGTTTATGTCTGTCTGTTAACAAAATATCTCAAAAACCACTGGGCAGATTTTAATGAAGCTTTCAGGAAGTAATTTCTGGATGCATATTTATAACTCAACGCTTTTTGAAGTCAGTCTGATTAATTATGGCCGCCTCATCCTACTAAAATTAGAATCCATACAAATGGCTATAACTCAAGCAAATTTATAGAAATTAAGCTGGAAATTGTGTGATGCTATAGCCGAGACTGATTCATAACACATAATGTAAAAGTTACTCATTATGCGGGATCTTTGTTTAAAACGTCATTCTTTACTATTAGAGTTGACACAGTGTCTGTTAGCAAAATATCTCGAGAAGTACTGAGCAACTTTTAATGAAACATTTAAAATACATTAACAAACTAATAACATTTGGAGTCATTCCAATTCAATATGCTCATCACAGCTTATAACTATTAACCAACAGAAAAAAGGCTATCACGTGATCAGTTTTACAAATTTTTAGCTAAAGTTTGATGTGGTGGTAGCTGAGAATCGTCCACAACATGCATATACATATCAGCATGTTATCTTAAAATACCCCATGAGTTTGGTATCAAAACGGCTACAACTTTGTCATTTATTAAAATAAAATCATCTTAGTCTTAAAAAATAAGTTGACGGACAATATGCATTTCTTCAAGAAATGCTAGGCCTTTATATGTATACAGTATATAATTTTATTTTCATGGGATAACTCGTTTACTGTAACTAAAAAATAAAAAAAAGAAAAGAAAAAGAAAAGAAACCTTAAAAGTCTATTACTGTTTTAAATGAGATTAGATAACTGCTGTTTGACGCCAGATGTTTGTGCTGTCTCGTTTACTGTAATTGCTGTCTGGATTCTCATTATTCTACTCTGAAAGGCACGAGAGAGAGATGTCTGAGTGCAGCAGCTTGGAAATCCAGCTGTTTAAATTTGTCATCATAATTTAAAGCGTGTAGATTACTGAAGGTCAAAGCAATTCCCTGAATGAAGGACGAAAACAGACTCAGATATTTGTTTTTTTTACCTGACAAATTGAATCCAGTACTGACGAACAGCGCTGTTTATCAATGCATTGATCTACAATGATTTTATTTATCATTTTTGAATGACAAATGCATGATAAACAAAACTCAAGATGTGTAAAGCAGCACATCTGTGGCTGTGGAAAATAAGGCTGCTGAGCTGATTATCAAGAGCAGAAGACCTCAAGAACCAAACCCTAATACTTAAGCATGCGTTTGAGACACAGCTGAGTCCTGCAATGGCAGAAACTCACGCGTGATGAAAAACATCCGCACCGATCTCTTGCATAAATAGAATTCCAGCCAAAATAATAGAGGTTTTTGCATGAATTTGGTATCACACGCAGACAGCCTGGCCTCATAGCTCCCGTTGCAGGTTATCTTTAAACAACCAGAGAAACAGCTGTGCAACCTCAGCCTCAGGCCTCTTTAATCCCACAGTTGAAGCCTGGAGAGCCTGCTGTCACTTTCATTTAGACAAAGGGATAACAAAATTGGGATGAGGCCATAGGTTATAACCACAAAACCACACAAAATAGACATTTTTAACCTGAAAGCTCCATGAACGGATAAATAAAGACAAAAATCTGGGATTTTCTGCAACTTTGCTTCAATCATCCATAAATACTTCTTAATGAGGCTTGCATCAGCTGCCTAATCTTTTAGTAAATGTGTCACATCATAAAATGAAGGAGGGAAAAAAACAGTTATTTTAATCTGTTGTATACAGTTCTCTTGCAGCTGAAGCCTTCAGGCTACTGCCAACCCAGATATGTACAGACTTTCTAGATCAGCTTCTGCAAAGATCACAAAACTTTTTTAAAACCACAAATCCAACAAAGAGTTCATCTTCAATCAAAAGCAGAATTCTCACCTTCCACAGCTGTGAAAACGGCCAAAAGTGAAAGCAGTGAGCGGAGGGGGTAGTTGAGCACCATTCTGATAAAGTTGCAGCTTCTGATCAAACGCTCTGCTCTGTGGTCCAGTGCGCACCGAGCTCTGGTGACCGTGCACACAGCTGCAGACAAATCATTACACTGCTGGCTGTCCAGTTACATTCACCTCCTCTGACTGCAGAGGATGAAGTGAGAAAACAAGAATCCTTACGTCCACTTAAATATTCTCCTTCACATGGAGGAAATAAAAAGTTTGGAGTCGTCTTCTTCCATGAGATGAGCAAATTGTTCCTCCAAAGCCCTGTGGGAGTGCAGCTGGTGGTTGACACGACGGGATCAGCATCAGGCACGACTCTTGTCATGATGGAGTTCAGTAAACATGTGCAGTCAGTCAGATTAAGCTCACCCACGTGGGTCTAATCGCCGGTGTGAGGGGGTAGAGGGGGAGTCTTGGCCAAATGAAATGCACACAAGGTCACAGATCAGCGCTTATGACTGCTGATTTCTTAAATAAAGATTATATGTTGAGCAAAAGCCAAAAAAATCTGTCATGATATCAGTAAAATAAAATAAAAAATGTTAGTGTCTTTTTCTGTCTCTGGAGTTATAACCAGAACACTGAGCACATTTTAGTTTTTACTTTATTTCTCACTTTCTGAACATTCCTTGTGTTTTTGTGTATTTTACAATAATTAACGTCATGTTTTTGTTGTACATCCCTTTTAATGAGAGCAATGATGTTTTACAGACGTCATGGACATTTGTTTTTCTTTCAGATAGACAGATGTAGTGAACACAAAATTGAAATAGGTTCAGTATTGGCAGTGAATTAGTTTTTAATCAAAAACCAATTTAGAAGCAAGATCTGATTAAATACAGGTATATACAATAAATTTTGAATTATATGGCGAGTATAGAGTGTTCACTCACTGTGGCGACTCCTGAAGAAGGGAACAACCAAAAGCTAAAAATAAATAAATAAAAAGATTAGTAAAACTTATTAAGAGCTTTGCATTCCTTGAAGGAATGCATGTTTCCCGCTGCCTTTCCTGACAGAGTTTTAGACTTACGGTAAATCCACATACTGTATAAACTGTAGCAGCTTTGACAGAAATGTAACATTTGTGGTTCCCAACCCTGGTCCTTGAGGAACACCATCCTGCATGTTTTAGATGTTTCCCTGCTCCAAAACACCTGATTTGAATGAATGGGTGATTAACAGTCTTATGCAGAACTTGAGGAAGTAATTGTTACTGAATTAGGTGTGCTGGAGTGAAGAAACAACTAAAACATGCAGTATGGTGTCCCTCAAGAACCAGGGTTGGGAACCACTATTTTTGAGTTTTTGTGAATGACTCTTTGCTGCTACCAAATCAAGTTGTAGGTGAAACTGAGTTTTATATCTTTTTGTTGTTTAGTTTGTTTGTTTTAAAATTGTCAGTTAGCTGTGGTGGCCATCTTAAATTGACTCCAAAAGCTAAACAGGCATAGATTACAATTTGAAGGTTTCATTGAAATCTAGTAGTTCCTCAGATGTTTTGTTAACGGACAAAAAGGGCTGACTCAGACATTTTACAGTTCAATCAAAGATCTCATGCACTGAGTAGCATTTGGAGTATGTGCTATGAATTACTCTCATGTATAGTGTAGTGTTTTCATGTTTTTTATATGCTTATAGTTAATAGACAAGTGCATGCTTTTTACCAATCTTGTATGAATAATCAAGAAACACTATTTTATCATCAATATGGAGCACAAGGTTAA
>JARVGV010000578.1:21608914-21627824 GCA_031762435.1 Hypsolebias longignatus | reverse complement strand
CAGTGTGTCTGTTGATATGATGATGTGAAGGTCAGCAGAGCAACACAAACACAAAATGATCCAAAGCGGGTTAACTAATATGCAGATGAAAAAAAAAGCTCAGAATACAACCACTTTTCAGAAAGCACAGCCAGCTTTGTTTGATCCAAATAATTCTGCTCTCATTTCTGTTTAAAGCACTAAAGCTGTTCAATTACAAACATCACATTTCACAGTGATTTATTACGTTTTAATCTATTTATTTCAGTCCTGAATATTCAAGTGATTACAAATGTGAATTAATTGTTACATAACCTTTTCATTTGCAAGCTGAAGATTAAATGTATAGAATCTCAAACGAGCTTGATTAAGAATAACATTTTAAATTCTAATGACAGTATCAAATATTACAACAAGTAAGATATTATGATGAAAAACTGAAAGACTCAGATTTGTACGATGGCTGCTCATCCCTCTGAACGGGCTTCTTCAGGGTTGAGGACTGCTACCGATTCCCCGAGAGGATCATCATTAATTAGATGTCACATAGGAAACACTTTGTTCCAGTTAGGTGTGGGTGGAAAGACACAGACAGCATCTGCTGTCTTCAGTGGGACCACGAGGAAAGACACAAACAGACGTGAAGCACTTGTCAAAATGCCGGAAAGCATCAACTTTATAAATACACTCAAAAGTTAAGGCATTAAAAATTAAAGACCTGGCAATCTCTGAAGGGATTCATACCACCCACTGCCTTTTATGCCAGACGTTTAAAATCAATTATTGTTGAGAAATGACAGAGATGGAGCTGTTTGGTATGGAGAGTGGAATGTGACTAAATTAAATGAATGCACCACTTAATGAGTGATGGAAAAGCTAAATTTAATCAGATGTGGACTTTTAGGACAAAAAATGTACTTACCGTAAACTTGTTTTCTTTACCCAATAAAAAAGTTTTCTATTTGAGTCTTTGTTTGTTTTGCACCTTTTTGAAATAAAAAGAGACTAATAAAGCTGACTACCCCCACTAATATATGCAGCAAGAAAGTTTTTTTCTTCATAACTATCAAATACAGTAACTGATTTGTCAGATCAGTAAGTCAAACAGCTTTTGTTAAATCCATACTAAAGTTTATTGACCACAAAAAACATCAACACAAATGATCGTCTGGCTTTTGTCTGCAAAAGAGAAAGGTATAATCAGCGTTTAGTTTCCTGTCAATCGACTCTGCAGCAGACACGAGTATTTATTAGATCCAGCTCTGACGGGCAGTGATGCACAAATAACGCCCACATAGAAGTGCTAATTTTCAGCTTATGTGCCACAAAAGTGAGAACAGTCTCAAAGTAGTTTTTTAAGTAAAACTTTTTCTAATTGCAGTGTATCAGTTGGAGGCCACAGGAACAATAACCGGTGGATAATGAAGACAAAAAGAAGTGATTTTTTTTTTTTTTTACCCGCCTGCATGGCAGCAGGCAAGTTAATCTGTGTGGAACAGATTCCTGTGGGACGATGGAGAATATTTTTTACTGTTGTCTAAAAGTTGAGTATCAGGTGTTCTTGTCTGGTGCAAACTGTAGTTTTATAGTGAAACACTATACCTTCCTGTTATGTAAATTGCTAATGTGTCTTTTTAAAAATGGTGCAAAATGTTGGTGTAAACGTTTTACTTTTACATTTTCCAGTAAACCCATTAAGTTAAATGAAAATTGAAGGTCCACCACTTCTTGAAGAAATGCTTCCACAAAGTTTTAGGCAAAGATGTTTAAACATGTTGTGCTCTGACTGTGTTGGGGATGATGCTCAGCTACTAATGCATTCAATTTTAACTCCTTTTCTGTAAAACCGTCCTCTTTTTTTGTGCTTTTCAAGTCTGGACTGCTGTGGCAGCCATTTTGAATCAGGTGAACTCCAGTTGTAAAATCAAAATACACACGTGAAGTGCATTTATATTAAAAACTAACCTATTTATTGATTGAATCAGGGGGATTGAGAAAGTATAGTACATGATATTTAACTTTTATAAAGTTCCCTAAAGAGGACACTCTGTCAAGGTTGATGGCCACTTTAACAAGATTGTAAACTGAGACTGTACATTCCCACTTAAGGAATTGGTTGCTGAAAAAAAGGGGACATTTTTGCAGATTTATTGTGTAGGATTAGCTAGGTCTACACTGCGGTATGAAAAATTTGTTTTTTTTTAATTGAAAAAAAAAATTAATTCTTCAATCCCACTTGATCTTCTGCCAAACATGGCCTTCTTGGCAGATTGCACCTAGCCTCCAAAGCATTTTAAGATCAATTGTTTACAATGCTGTTAATCCTGTGTATTACCTTTTTATTTTTTATTTTTTGTTTATGACACAGTCATGACACCAAACCAGAAGAACAGGATTTTCATTTGTGGAGGGCAATATTTCATATTTCTCCTCCTTTACTTTATGCTTATAATTTAAAAAAAAAAAAAAAAATATGTGCAGGCAAACGTCCCCTAATGTCATCGATCGATTATTCATAACATCCTGTTAGACTATTCCCCTTGTTGTGTTGAAGTTTTATCAGCTGACATTCCTCCAGCCCATGGAATTAATGTGTGTCTGCAGGTGCCTCATTCATAAAACATAAACGACGGCTAATCTTGTTAAGATGCTGGGCCATGTGTGCCCCACTTCATGTGTGAACGTGCACTTGCGTCACAGTCATAAGACCCACCCCCCAACCCCGAGGCCATTTCAACAATGTAAACTGTGGCTGCAGATGGCAGTGGTTAGTACAATACAGTGAAGCGTAAATGGACGTTTGTGTAGGTGTGTGTGTGTGTGTGTAAACTCAAAATAGTTGCATAACAAAAACGTCCAGGCAGATTTTACCTTCAAGTCTTTCAGTACTGACCAGTTTTTGGTTTTTGGTCTGACTGTTAAATATTTTCAACAAACTGAAGTTGCTATAAATAACCATTAATAATAGGCACATTCTTAAAATAAAACCATAAATTTTATAAAATACTTTGAGCGAACCTCATGTTGTCAACAAGTGCATAAAGAACTTTCCTAAATATAAATTATACGACTTACTCCTGCAAATGTAATCAAAGCATTATGCCACCTTGTATGGCAAGGTTTTATAAAAAGACATTGCATCGTCTGTTAGCACTTGAAGATCACTTGGGGATGTCTCAGCTACTGCTACACCCAGTTTAGCTCAATATGTGTAAAACTGATTGTGTTGGGCCATTGTTTGCTAAAAATCAATTTGCTGGGGTGGCCATCTTGAAGAAGGCAAACTTACAAGAAATGTGAAAATTTCTATTTGTTTCTATGTTTTGTAAAAGATCACACTTAAGACATTTTGAGAATGAAAGGGGGGTCAAATGTGCTCGGAGAAAGAGCATTCTGGGAAATGCACTCTGCCTTAGCAACATTTTGTTTCATGAGTCAATTTGTCTGCACACAATGCAAAAAAAAATGGATTTTTACAAAAGAAGAAAATGTAGTTTGCTCTAATGTATTTACTCTTGATGTAGTGTACTTATGCCCAACAAATCAAACTTAAAGCCCTCATACGAGACACCTACAGTGCTTTGCTGTAACACCTCTTCATTTCAAAGTTGCACATTATACGTTTCCAAAATTAGATGTTTAATTCTCACTAATTCCTACATTCTTTCACAAATAAAAAATACATAAATGCATGATTATTTGAACGGGTATGCTGTAGAGCTGTTACTTCTAACCGAAAGTCCTGCCCCGCCTGACCCGGATTAGGGCCGGGTCATAATAATGTGCTTAATGTGTGGGCCGGGTCAATGTCGGGAATTTTGATTGCATCAGCAGATGTGCAAAGCTGACAATCCAATTATATGGCAACATGGCTTGCCATACATTCACCAGCTACACATGGCCATTTGACTTCGAGCTGAAAGAGGTAAAAAGTTCAGTTAAGCTTCAGATGGACTACTGCCAGCGATCCGCCAGCCCAAATGGATGTTCAATCAGATCCTGCACTCAGCGGACGCACGCGGCCAAAGACCCAAACAGGTGAGATCAAAAATGGCTGACATGTCAGAGCAGGGTCCGTGTCTGAATAATGCAGAAACAGGGGAAGCATTTAATGCACTTTGACGGCCATGAAAGGACAAACATCCCCTCAGCTCTGATCTTCTGCCCCCTTTACTTGGCTGCGAATGCCCGCGATCCTTAACAACTATAAGCAGTCAAAGCTTAATTAAAAATGTCGGGGGTCAGGTTTGAACCTGTAATTACTGTTAATTTGTCGGATCGGGTGGGGTTAGGAAATTATGGTTACGGGCTGGGGTCGGGTCTGGTTGGATTTTTTTTTTTTTTTTTGTACCTGAATGCAACTCTAGCATGCTGTGGTACTTTGCTTTGAATAAAAGTATTTGGATCCTTTTAAATATGATTATTTGCTGATGGTCAAACATTACACTTTCAACATCTTTGAATAATTTACGGTTTGTCAAACAAAAGAACTGAATTTTTTTTTCCATGAATAGTTTTGGAAACTTGTTGACAATGACGCTTGTTTTTTTTATTTTTTTTTTATATATTATGCCTCAAAATGAAATAAAATAAAATAAAATCATACAAATTACAGTAATTTACTAAAATATCTTAATGTGCATGGCCTGGGGGTGTGCGTAGTGAGATTTGTGGTGTAAATGCAAATCGGCTGTGCAGACTGCAAGAATGAAATTGGGCTCCACTGAAGTGGACAGCAGAGCTTTGTGTCTCTCTGATGTCGTGACATGTTTGAAATGAGAAGCGCCCATTGTTCCCCCGAAGACAAACGGTGAACATCAGAGGGCATGAAATAAGTTCTGAAGAAGATCAGCATAATGCTAACGAGGAGCCTGAGAGCTGGTTAGGGATTACTTGTGCTTGGACGGACCTTCTTGCCCACATAATGCTTGGATGGGCCTTCATGTGCAGAATACACAAATACGCACTCTGAAACACGCAGACACAAACGAGTCGGCACGGAAAGTGTCCGCAAATTCATAAACCTCAGAAACACAAAAGACAAACGGCAAAATGGATGCACGTCTGCATTTATGTGCATATTAAAAGTGTTTTTACAAACATAAACACGACAGCCACATATACACACTCGCATGACCCCAATCTGAAAGCAAACACACAACATGTAATAAATAATTTATAAGTGACCTTATTCCACAGTTAAATGTACAGTATGTTAAAAAGGCACTACTGGAGTGTTAGTAGAGGAAGTGTATTTTATTATCTTTTTAAGAAAGTGTTTGTTTATTTCCATTTACAGAGAAGCTGAGAATTTATTGTAGTTTTTACCCATCATGCACTGCACTGTGAAGCTCTTTGAGTGCTGCATTAACACAAACATATGATGGCAAACAACCGTTTAATGAGTGCTCAAGAGATGGATTTAAAACAACAGGACAGATTATTTTCTATCCTTGAATTTTCTTTTTTCATGAACTGCTTTTCAAAACTGATATCAACAATTTAATCAGTAAGTATTTAAATACTTTTGTTGTGTTTAAATAATCTGCACATTGTCTTCTTTGGATTATTGTTATCAGAGCAACAGATATATCTAAAATCTGCTGATGAAACTGGATTTCCATCAAATCGTCCATCCATTTTCTTCCTTTCTCATCGGTTTGGTAGTGGCTGGAGTCGACGAGTCCAGTTGTTTCAGGAAGGAAACCCAGAAATCCCTCTCAGTAGTGACACCTCGGAGGATCCTAAAAGATTCCCCAGCCAGAAAGGAATTATAATCCCTCCTATAATGTGATAGTTTGGTTTCCCCTTCCCCTAACGCTGTCAACATATATCCCCAAGGTTGAACCCGGCATGCACCCCTTTGGTCCCAGCACAGGTTTTAAGTATTACCCCTCCGTGTAAATGTATGGAATCCCCCATGTCCCCTTGGGGGCTTCTTATAAAGGAACAGAACTTCACTTTGTTGAAAAAATACACCTCACATAAACAAAACCCAGGTAAAGTATTGATCCTTGTTGGTTAACGTAGTTCTTAGTGATAAATAATTTAATTCTCAAAAGAAAGCTCAAATAAAAATAAGACAACAATCGTGTGCAGGAGAGTAAGAGCGACAAAGTCCCACATTGCTACTTTCATTCAACCTTTATTCATACAGGTTACTTCCCACGCAGCCTTGATGACTCATTTACAAGAGAGACCTGTTACATGCACAGGGCTGTGTAACTAGCTACTACCTAGTAACTAGTTTGACTTTTAAAGCCAGCGTCTACTGCGCAGACTCTGGCTCTAAAAATACAAGATGGCAGCTTCTGGCTTCAATTTCTAACGATAAGAGACAGCAGGGACATTGACATAGTCTTATATTATAATGTGTATTGATGATCCTAATCGTCTAAGGACCTGAATTTCCATAAAAATGAATTGCTCCTGGAATACAACACAGTACCGGTGTATATACAGGTGAGTTCTGGGTCTCACAGGACAGCGCAATAAGAGACAGTAACAAAAACACAGGTGCTGTCTTGTTGCCTTGCCTTTCTGGCATTGTGCGTGCTGGTGTAGACTGTGTACTTTAGACATTGTGCACGTCATCTTTTGCCTCTGGTTGCTCTCGGTGTTCTGTCCCCTTTGGACTCCTGTCCTAATCATTCAAGTCATCCCAGACACGAAACGCCAAGGAATAAATGAGAGGAAAAAGGTTGAGTCAAAGAAGATGCAGCTAATGACAGAGGCACAAGACGGGAGCAATTCAAGTAACGGAAGGTATTCATTTTGTTATTTAGAGAAACAGAGAGGTTGGTAAAGTGCGTCACGGAAAAGTGTAATCAGAGAAAAGAGGGGGAATTTAAAAAGGGTGACAAAGAAAGGAGGAAAAAGGACCACAATTACCAGGGACACAGGGAGGCATTCAACGATGTGGAATTAAACGGGTCGTTATCAGTATGTTCCTTTGCCAAATGGCTCACCTTGCTTGCCAGTGTCATGCTGACACCAAAGAAAATGCAAGATTTTTTTTCAAGGAGAAGCTGCTACGCATGCCAAAGACATGGACGTCATTTAACTTGGTTCAGGGTCAGGAAAGCTTTTAGTAATATTATCCAGAACACTTAAGCAATACATATTTAAAAGCCTAGCATTCCTTGAAGAAATGCATATCGTCCACCTCCTTTCATGTCTAACGCTGAGAAATGACAGAGCTGTAGTTGTTTGGATCAAACCTTGGAAATAACTATGTGGGATCGCATGTGATATAATATTTCCCATAAAGTGTTAACTCCTAAAGTGTGTGCAATAAATCTGATTTTCCACAATCAATCAGTGCTCAAAGTTTGAGATGAAGACAACTGCCAACTACTACTACACCAAAACAATGGGAAGCCTGCAGATACTGTAAATAAGTGCATGTGGTAAACCCTGACTGCTAACCAAGCCGACATGTTAACAGTTATAAAAGTGCATCTGAAATCAGACTTTTTTTTTCCTCCTGGTGATATTTCTCCTCTCACTTCCCTTCTCTGCCCCACCTTCCTTTCGCCTTCTTCCTCTGCATCGCCCTTTGTTTTTCCTTTTAATAAAAACTTCTGTGCATTCGGAGAAGACGCTCCCTTGTCGTTACTGCCTCGACTCCCCTCACCGGCTAAATGACAACGCTTTTCGCCGTGTATTTCTAGCAATCAATACGGCAATCCACTCACATTCAGGCATGTCTTCGCATTCAGAGCTACACTCATACACGACAGTAGTAAGGGCAAAGAGGGAGGGAGAGCGGGGTGGGTGATTGGGTTGCTATAGAAACTGTTCTCTTTCAGGTTATAGGCAGAATAATGAATAAAAAAGTAGCGAAGAAGTATCTCGTGCAACATATCTGATGGCTTTTGAACTGTGTGATGCTGGCAAACAAACCAAGCAAACAAAAGCTTCCTAATTCACTGGAGCCTGGATATGCCAGCTGTCATCAGGCATGAGGCAAGGGGGTGGGGGGTACACCCTGAACAGTTTGTCAGTCCATCACAGTGCATATAGAGAGACACACAAGACAATCAGGTACTCAATGTCAGCCCTAAAGTCAAATCAGGAGCACCACTTCATCAAACATGGATGCTTTCGACCCGCACATCCAATTCTGGAAATGGAGACATCGTGCTGTGAGGTGACAGAATATTAAAGCTCTAGTGTTCCTTGAAGGAATACATATTGTCCACGAACAGACCAACCCTAACCCTAACCCTAACAACCCTAACAAACAACCAGCGTTGACTCTAATAACTAATGCTCAAATTCAAAGTAAAAAGTTTGTGCAGTGGGTAGCGCTCAGAGAATCTATTGCAGGTAAATGAGTCTCAGCTAGAACCACACCCAGCTCAACATCTAAAGAAAATGATCTAGTTCTGTGAACTTTTGTGTTTCCTAAGATCATGAAGCTGTTGTGGCCATCTTGACTTGCATTCAAATCATCTATTGGTTCATGAGATAATCTGCTAACAGAGGGAGTTGACTCGAAATAGTTAATGGCAAAACTTTTTTTTGTGCAGCCTGTTCATTCTCACATGTTGGGAATCAGTCTTGGATAACTCACCAAATTTTAGGTGAATGTAAAATCAGAATCTGCTATATTTAGTCAAGCTAGACACACAACAAGGAATTTGATTTTGGTTTGCTTTATTCTAAGTGTCCAGTAATTTGAGTATAAATACCAGCAAAAGAGAAGATTGATGACAAAGTTATAACCGGTTTCATGTTTCTACGGTTAGATGGCTGTGACAGACATCTTGAATCAAGGTGGTGCAGTTGGTAGAGCTGCCACCTCTCAGTTAGAAGGCTGGCAGATCCAAGTCCTGACTTGGGACCTTTTTTTTGGTTCAGTTTGCATGTTCTCTATATGCAAGCGTGGGACTTCTCCAGGATTCCCCCCACGGACCCTAAACATGCCTGTTAGGGTAATTGGTAACTTCTGAATTGTCCCTAGATGAGAGAGAGCGTGAATGGTTGTTTGTCACGTTTGTCTCTATGTGTCCCTGTGATGGATTTGCGACCTGTCCAGGGTGTGTCCAGCCTCTCACACAGTGATTACCGGTACTTGATATGGGCACCAGTGATCCCCATGACACAGAAAGAAAAAAATGGATAAAAATAATGTATGGATTATATTTAAAACGTTGCACAGCTCATTTTCCTTTCCTAAACATCCTATGAGTTTTAGTGTATTAACGTCCTGACTTTTGGCTCCTGCTGTCACACACCTGTTAGATATAACTGTAAAGACTGCTGCAGCCGCTACATGAGTGGGTCTCTTTTGTTTGCCAGGCTCCTTGTTCATCTCTAGAGAAGAGCAGGAGACAAATTGAGTCATGAGACTGAAAACACACGTTTCATTTCCAACATCTTCCCATCTCTTCTTGCCCTGCAGCATCCAACTGAAAATCAGCCGGCACAGCCAATCAGTGTGATGCATAGGAAGGAGTAAAAGAAGAAGAAACCAGGGTGGGGAAATTTGCTAGATAAACAAAATCAAGACAATGCAGTGTTCAATTTCAGAACCCTCATTTTATACATTCTGGGAACAAAGTGAGACATTGCCTGTGCATAGCATACACTAAGTATTTCCATCTCTGTTGCTACAGTTTCTCCGTTGGTGTGTCACCCACCCACACAGCCATACATCCAAGCATATGTATCCTGGAGACATATGTACCCTGAGTGTATATCATCACTAATGCTCCTTTCTGGTATCCTCAGTAACCTACAGCATCTCATCTGAGGAAAAGATGTCATCGAGAAGATGCAAATATTTTAAAACTTGATTGCCAAGTTTGCAACCGTAAGGAACTTCCTGAGATGGACCAAAGGTATTCAAATGTCTGTAAAGTACTCATTTTAGGTAAAAATAAAAATAAAAAAAAGAGTATTACAACATAAATTTCACAATAACCATATGCTGTTTTTTCACATAAATAAATGCTCATTGATACAGTGTTTAACTCGTCCCATTTTTGTGGTCTTTATTGTTGACTGCAGAGGGTGAAGTCGGGGTGATAATGTATTTGCTTGTGCGCGTTTTATCTGTTTTAGCAAAATATCTTACAATTCACTAAACAGATTTTTATGAAACTTTTAGAAAGTGATCATTAGATGTAGCTTGAATAGGTTGTAGCATCTGCTTGATTTAATATGGCTGCTAAAAATTTTTTTTTTAATTTTATTTAAAAAAAAAAACATGTAAAACACTAAAATAGTTCTAACTCAGTCAATTTTACTGACAAAAGGATAGTTGGCATGTTCTCAGCTGAAACTTATCCCAAATGTATACTCTGAGCTCTGGTTGATGAAATATCTGTACAGTATTTAAAACTTTGCCATTTAACTATATTGGGATCAAATCTATCTGTTAGCAAAATATCCCATGAGCTATTGGATGGATTTCATTGAAATTTCAGAAACTAATAAACGGCTGTATATGTACAACTGATTAACTTTTGGAGACAACTTATTTCAAGATGGCTACCACTGCCAAATGACATAAACACAAAATGGTTATAAATGAGCCAAATTTTAAGATATTGAGTTCAAATGTGTTGTGGTAGCTGGCAAACATTCACAGCTCATAATAGAGATAAATAAATAAAAGTTTTGACCAGAATAAAATAATAAAATAAAGAAAAATCACTGTAATGCCTCTTTAATTGATGATATGTGACTTATCTATGCTGCTGATCATTCATGCTGCTGATTTCTTACAGTTAAGCTATTGTATCCATCTGCTCACAACAGACTCATGTTCAGGCTGCTGTTTAATACACCACATTATTTTACATTATTAGTGTTTCTGTTTCTTTTTATACCTTATATTCTTGGTATTACTGGAGGGACCTTGAGTACACAATTTTGTTCCACCTTATGTGCCAGGTGTGATGTGAATGACCATAAAGAACCTTGAGAATAGCTGCAACGACATCATTTTTTGGGTGATGTGCATTTCTTAGTTAAATTTTAACTTTTATAAATGCAACAAGAGAACAAGTACACTCTAAACTGTTTGTACGGAGCAGGATGTTGTTAAAATAAACTGTCAACTGTTAAAAATGTTGTGCATGAAATAGTTGCAGGACTTCCTTAAATGAAGCTAAAAAGTTCAGAACCATAAATCCCAATCAACCAAAATGCCATGCCGATGAGTCAACATCTGGACGCTGACTGGATGCTGGAGCTCCGTGCGCCCCTACACACAACCGGTGAGGATATATCAATCTGCCACGAGTGGGTTAATGTTCATCACCGGCACCTGGCAACCCCTTCAGCAGCCAGAAACCAGGAAAGGCTCAAGTTACCCGAGTCACTAACGTCAAAGCACACATGCAGACACACTGTGTCAATTTGTTTGACTAGGCAACACATGTTTGTCTTTCCCTCTGCATCCCTAATCTTTTAAGCTTTTATTTTATTTCATTTTTTCCTAAAATTCTGATTATCTGTCACAATTTGACTCATTAGACAGATTTATCCTACACTGGGAGGAAAAGTCCCTGCAAAATGTGCATGTGTAGCTTACACATAAATGAAACTATCAGATCTATACACTATAACCCCACCCCTCATCCCTCCACACGCACACTCACACACCGCTCACACCCACACATCCCTGAACAGGTGGCTCTGCTTCAGTCAAGAAACAGCAAAAGCTGGACTTTCTCTCTCTATCGAGTCCCAGAAGAGACAAAACGCAAATCCTCCTCCTCCTTTTTCCTCCTCGCGGTGCACATCTGTCCGCCCCTGCAGCAACTGCACACACAGGTTTCACCCCCAGCTGCTTGGGCTATGCTAACCCTGTGCACTAAAGATGGGACTCAGCAGAGCTAAATCCAACACGAACACAAAAGCGATGGCGCTGAGGCGAACGGCAGAGGTGAGGAGAAAGAAGCAGGGATGGTGATGGGAGGCTTGGATTTACCGTGTGTGCTGGCTAGCACAGGAGCATCTTCACAGAGGTGGCGCTCCCTCCCTCTTCCTCCTTGCTGTAGTCTCTCCTCTTCTTCCGTGCTCTGTATGGGTGGGGAAGCGTCAAACGGCTGCAGCAGCATCAGCAGCAAGCAGCTTTGGGGCCAGTATCTTTCTCTCTCTCCTCCTTTTCCTCCACCCCCTCTCACCACACACTCACTCTTTCCTATCCTCTCTTTGCTTTTACTCCCCCTCTCACATGCACACTCCCAAAAAGACCCTCCCCTCCTTAACACCAGTCCTCGATCATTTTCTCCTTTTCTCTTACACTTTCTCTCTCCTCTGCTCACTACCCCTCCTTCTCCTCTCTTGAACTGTGTGAAGGGAGCTGCATAAATCCACTCTGTTGAATTAATCAAACCGCTCCACTGCTACAAACATCAGCTACGTCAGAGCGCCACAGCAAAGTGGAGAGGTATCAGAGAGATGGACATCTTGAAGTTTGGACAGTCTGGATGCTGCTGCATAAATCTGCCTCTGCTGTAACTTCTCTCCCCCGTGATGTTAATTTCAATCACACTTATCTGATGCAGTTACAGTGAAATTATACATTTAATAACAATTTGGAAACTATTTATGAACGAGGTCCTTTCACAATAAAGTCTTCAGATTTTTTGGGAAGGAATGCACATCGCCCATCTTTAATAAGTGATCTTGTGCGTTTCTGCAATATTTAGTGTGATATGGCCTGATCTGTTAGAATAGGTGTTGTGAATGACGGTCAGCTACTACCACATCATATTTTAGTTCAGATTATACAACTCACTGAGGTGTAGACATTTTTGCATTGGCTAATTTGGATTAGTTGTAACTGTCTTCAGCTGGGTTGACTCAAAATTGTATTCATTTGTAGAGTCAACTGTTAATTTCTGACAGTTGCATTGAAAAATGTCCATTGGGTATTTTACTAACAGACAAAAAGTGTTGACTTAAACACTTAATGCTAAGGTTACAAGCAAAGACGACAAACAAAAAGTTGCTCTCACAGTAACTCCGTAACTATCACGCCAAATTTGAACTTAACTCTAAAACTGATTGAGTTATAGCTATTAAGGTTGATTAGCTGTGGCAGCCATCTTAAACTGGGTTTACGTCAAGAGTTAATCAGGTGCTCACAATGGTTGCTTTCTGAAAGTTTCATCAATATCCATCTTGTGGCTCAAGATATTTTGCTAATGCTACAAACAAACACAGACGCAGACACTGGCAAAAACATTGCCATTTCTTTCAGTGGTGGGGGGATGAATAATTCTTGAAGGCTTGTTTTTTCAACAATTTGGCACCAATTAGCTAGGACAGATACCTGTCTGTACCTGTCTATTGCCAAATACACTACCGGATACCTATATTTAATTTCATTTACAGTGTTGTTTATCTATATAAGGAAAATGGTAAAAATTAACAAATGCCATACACTACAACATTAACCTGGGCTAATTTGCAATGCCAGTGCCTCAATGGGCCTTTAGCAACGTAAATTAAACGGGTTAAATGAAAATTCATGCATGTGCTTTAAATCAACCGATTCTGATTCTTATTTTTAGGGGGAGAAATAGCGTTTCGCGTGTTTTTAACGCTCTCGGACCACTTCCAGTTAGCGATGTTGCTAACGTTTCTGGCCCGCTCCCCCTGCGCGCCCCAGCGAAAAAAATGCCACTTATGCATCCGACAAAATCACGTATTATAACGTTCTACTGCCTTTCAGTTCACTAAAACTATGAGCACAGGACTGCGATCAGAGCAGCCTGCAGTCCCTGTTGCACACGCAGAAATTCGATTTAACAGGCTTCTGCTTACCTCATGAGATCCTAACAGCCGACTTGCACACAGTCTGCGCAGAATCGGTCATTTGCCGCAGTGTTACAATTAAACAATAATAAACGAGCTACCACTTCTAAAGATGGGAGACGGGCTTTCGGCACCAAGCTGTTGCACCGTGAGCTGCTGCAAGCCCCGAGCTACTGTTGCTAGCTGTTGCTAGCTGTGGGCCTCTGGCCTCATTTCGGACGGCCCCTGGCTCGGACCTCCCTCAGAAGTAGTAACTTATACTATCAATAAATCAAGGAAACGTGAATTAAGTTTTACCAATTGTATTAAATCAAGGCAGGAAAAGGTTACAGTTTACAGCGCTGGCCGCTCCGATGCACAACACGAGATCAAGGACCGGAAGGGCCAGATGTCACATGGCATTACAAATATATAGAACCTAGGCTCCTCCTTCACCGAGGGGAGCACAGCCTATCACGTGGATAAGGGGCCGGACTAAATGTGATTTCAAGGATCTTATGTGTCAGGAAAAATGATACGGTGCAGAAAAAGCCTTTCTACGCGATGCAGCAAGCCAATAAAGAAAATAACAAATAAATAAAAACTCTATTCCTTGACGGATATTGAATCCCTGGGAGACACCTTTTAGAGTTGCTGGCCCCGTTTAAACCAGTCAGAACCGGGTCATGATTTCATTATAATCTGTCGCTGAGCAGATCCAAAAACCCAGAATCAGTCTAGATAAAATACTAACAATAGAGTTGAATAAAACATTACAATATTAAAACAATTAATTAAATAAAACTAAAAACGGATCAAAATAATATGACTAAAGCTGCAGCAGTTATTCTTGACTACAAAATTGGTTCTCCTTCAGAAACTGCTTTAGAGAAAAGATTAGAGAATTCGACAAAAGTTTTCAAAATTCATCATGCCATGTTACTTTAGAACCTTTTAGTACTTTAGTACAAAAGTATAAATGCCTTTAGTACTTTCCAAGGCTAAAACAAATGTTTCAGATTAGCTCATTTGGTTGACCTAACGTGACATATTCCTGTTGGAACACTTGTAAAATGTGTTTAAAAATCAAAGTAAACTTTAGCTCAAAAACAAATTGGGACTGAATCCTAGAAACCATTTATTCATCCAAGTTTACTCTTAACAACTTCACAGATTTCAGCCGTTAACTACAACATGACACATACTTGCTATCGCACAGCCTACACTGCTTTGTCACAGTGAGTAATTATATCATTCTGACATCGGCTACAGTATGTGCGGTGACTCATGCACATCTTTTTATGTATGTGTGAGTGTGGTTAAAGCCCAGAAAATGAATTAATCCCGTTGAAGGGATTTTAAATCACTTCAAGAGGGCCCTACGTATTTGGCTGTGCTTAATTTTAGCACACTTTTCTTCAAACACATTTTCCGTGTAGTTTAAGAGTAAGATATCAATAGGGTTGCGAGTTACAATTTTGGTTTTGGCACCAACTGTTTAACATTCATCTTGTAAATGATGTGTGCTTTTTGAATAAATTCCGTTCTGCAGATATTCACAGACTTTCTCTGTTTCAAATTCCTGCTTTAAAAGACAGAAAGTGACACAATTCAAAGAGGCCATTGTGACGGAAAAATTATATCAAATTATTACTGGTATATATAGCAGGCAATTTCTTGGGTAGTAACTGAGAGTCATTTTCATTCCATATTCTAAGTGCTTCTAGAACTTGCTGTATCACATAACATTCTTCTTTCTTTTTAGATTTGTTCAAAAGGCTTTAACTACCGGTACTACAAAGTACAGTATATATTTTTTCTGGATGGGATAATCTTAGTTTAAATTTTAGTCATGAATTATGGCAAATTGTATCCTTCAAGAAAAGTTAGACATGTGTGTATTTTTTTTTTTGTCTCTAAGTCTTTTATTTATTGCTGTATATTGGCATCATAACGGAAACGTCAACTTGACGTCTATTATAATAATCATCATTTACATTACAGAATAATCTAAATCGAGATTAGTCATTCACTCATGAGGAAGAAACTCATTTTACAGTTTTATCTATGGGATGAAATCTCAGAAGAATCTGAGTTTGATCAAAGCCAGGCATGGCTCTCTCTGTTATAAATTGCATCAAGTTAGGTTAATGCAGACATGAAGCTGCACAGACCGGCTCAGACACTCTGCTCTAAAACAAGAAAATTGGTTTTCTCCTGACTTTAACTGCAGAGCAGGCATTTATATCAAACTCATCGTAAGCATTGCCCACACCAAAGTCATTTGCACTCTTTTTTGTAGTTGCAAAAAAAAAAAAAAAAAAAAAACGCTTTGTTATTGTTTCTGGATATCAGAAGGTTGGAATTTTAAAACACGACACTGACAGCCAATCAAATTCGTAAACCATTTCAGTTTATTATTGTGATGAAGCATTTAAAGCTGTCCAGAAAGTTTTAGAACACCTGTTTCAGCTTTTACAATTACTCTAAATACAGAACCTCGTTGTTTTTAGTTCAGGGTTTTAGCTAACAAGACAGATGGTTTGAGCAATGGGCTGGAGAAAGCAGGATAATTTTGTTACATGGGAACATCTAAAAAGAACGTTATCAGAGATAAATTAAATCAGGAGAGAATAAAAAGCTCAGAGGAAACTTACCCTTCTTAATATCAGCTAACAAACTGTTTTTTAAATCAGAACAAAGACAATTTTCGAGTAATATGGCTCAGGTCTGAAATGACTTATTAACATTATCCTTCTCTATTATTAACCCTGATTTGACTGTGCGGCTTTGATTAGAGGAACTTCAAATTGAGGTTGCAGGGTCAGCCGAGACCACACAACCAATAGGAGTTATTTATTGGTTGGAGCTTCTCTTTTCATTGGGACGGTCCATTTCATCATGAGGGCTATCATCTGAGCGGGCCAGCTGCTAGCTGTACATAATTGTTGCCATAGGAATGGTGTCCAGGGAGACAGATGTGGCCTTTTAGCAGCAGCCACACAACACACAGAAGGTCATTCCTCACCTGGGGTACCTTTCTCTGGCTGTTCATTTCAGATTGTTTCTAGGCAACCAGTCCAAAGGTTTAAACAGGCCATATCCTCCAAGCTCTGTTGTCACATATAGCAGGGAATAAAATACACAGTAAAAAAATCAAGAAAGAACAATGACTTGTTGAAATCCATCCTTCCTGGCACAGAAGATGTTAAAAGTGTCAGCTTGATGCTCAAAAGAGCAACAAAATATTAAGTTCCTGGAGCAACTTTGACACGGACTGCCAGGCTGCTGCCAATTTAAAATTTTGATTTGGCATTACTATGTGTTGGGATTTGCTCTCAGCTACCACTATACCAAATTTCAGCTGAATAGCTTTTTAAATGGCTGAGTTCTTCTATTTTTCCCTTTTTAGCCAAGGTGGCCATCTTGGATTTTTGATTTATATTGGGAATTTATAATAACTTGCTCTCAGCTAAGACCACACTAAATTTAAGCTCAATAGCTCAAAGAATAACTGCATTATGGTCAATTTTGTGTTTGAGATAGCTGTGGCAGCCATCTTAAATCAAAATGGTTCCAAACGTTAATCAGTTCTGGAGATACAACTGATGAATACTTTCTGTGAGTTTTCAATAAATCCAACACCGACTTTCTAAGTTTTCTTCAGGGAGCTCTCCGTTGGAGGACATGTGACCTCACAGAGTGAGCTCTTCTGTCAGGTGTCTTGTATGGGGAAAAATGGCATATTTATTTGCAAATGATGTGGCCTTAGTAACTAAAAACACCAATTAAAATAATGGTGCACACTACGGCGCCGAGCTGGTCGTTTTGATATAACATTTGTGGGGGTACACGTTGTGGTTCGGGCCGCATTAAAGTTGATGGAAGACTAAAATATAAATTAATAAACTAGAAAGTTCCTGGAGAAACTTTGATGGGGACTGCCATGCTGCTGCCAATTTAAAATTTTGATTTCACCGTACTATGCATTGGGGTTTGCTCTCAGCTACCACTTTACCAAATTTGAGCTGAATAGCACTGAAAATGGCTGAGTTCTCATAATTTTTCCTTTTTAGCTAAGGTGGCCATCTTGAATTTTTTATTTAGATCTAGTATGGGATAGGGAACATTCTCAGCTATAACCTCACCAAACTTCAGCTCTATATTGCAAAAAATGACTGAGTCATAGTCAATTTTCTGTTTGCTGAGGTAGCTGTGGCAGCCATCTTGAATCAAAATGGCTCCAAATGTTAATCAGTTCTAGAGATTTACCTGATGATTACTTTCTGTGAATTTCAAACAAATCAAACAGTGAGTTTCTGTTTTCTTCAGGGGCCTCTAGACTCTGTCATGTGACTTGACAGCAGCAGTTAGTGTGAGGCATGTTCTCTCATTCATTTCCTATGGGGAAATATGGCATCTTCGTTAGCAAAATATGTTGCCATGGTAACTCAAAGCGCCAATAAAGGTAATAGCATACACCACAATGCCGAGCTGGTCTTTTTGATATCACATTTGTGGGGGTACACAAGAGTGTATAAGCTGTAAATAAAGTTAAGAAACCCAAGTTGGGTGGATAATAGGTGTTTGCATATACCGTGCAGTCCCCAATAAAGTTAAGAAACTCTAAGTGAGGTGACTCTATAACTAAAAGTCAGGCTGGTACCACAATACATACTGATCAAATACACAGTTTGCCAGATCTAGTCGCAGTAGAAATGTTTTAGGGGTTGCCATCAGAGTAAACATGGAACGAACAAAAGTTTGTGTTGCTATAAGGTAAGAAGACCAGCATCACTTGTCCATCCATCCAAAATCTTTTACCCGCTTCTTACTTTGCTGGTCACTGAGGTCACTGGTGCACATATCCAGCATTCATTGTGCGAGAGGCGGAGGACATCGAGGACAGGTCGCAAGTCCATCACAGGGACACAGAGACAACCATTCACTCTCTCACTCACACCTAGGGACAATTCAGAGTTACTAATTAGCCTAAGTGGTGATATAAAAAATGTTAAAGCTTGTTTTGAAGGTGTACATTAAAATTGCCTACATTAAAATAAAACTTTACTAAATTATTATCTAGTGTGTGTGTGTATATGTTTTGTCAAAATATATTCATCCAGCTAGTCGTGATCAGGTCCAGAAGAGGCATGAAACCCGGACTCCC
>JARVGV010000578.1:21578553-21595033 GCA_031762435.1 Hypsolebias longignatus | reverse complement strand
ACACCCACTTTGCAGTTTTTGAATCTCGTCTCGGGGCGGAGCTACCGTTTCACCGGGGGTTTAGTACCTCTTTAAGGACTTGCAGCTAGTAACACTCTGACTTTTAATCCAATATAAAACCTTCTCATTGTGGATCAATCAGTTTGATGATGGCAGACAAAGCTAGTTGTTTCAACAAAGAAGAATCTGTCCAGAGGACCTAACTCAACCTTGTTAGATTTATTTACCTGGATTATTGAGCGTGCATCAGGATTACCGTAGCTGCACATTCTATCAGTTGCGTACAGTTTCTAATATTAAAATGTGGACACCTGTTGCGGCTTATATACTTTTTCATGTACAAAATTGTGTTTTGGTTTAAATTTTGTGCATGCGGCTTATATACCGAAAATTACGGTAGTAACATAGTTACAGGCATTTGTGAGTTTTGACAAAGTGGCTTTGCTCTGGTGGCCATTTTTAATGGGGCTGACTACAAAAGTTAAGCAGATGGATAATGTTACTTTTGAAAATTTCAAGAAAATCTGTCCACTGGTTCATAGAATATTTTGCTAACACAGCAAAATAATGAACAAACATGCACAAACAGGAAGGGGGAAAAAAAAAACTTTCTCCTCAAGCAGTGGACTATAAATTTATTTCTCCTTAGTCCTCTTAGAAACTTTTAGTCTCTACCAAAGTAGTTTCTGTGTTGACTCGCCTTCAGCTTCCATTTCTTCCCAGATGGAGAAAGATGGCTGCCACAACATCAAGAGTACACAAAGGTCAGAGTCCTACAGCTTCATACAGATGATCTCCTCAGTCCCACATTTACCAAAGCAAGAACAAAAAGTTCCTCTGATTGTACCTGGATTTGATTTGCAATATGGAAGAAGAGGTTTATGTAAATGTCATGAGATTCTGCTGCTGTTTCAAAGCCTCACCTGAGATGTTGGTTTATTGGGCTAAAAAAAATATAATTTGTTGTAAATTACTTGCTCCTATTTAAAATAAACATTTATAAATAAAGCAAATGTATAATTTGCAGTCAAGTAGCCAAACTAGGTAAAAATAGTAGACACCTAACTCAAGGGATGAGCCGGGTAAGCCTATTAACACCATAGCAAAGAGCTAAAGTATTTATTTTTCGAGTGGTTTGTGGCAAAAACACAGTTTGACATTTATTAGCATTTATGAAAACAAATTATGTAATGAAAGTGTTTGATTTTTAAGGACATGCTGCACAACAGTGGTTCATCCCTTGAGTTAGGTGTTTGTTTTATTGCTTCAGTGACTCAACTTTGTAAGCTTAAAACACTCATTTAAAAAAGTCAGGCATTAGAGCATCAAAAGAAGAAGAATGAAAAGCTCAGTCTGTGAAACATTTAAAATCCTGTTCAATCAAAATGTTGACATCATATACTGTATTGTATTTGTACCTGTTTAAAACAGTTGTTTCCAAAATGATTTGGTTCCCTGCCTGGGCTGCTGGATTTCCTGCTCCTGAGCCGTGTCCATTGCCCTGAATTACAAAAAATAAAATAAAATAAAAAAGTTTTAAAAATACAAATCCATAGATGAACAGGATGGATGCCACGACGCTTCATGAGTTCATATGTTCTCCATTTCGTAGCAGGCATTTCTGCCTGTGGATGTTCAGGTCTGACGTGCTCCTTTGGAGAAATAAGTGTGGTATGAGTCAGACTTCCTCTTTGTTTTCTTATACTCCTGGCTGCCTGCTGGGTGACCATATGGTACACTTAACAAGAGAAATGTGAAGAGGAGATGCCGAAAATAGCACTAAGGCTTCACCTGTGCAAGATAACAGCCTCACAAAATATAAATAAAATACATATATCTTCAGTGGTAACTCAGTCCTTTTTTCAATTCAGCTCATTTATATAGTGCCAAATCACAAGAGAAGTTGTCTCAGGGCACTGTACAGAAACATTCATATACATAAAAAAGCCAATTAGTAAAAGTTAACTAGGGAAGGAAGCCAGCAGATGCGTTAAATTTCCACTTCGTCACACAAGACTGTGGTTGCTCACCTATGTGAGTTCTCATGTGTCTCACCAAGCCATTTTTATAAGTAAAACAGCTTTTGCATTTTTCACAAGGATATGGTTTCTCAGCAGTGTGTACTTGTGTCTGATTAAGCCCCACTTTGAAACATTTCCCACAAATTTGACAAAAATGTTTTTACCCGTATGAATTTTTGTCTCACCAAGGTCTTTTATTTTTTTTTAGAAGAAAAACGGTTTACATTTTTCACAAGCATAATGGTTTCTCACCAGTGTGAACTCTCATGTGCATGATCAAGCCCCCACTTTGAGTGAAACATTTCCCACAAATTTGACAAGAATATGGCTTCTCACCTGTGTGAGATCTTGGTGTCTCACAAAGGTATTAAATAAGTACATTTCTTTCCACATTTTTCACAAGGATATGGTTTCTCACCAGTTTCGGGTCAAACCTTATTCATGGCTGAAACATTTCCCACATGCATTACAAAAACATGACTTCTCACCTGTGTGAGTTTTCATGCGTCTCACCAAGCCACTTTTATTTGTAGATGCAAAACACCTTTTACATATGGTTTTTCACCTGTGTGAGCTCATGTTTCCAATCAAGCCCACGTGTTGAGTGAAACATATGCCACACTCTTTACAAAAATGTTTTTTTTTTGTTGTTTTTTTTTTTTGCCGTGTGGACTATCTTGTGGAGCTTTAATTTGTAATTATCTATGAACCGTTTTCCACAAGTATCACAACAATATGGTTTTTCCTATGTGGATTATGTTGAACTTCATGAATTCTGAAATGTTTTCCACAAAATTTACAACCAAATCGTTTCTCATCTGTGTGAACGGACTGATGGTTGTGCAATGCAGCACAGGGGCTTAAGACATTTTTCCCACAGGTTTTACAAATGTACTTCTCATCTGAATGACTTTTCTGGATCTGTGACTACTACTGTAATAACTTTTCCCACGTCTCACAAGAAAATGGCCTCTCTCCTGTATGAATTCTCAGTGGATTGATAACCACCCAATCTGAACCTTTTCCCCATGCTGGAATGCACCTTAAGATGTGATTAACTTAGAACATTTTCCACATGTCACATTGAGAAGCTTTCACATTTCTTTGGGTGTTCCTCTGAGTTGGAGCTGTCTGCATCTCTGCTGAGGCTTGTTTTTCAGTGAGGATTTGATCATTTATCAGTTACCTTTCAGCATTAAATTCACAAACCTTTTAAATTCTAAATGTAATAATTTATCTAAAAACATTTTCATTGTCTCTCTTGTAAATGAGTCGCCGAGGCTCAATAAGATTGACTTGTATAAATAAAGGTTGAATGAAGAAGAAAAAAAAAAAAGGATTTTCAGATTAGTTTATAAAACAAATAAAGAGATTTTAATCAAGAATATGGATTTGTTTATTGACCATTCATCAAAACATGAACAGGTATGAAAAAAGTGTTAAAATCTTTTTTATTTATTTACTCTTGTTGATGTGCTGATCCCACACACACCCACATTTATCTGTCCATAAATTAATCTCAGTGAGATCTGTTCAGTGGTAAACAGTGAATGCATTTTGTTTTGTTTCATTTTTAAAGCAAACAAAAGTGTTGCTTTAACACATCTCCACCTCCTTTCAGTAACTCTGTGGCTGTTTCAAATTCCAGAGGGACAGTCTTCTTCTGAGACCGTTTCAGGTCTCGATCCATCAGCTGTGGACAAAAAAAAAGGACACATTTATATGTTTAGGAGGCTCTACTAATCCTAGAGCAGGGGAAATTGCAAATGCTCACCAAGCAAAAGTTTGGGACTCAGGTAAATTTTGATATAAAAAAAAACAAACACACACTATCATTCTGTTAGCAAAATATTTTATGAACCAGTGGGTAATTTTTAATCAGCCTTAGCAAACACAATGGCTTTAACAGTTCATTTTTACAGAAAGACCAGGGTTATTCCAGTTATATCTGTGTTTAAAACTTTTGCATGCAGGTCAATGAGTGATGAGCATCCTTTGAAGAAGTACTTTTTGAACCGAATTTATTTCTAGCTGAAAAATAACCACTTTTTAAAGATCTGGAAGTTTTGACAATTTCTTCAAAAGCTGTTTGGATCTGAAAGGAAATCTCCGTCTTTATGTCCATCCAGTTTCAAACTGTGATGCATTTGCTGCAACTTAAAAATGCAAAGTAAAGGCTCTTTGCACTTTTTAATTAATAAATTTTATTGTAGTTTTAGACTTCTAAGTTTGTGACTGAAGTTCTCTTAAAATAAATTTAAAAATCTACTGACAGTGTTCAGTCTTACTTCTAATTATATACCTGAATGAAAATCCCACTTTCTGCTAGTATTTTGATATTTTTTGTCTCAGGTGTAGAAGTTTCACCAATTATTAACTACATTTATTCACAGGGTGGCTACATAATCTCTATTT
The DNA here is from genome assembly GCA_031762435.1 of Hypsolebias longignatus. NCBI lineage: Eukaryota > Metazoa > Chordata > Actinopteri > Cyprinodontiformes > Rivulidae > Hypsolebias > Hypsolebias longignatus. The sequence goes on along the minus strand of JARVGV010000578.1, from coordinate 21,590,597 downwards.
TAAAATTCTAGACATACACAAACTCCAAATTAACTGTTTGTTTTAGATTTTAAGGCCGTTTAGAAGTCTAAAAATAAACTTGTATATTACTGACTGTATACAAATGATGTACTTTGTATAAGTTCAACATAACTGATGAGTTTATGGACCTAATCGCACTGTGCAAATCTTAAACATCACGTATTTTGTCAAGTTCCCATTTTAATTAGAAAAAAATGAAAATGCAAAACAATAGCTTTGTCTTAAAACTGGATTGCCTTAAGATAAAGTACGGTAAATAATTTGCATTTATTTAGCATATTTTGTAAACCGTAAGTGTATAATGTGAACTAAAACTATATATTTATCAAATGTTGCTCTGACCAATTTTATCTGGGAACATTTGTTTTATTCATAGGAACAAAGGGAAAGATTTGGATTGCCTTTGTTTTTCCATAATCTTCATTTTTTTATTATTTTATTTAGAGCTGGGAAATAATGACAGGAACTTTTGAACTTTTCCAGACTTCTTGAAACTATTGAAAAGGTTGAAAACTGGTACTGCTGTATTTTGATTAACAGTCAATTAACTGAAATCCCAGGAAAAGAAACGAAGAAAAAAATCAGTTCATTCACCTCATGTGTTGTTAACTCGAGGACACTGCTGATGTCATCTTCTAACTCAGACAGAGATGTGTTGATCTTTGTTGCAGTTTTGACCACATCTGGATGGTAATGCTTCTGCAGCGTCTGCACAAAGGACACAGAAAAGTGTTGTTTCTATGTGCTGCCATGAAAGAACACAATCCATAACATTTCTTCAAATTAAGATTTTGACAGTTCAGCTGACATCAGACGTCGCCTCACTCTCACCTTAATTTCCCACAAGCTGCTCTCTAAGGCACGACACTGAGCGGGATCCTCTTCATCCATTACATACGGATCCTCAAGAGGCTCTGTGAGGATGCACAGAAAAGACAGCTTTTTATTTACCTTGGCACACATACTGCTAGAGCCAGCTGCAGCTGCAATGAATAGGCCTGTCACGATAAATTATGCTGGGTGATTAACTGTCTCAGAAATTATTACGATAAACGATAATATTGTTTGAAATTTAACAATAATTGTCAAATTTTAGAATAATTTATTCATTTGGTTGGAGTACCTTTTTGACCCCTTGATGGCAGTATAAGACTGTTTGAACCAAAGGATGGATAGTTGAGCAGCATGTCTCTTTAAGAAAAATGGGAGGGAGGGCCCTTGACATGACATGGGCTGACATGATGACATGGCGGACATTCGTTGATTTGAGCTCTTTAGCGTAACATTTCCCACACAAAGCTTTTAATAAAAAATAAATAAATAAATCAGTAAACAAGTTCTCAGCTTCTTTTTGCATGAACTTTGGAGCTGGACAAGACGGTGGGGTTTTTTTTCCCCCGAAGTTGGCCTGTTAGCTTAGCTCGTAGCTTAGCTTCTCAGCTTAGCTGCTTTTAAAGATTAAAAAACAAAATTTTGGACGGTTAAAGTTAATTTTAAAGCGAAAGGGAGGGGTCAGTGAAGAGCACCGGGGTTGAGCCGTGTCTTCAGTAGAAAGAGGCACGAAGAAACAATAAAGCCGGTAAATTTAAATGAGGTTGATAATTTTTGTTCATCATGCGATTAATTGATTTATTGTTTATCGCGACAGGCCTAGTAATGAACAACTCACCATCTTCTGTGCTGGGTTTGTGGATGAGGACTCTGCAGGATGGGTGGCGGCGGATCAGGTTGTAGATGAACGGCAGGACTATGAGAAGAGCTGTAGGCGGAGCTGTGAGAGCCAGACGAGCCAGGCGTTTGGCGAACGCAGCAACCAGGTAAACTGGCAGGTGACTGGAGGGGACCACAAACAATGCATACGATAAACAACATTACACCCATGTTGCTTTAATGGTAAAACAACAAAGTGAAGAATGAATGATCGCACCTGGAGCTAAGGAAGAGATTGGCTAGATGAAAAAAGCGTGCTCTGTACTTTACATGGAAAATAGATGGCTCGAGAAGGTTATACAGCTTTTTGTAGAAATCAGGATAGTCCCTGTAAATAAGACAAAGCATTTATGATGACTCAAATCAATTTTATTTTCTTTAAACATGCTGTTACTGGTGATAATAATTACTGTTTTCATGTAATACTCACAGGTTGTGTTTATGAATGAGCACAAAAAGACCATCGAGAGCCAGCAGACTGATTGCCCCACCTGTCCAACAACACAATCATTTTATGATGATCCAAAACAACGCAGAGTTCAAATGACCCAAAAATGAAACTAAATATTGGTACTACGTAATTAAAAAGAAAAAGTTTCTAAGCTAAATGTTTCGTTTTTGAGGAAAATCACTGAAGTAGGAATAAATGAAAGCTTAAATCAGTTGTTTTTTTAAACAGCTGTAGGCTCTGTAACATTTGCCTGAAGGTCAGATTCAGAAAAGATGGTAAAGATGATGACTACAAATTTTGTGTGAAGGCTCTACGTTTATAGCGGTAAATCTTTTTACTTTCTGCAGTGAGAGTCCTGCAACCAATCAAGTCATTTGACATTATGCTTTCTAAAGGAACAGTTCATTCAAGTGGCGTTTCCGTTGCTTCCTTTTGAAATAAAACCGATCCAGTAGCGTGTGATCAGAGGTTGCTTTGAGGCAAAAATGATTCAGTTGCACAAAAGAAAGAGCAGGGATGAGATAAACATACCAACATCGTAGGCAGCTGTCAAAAAGTCGATCATTAGAGCGGGGATGTTCATGTGTGGCAAAATGGAGTCGTGAAGGATCACCAGCACCTTTTTATACATGCTGTTTGGCAACTACAAGAGAGATTTAATAAAATATATTAGGGATGCACAATATTAGATGTTTCGTTGATATCCCATATGCCAATATGTTAAAACATATTTGGCCGATAACCGATATCCATATTTTTTTCCCTAGACCTACTTACAGAGACTACATAGTTTTCTCTGCTGTGGAATTAAAATACATTAATCTGCACGGTCTTCGTCAGTTTGGTCTGCTCCCAAATGCAGATGCCAAAACGGGGCTGAAAATGATGCAACACTTCAACTTGTATTATGTTTAATGTTAAATTCATTCATGACATTTACTATAACACAATGACAACATTTGAACACGTCATTCAAAAACAGCGCCTTTTATATCGATGAGTTACTTTGATGGAATGGCCGATATTTAACTTCATCGCTAATAGCAGCCGATACCGGTACATGCCGATAATATTGTGCATCCCTAAATATATATATATTTGTAAGACTAGACATATGCTAGCAAGACAGGAAACTGTGGATTGTGAGGTGCAGATGTTTACCTTGTACTTGAGAAAGCCAAGCCACATTCTCTCAAATGCACGCTTGTGGTCCTGCAGCAGAACAAGAGCATTTTACAGCTAATTCAGGTTCCATGCAGACATGTGAAGGTTAACTTTAAACTACTTCACTTACCATAAGTTTAGCAGCTTTCCAGTTTTCATGGTTGACTAGAAAAAAAAAAAGAAAAAAAAAGAAGAATTAACGTTTTTCCCTTTTCTACATAAAGAGGATGTGGAGTATCCTCACATAAAAAAATTTAAAAAAATCATAAAAGGTCTCACATTTCTGCTTCACCATGAAGTTGGTCATTTCAGACTCCTGGCTTGGAATGTTAATGTTGGACATCAAGGTGAACGCATTGTTCTGATACACAGGCAGCACAGCCTAAGAAAAACAAGAGCGTCAGGTAATGTATGAAAAGAAAGAACAGCAGCAGTGCAAAGAAAAGCAGCAGACGAGCCGTGCGCACCCCTTTGTTTGCCTCCATGACCTTGTGCACGTTCATACAGATGGCGCTCATTACAAAGTAACGCAAATCCTCCATCTCAAGAAACTCTTGGAACCTGGAGATCAGCAGGGAGTTGTCGGTCTTCGTAGGTAGAAGGTTGTCTACCACTGCCTGCCGGTGAAAGAAATCAGAAGCATCACAAAGTGCCCACACCACTACAGCAAGTATCTCACAGAACTGGGACTGCTGGCAGCTAGTTAGCGTTAATGCGGTAGGCTTCATAGTTTAATTATGTTCCATGAATCTAGTAACTTTGAATTTGTTAGATTTTTAATAAAAACGACACTATTCTGACAGCAAAGCTGAGCTCACTCAACATTTTTGACTTCATAATCCTTTCAAAACAAACTACAATGGTGAACGCCTCGAGTTGTTTTTCTTGTCGAGAAGGGATAGCAGATGTGTCCGCAAAGGTGCCCTGACTCAAAAAGTACTGCTAGAACAACTTGGTGCGTCATTACCAGGGGCGGACGTAAAATTGAAGAAGCTTGTGACGGTCACGTTAATTCTTTCTATTTGTCATTTCAACTAAATGTCCGCTATTCACTGTCTCACCAAATAACAGAGCTCTAGAGTTCTTATGAGAGAACTATCCGAGGCTATAGTCCCAAATGTCCCAGTCAACAACTCAGTTTAATCATCCAGATATTTCAGAAGTGTAACCCAGCTTTTGTTGGTTTAGGAAGAGAACTCAAAAAAAAAAAAAAAAAAAACAGTTGGGAACTACTGAAGAAGAACACAGTTTGTAAGCCATGCACACAAAATTAGGCCGCAATTTCTGAAAATTGGCCGCTAAAAGCCAAGCCGCACAGATCGATGGTCGCAAACACAAAGACCACAGTCACAGCCCAGTCAGATACTGTTTTAACAATCAGCAATTAATTTTTTTTTAATAGTCTGTTGACTTGACTAATAAGGTGGGAAGTTATTAATATTCTACCCGGATCAGTTTCCTTGGGAAGCTGTAATGTTGTGAATCTTCCAGAGGATGCTGTCCTTCTGCTGCTGCAAACTTCATCAGGCAGCACAGGGCACTTTCCTGTAATTGGACATTATTGAATAAGAAATGCTCAATAAAGCACTTTTAACATTATTTTGGTCTGCAAAGTCCTTCACATGTTTCTAACTCACACTTGCATGCCTATACTTTGTGCAGGCACTAAAATCTACAAAAAAGCTACAACATGAAAAGTATCATGTATAACTGTGCTTACCTTCACTTCATGGAGTTCATGGCTGAGATGCTCTAGCAGCATCTCTACACAACTGTTGTAACGGTGTCGCATAAAAATCTGGTACTTCTCCTCAGCACTGAAGTCTCCTGGAACAAACAAAAACATAAACAGACCAGAAAACGTTGCTCACTGCTTTAATGCCCGTTTACAACAAAGTCTTGTGAAGATGTTTCATTTAAACTGGTTTTTGCCAGGTCTCTCTCGTAAATGAGTCCTCGAGGCTCAATGGGATTAACCTGCCTAAATAAAGCTAAAATTTGTTGTGATTTTAGCTGTGTGTAATTAACAGCATATTTCAAGCATGCAATAATTTGCTATTTTCATTTGGATAACACACCACTGTATGAAATGTGCTTTACAAATAAAGTTTGATTTGAAACTGTAGCTGTGAAGGGAGTCATGTTCTGTTATATGCAGGTGAGTGAATTCTTAGCTTATTAATTTTGGTTTTAAAATACTGTACATTATCTTGACAATATAACTTGTGAAACAGTTCAATTATGAAACTAATTTTCTGTTTGAGATTTTGTCAGATTAAAAATAGTATTGAAGGGTTTTCAAGGTCAGTAGCTCTTATTCTCAATAGTTATTGAGTTGTTGATTCAAACAACTGTGTGGAGCTTTGTTTTAATGACATCCTCACCATTTAATGCCTCCTCTTCTCCGGGAAGTTCGCCAAAGTATAAATCTTTCCTCTCAAACAATGTGCTAAACAGCTTTTCACAGGCATCGACAGCACTAAGAACATCCTTCTCCTTCTCTGACTGTTGAAACAAATGTTCATTTTAGTAATAAATAAATAAATGAAATGTGCACAAACTGCTAGCTAGCATAAATAAAAACGGAGTTAAAATGTTAGATCTTGTTTTTTTTTTACCTGAAGAAACTCAAAAATGTCAAAAACATCATTCGCGTGCTTTCGGCTTTCAAGTACACGTTCAGCAATACAGTTTACATCAATTTTAGCCTTTTTTAGATTTAACTCAGAGCTCACGTTGCGCTTCTTGGTCGGCGCCATGTTTACTGACGATGCTGCGTTCACGTGACTTCTCGAGAGTTGGGAAAAGACGACACTCAGATCGTGAAAGACTGCACTTTGTGTAATACATATATTTCAACGAATAATTACAGTAACTAGTAATAAGACAGACACAAAAGCATAAACGGGTATATTAATAATAAACAATTAGCCACTAACATCTCAATATGACCATCTCGGTTAAAGGTTACCATTTACTCGGTCCAACAGTCATTGAATGCAGCGTTCGTCCAAAACATTCAGCTCATGACCAATAGATGGCGCTCACTATTTAATTAGAAGGAAATAAATTTAACAGAATTAAACCCCATTTAGGAAATTAGTCCTATAGACATTAGGAACTAAAATAATTTACATTTCAGACATGCGTCAGTAAAAAAAAAAAAATCTGTACATGTATGTATAAATGTACAGTATATATCTAAGCAAAAATACTTATATACACCAACACTTGCAGATAATTGCATCTTCTGCTCTAAACACCATATTAAATGCATGTAAATTAAATACTTCTACACTGCTGTGGAAAAATTAGATGGAATTTTGTTCAGCTTTGCATAGTGCACTGTACAATTTTGAATGACAATAAAGTTTATACTTATGGTATATTAAATAAAATGAAGGGTTGAATAGATGGAAGAAGCATAGGTTGATGCAAAGGATGTGCCAAAGAGAATATCATTGGCTTTATTTCCTGGCAAAATAAAGGTTTAAATATTAAAATTAAAAAATCTTCGTCTTTAGTCTAGCAATACCGTTTAATCCTAATTTGAACTACGGTATGTTAAAACCTACATTGTTCAATTAAATGTTAGTGTAATGTGTCTATAATTATTTAAACTTAAAATGAAAACAAGGAAACAAACAGATTGGCACAAAGAAATAAGAAGCTTTTATTATGATTTATATCAATCATTGTATTAAAGAAATTATTTATCCCTGCGACGAAATTGAAAACAGAACAATTGTACTGTCAACATAAGATTTATTTTTAAACAAAATGCATCTGTCTGTAGTGATCTAATCAGAGTTGTTCCCTTCATCTGCATTGTCCTGGGGGAAAGAGAGAAAGAATTACGATAAGCAACACATGTTCAACTTAAATGCATTTCAGACAAATCAGCACTCCTAGATACCTGTTTTTGACCGTTATCTTGAGGTTTGGTAGATGATGCTTCAAAGTTGTGGATGGGAATCGTGGCCATCCAGTTGACCATAGAGCCCTCCTGACACTCCGTCTCAACAATAGTGGGGTAAATGTGAGCCTCTTTGAAAGCCTTAATCGTCTCCTCCAGGTGGTCCCATTCCAGCCGCTCATGGAGTCCGTCCCCGCCAAAGCGTTTGTTGTATTGGTCAAAGTGAACTTGTTCCAGGACCAGCCCGAGTCCTGGGGCTTTGGGAATATCCACCTTCTCCTGCTCCCAGCTCCGCTCTATCATCTTTTCTGTAGCATAGCCCTTGATCACCGCAATCACCAGACCAATCATCTTGCGAATCTGGTGCATCATAAAGCTCTGGCCTCGCACTGTGATGACGGCAAACTCGTTATTGTTGCGGACAAAAGGCTCTCCACAGGACATCTCCATGATGTAGCGGCGGGCACTTGGGTCGGTTGGAGACTTCTGGGAGGTGAAGTTGTGAAAGTTATGAGTGCCCTTGTAGAGAGCAAAAAGAGAGTTCACCCTCTCAAGTGTCTCTGGTTCCAGTCGAAAAGCTGCTATATTCCCAGTATCAAAGTCTTTTGGAGCAAAGGCCACAGTTGGAAGCATGTAGGAATATGTACGAGCGTCACATTTGTTTTTGGAATTGAAACCCTGGGTCACTCGTTTAAGTCCTGTGGGTACAAAAGTAAAAGCACACATCATACAAACATCCTGGACCTGTTCGTCAAAATATCAACAAGAAAAGATTAACAATATTAGTCTTACCGAGCACCCTGATCTGTGGTGGCAAATGATTATTGATTTTTCCTAATATGTCCTCGATCAACCGCATCTTCAGAGAAACCACTTGACCAGCAGCAGAAACATTCTAAATAAATTTAAATGAAATGCGTCATAAATATTTGAAGCACATTTAAAATAAATTTGTCAGTGGAGTATTCTAATTCAAACTATCAACTACTGTATACAGACCATCTGAAACTAGTTTTTGCTCTTAAACTGGTCAGGCATTTGTTAGTGTAAGCAAAATAAAATATTGCAAATGCAGACATTGGAGTATAAATGTTATTTCCTTTTGATTATTTAAAAATTGATTTTTCTTCCAACCTTCTAACATGCATGAACACATACTTTATCTGTCCTGGCACATCTTTGGAAAGACATCTTCTTCATCTCATCACCATGATCTTCTGGGATGCATCCAGACTTTATAAGAGCGGTGACCAGATCATCTTCAATGGTGTTAAACTTGGAGTTTCCGTGATTCCTCTTTTAAAAAAATAAAAGAAAGCCATTTATGAATATATTTAACTAAAGAAGGAGCATGATAAATGATCCACACACCTGCATGCCATAATATCCCTTCCCTGAGTATGCCAGAAGCAGAACCACTTTCCTTTTAGGATATTTTTTGCCATCTTCAGCGTGTTCTTCGTCTGTTTTTACTCTTTTGGTGGCTCTCTCCACAGAATCCTCATCTTTATCCTCCTCGTTTGGCCTTTTTAGCAGCTGATCAGCTGTGGATTCAGTACTCATAGTGGACAAGACTTTAAAAAGGCAGCCTGTGAAGTAAAAACAAAATGGATTTATGTCCTCATATGCCTGCTCTGACTGAGTCTGGAGCCTGTATGCATTCATCTCAGCTCAAAATTCAACAAAAGTGAGCATGAAAATGACATGAAGAGATGTTTACGCCCGTAAAATGAACAAGTTCATTATGTTGGGCTGACTTACCGTTTTTCTTTGGCGTTTGTCTGTACTTGACTAAACTCAGCAGCAGTCGGACTTTAAACATGTCATGCGAAACAGCAATTTAATAAAAGCATCTGCAGCTAGGAGATGCTAGCTGCTACGTTAGCTAAGCAGTTCAACACGAACTGTCGCAGGATGATTTTATGAAGCAAAGCTTTTAAACAGCTATCAATAACTATAATTGTAAAAGTTTGCGAACAAACCAGGAGAAAAAAATAAAATAAAAAAGCCACAGTTTAAGCAAAAATTGATGAACGCGAGCACACGTTACAACCAACTTTCACCTCTCACGATAATCTCGCGAGATTGGACAAGCTCACTTTTTTCATGACGTCATTGGCTCTGTGTTTTTCTCCTTTCCTATTCATTCGACTAGGAATACTGTACTGTTATAGAAATATCTTTTATATTTTTTTTACCCTAACTTAAAAACTATCTCTGGCTTTGAATATGTTTATAATAGTTTTTTGAATGAAGTATTACTATTTCAATACATGATTTATTAGATGGTCGATTTTGAATGTCTTCAGTAAATTCAAATCCCATATTTCCATTAATGTGATTCTGTGTTTTGCAATCCACACAGGCTAAGAATTTTTAAATATCCTTTCATCAAGCATAAAATTATTATTATTATTATTATTATTATTATTATTATTAGTAGTAGTAGTAGTAGTAGTAGTAGTAGTATTATACTAAATATTTTAATATGATCTGTAAACCGTACGTATTCGTTGAACTGCATTATACTTCCTGTTTTTAGTTATTTATATTTATTTTTTCTCTTTTCTTATTGTATGTATGTATGTTGTTTTGTATTTAATATAAAATGAATGAAATGAATAAACTAAACTAAACTAAACTAAATTTTCTGTTACTGGTGATTTACAGTAAACTATCTTTTCATTGAGTTATTGCTTATGACTAGGTGAATAAAAGCTTCTAGAGATTTTACCTGTGAACAAAAGTTTTGATGAAATTTAAAATAAACAATCCAGTCAAACAAATTAAAACAATATTTTATTTATTTTGTCAATTTGTGCTTTCAAAATCATTTTGGTCCATTATGGATAAAAAAAATGTATTGACAAGGAGTTGAGTATTAGTTTAATTTTTCGATCTGATGTGCCATTCAGGTTTTATCTGGTTATTCACATATCCACATAAACCAGTACAGTACATAGCTAAAGTTTAAAATGTAATGGCAAGAGTGCCAAAGTAGTTGTTGTTGATGCTGCATCAATTTCTACATGATACATTAAAAACGAATCAATAAAAAAGACAGATTATAAGAACTTTATTATTAAAACTCAAATGAAAACGTTTCTAATAATGAATTTAAGTAAATAAACCAAGGACATTTGGACATATTGTTTTAAATTCAGGGCATTGAGTTCATGGAATGCACAAGCTGTAGTAATAATTCTGTCCACGTGGAGGCATGTGACTGAAAAAGAAAAGCATGTACACCTTGTTCCCTTGTCAAAGTCATGTACTGTACTTTACTTCAAGATTAATCTACTCCTCAGCCATTCAGCTTGTGGGGTTGCTGACCCTAAGAAATAAAAATAGCATATAAAATTTAAGTTATATAGAATCAATAAAAAAAAGTTCAAGGACCATAATATATATTTTGCTCTCCTTAACACAACCAAATTATCATGAGGTTCTTTCATTTATTTATTTAATAATAGGATGATGTTCTTTTTGCATATAGAGTTTTATTGTTTTGCATAGAAGGAATTATCTTTTTCAGTGACATAAGCTGTTTATTATACGAAGCTGTGAGTCATACAACTGTCACACAATAGAATAATGACAAACGCCAATAATGTTGAGGGGAGTCTGTCATTTTTTTTATTCAATGATACATAAAAAAAGACTATCTTATTGCTAAGAGGGCAAACTGTTTTATGAAAACCATCTCATACTGGGGTCTGCATTTAATATTTCACTTTTTATGTCACCTTATAAGGTGATCAGCTCATTTTCTGCTGAACTGCCAAACATAGACACATCAGAGAAAAAAGGGCGCTGACTGCTAAAACTCTGCATACATATACCGTAGAGTGCTGATGATTTTCCATGGAAAAAGAGCTTGTAATGCAAACAATAATTCATGAGCACATCAAAAAAGGGCATGGTAGAGTGTTGATAACACCATATACAATTTAAATAGTTCCCATTAGATTAGTGTCAATTATAGAAATCACACAACAAATAAGTTACATTAGTTCATGTGGAAAAAAGAACACGTTTAAACTGCATAATCCAAATAATTGTTCTAATATCTATGTTTAATATGTCTTTAAAGTAAAAAGCTGTAAGCAAACTTTGTGCATGGCTGCCGACTCATGCACTGTTCACTAAAGGAAACTGTCAAAGTGACTGAAGGCCAATCATGGCAATGTCCAAGGAAGATCCCCTTAGGATTGAGTAGTCTGACGATTTTGAATACTGGTATATAGTTACTCTTAAGTTTGTTGAGAAAAGCATAGATAATATTCCACATGGTTTTGGGCAGGTTTATGTTGACCTTGGACCCACATTTCAGAATTGCACATCAATAAATCAGGAAAACTGGTAAAGCAAAAATCTTTCAAACTGAACAAGTCAATTTAACTCAGGAAAACTATTTTAAATTGAATTTCATCATTTGCATCAAATACAATTACTACTCAGTTTATATACATACATAATTAATGGCTATACAATATTCTTATGGGACTAAAAGCACACTGTAATAATACAGACTTAGTTATACAGCATATATACAATGTTCTTAATTTACACTTTAAGCCAATTGTTCTCAAACTAGGTTATGACTCTGACAAAGTAACAACTGTGGTAAATATTTTTGCTAAATGAAGCCATTATACAAGGATATCAACAAAATGGACCATAAAACTACTTGTATCAATTTAGGATATGATGGATGGATGGATGGATGGATGGATGGATGGATGGATGGATGGATGGATGGATGGATGGATGGATGGATGG
>JARVGV010000578.1:21562771-21577392 GCA_031762435.1 Hypsolebias longignatus | reverse complement strand
CTCTCTTGTAAATGAGTCCTCGAGGCTCAATGAGATTAACCTGCCTAAATAAAGGTTGAATGAAAAAAAAAAAAAAAGAAACGTCAAACTACCTTTTGCGTTATCTAAACTTTTTGAGGATTTTAATGCAAATAGCCAAAACTGCCTAAGATAAATTATTTGCTTCGTTTCAGAGAAAACTCCGTCACTGTCACATAAAGATAGAGCGCCGTTTGATTATATGTTACAACAGCTTGCCACAGAACACGCCATTAGCTGTATGCTCTGGCTGTACAGCCATGATGACAGCATCCACCTCTACGCACAGCGGTCGTGGAGAGAGAGAGAGAGAGAGAGAGTGGGACTTCCGGTGTCTCTAACCAATGAGCGCGTTCCACATGCGGACACTGAACGCCGCATTCGACGAAGAGACGCGATTGGTGCCGAACGCAATCCTGGTGATTCCGCAACACACAGACAGACGGAGCAGGCGAACAGGAGCCGAGCAGCAACAGAACCACATGTTTTAACGATCCATTTGGGCACGTTAACCTTCGGATTTTGCTTCGTTTAAAAGTAGAAGAACGAGCGCGCGGGCGACGTTTAACCGTTGCGGCCTTGATATGGTTTCGTTGTCGAAGCTCTCACGAGAGGACTAGCGGAGCACCAGAGCCTCTTTAGCCTGTTAGCTTACTCGTTAGCACAGAAGCCGCTAATTCGTTCGCTCTGGCCGGTACACCTGCTTCCCACGCCGTGCTGTGTACTTGTTAATCTACAGTCGCCACAGGTGGGGGGGTTTCGCGCTCACATCTTCGTATAATTGATTTAAATCACGCTGCTCGGGACACCGGCGGAGAGGAAAGGACTGTGAGTGACCGGTTGTGGTTGGGAGCAGGCAGCGGAACAAGCGGTGCCCTCACCATGGACAACGCTCACACGAAGACGGTCGAAGAAGTTTTCAGCTTTTTTAACGTCAACGAAAGCACTGGTCTGAGTTTAGAGGAAGTGAAGAAGCAGCGGGAGCGATATGGACCAAACGGTAAGGGCTTGGTAGAAATGTGTTCGTTATAAAACGAGAAGAAGCTACTTTGCCGGTTTTTATTGCTTGGCCCGGTAGAGGCTGAAAGCGTAACGGCTAGTCCAAGAAAAAAAAGAGTGACGTCACAGCGTGATGTTGAAATCCTGCTAAGCGTCCCTTACGGGACGGAATTAATAAGCAACTCTTGTATCATGTGCAGCACTACCACAGCAACTCGCTGTCCTACAACAAGTAATAACATTGAAGTAATTGCCTGTCCATCTTTCTTTCCCCTGCGGCCTGAATGGGATGATCTGCAGAGCTGCCAGCAGAGGAGGGTGAGCAGACCACTACACTTCAAACATGTCAAATGAATTTTATTAAAATAATTTCTCAGAGTAACAATCTGTTTCCACTTATTTTTTTTTTTAGGTAAATCCCTTTGGGAACTGGTGGTGGAACAGTTTGAAGATTTGCTTGTGAGGATCCTTTTACTTGCTGCCTGCATATCTTTTGTAAGTATGACACACCGTTAATAAGCTGTGCACGTGTCTCGTTCAATGAATTGGTGTGAATCAGTTAGGGGAGACAAAAGTCACACACACACATGTGTGTACAAATGTCCACTGTTGCTTTTCTCAAGTGTACTGGACCAGTTGTACCTGAATTTATCACTTTATGACCTGCAGGAGCTACACAGATTTATGGCCTTTACTATTGCTCATTGAAGGATACAGGCAGTGCTATAGGCTATTTAACAAAACTCATAATTTATATATGTAAAATCTCAAGCCACTGGAAATGGCTTGACTCCACATGTATAGCACCTTTCTATCTTATGTGCTTTACAACACAATATGTGCCCTCATTTACCCATTCATACAGAGCTGTTATAGATCTATACAAAGCTAATTGAACAAATCATTCTAAAGTGACTAATCAGTGCTTTATCACATTCATAAACCGATGGGACACACATCGGAGGCAGTGAGAGGTTCAGTGTCTTGCCCAGGGACACTTCGGCATGTGTATGCTGGTGGATTCGATCCCCCAACTCTTGCAATGGAGGATGACTGCTCTGACCACTCGACCACAGCTGCCCTGTGTATCAAATGTTTAACTTATCTGTCCAATTTTGGGGGGAAATGAAATGTAATTTAGACATATCAGAATTTTTTTTTCTACATCTTGAAAAACTTTACGTGACGTGAGCTTGACATGAAATGGCAGGTTCATTAGTTCATAACTAATTTCCATATTTGTATAAAACCAAGTTGCTTATCTAATTTTTTTTTTCTTGTGTCGTGATAGAGATATGATACTAATGAATGTGGCTGTTTCTATATGACATTTAAGATGAGGGTAAATGTAAATTGTACTGAGATTGTAATTCGTACACCGTTCCCAAACACAAGAGTCTGCTTCTCTTTCATCAGAACACAGTCTGGTGTTCAGGACAAGCGTAGAACTGTAAATAAGTTACATTGAAAAACAAGACTGTATAATAAAGTACACATTATCCTAATGTTATTCTCCTAAGGTAAAAAAAAAATGCACACACTATCCGAAATTAATTCACCCAAACAGAAGCACTCTTTGAATTAATAAACAGTAACACACATGACATATTTAATATGTAATTTCTTTCTCAAAAAATATGTAAATTTTTATTAAAATACTTAAGAAAATTGGATGTTGGAGCTCGCTTTACTGCTAATAGTACCATTATTGTGCATTTTTATTTGAATTGCATCAGGCAAAATTTCTACAACACTAAAGGTTAATGTAGCACAAGTGACTATTAAAAACAATTGACCTCCAGCGAACACCATTCTTGTTTCTTCACTGAGCACCAAGCACTGCTAATGCAAACAATGTCCTCTTCCTTCACAAGCATCTTGTGCTTTGTCAGCTTGGCACGTCCACTTGTGTTGGAGAGGAGTATCGGTGGAAGAGTGGACAGTAAAGCGTTCTCATTTCTGCACCTCAAAGCTAATTGAAGTCATTCTGCTCTGTTGTAGTTGGACTTGAGCCAGGCATTGGTTGGGCAGAGGAATAGCCCAAGGTTCAAACTGACTTTTCTATAGTCTTACCTCTATTTCTCTTTTTTCTTTTTTTTTTTTTTCTGGGCCAGGTTTTTTCATTTGCAGTGGCATTTGGCTGGACAGTTAGCTAACTGGAAGACACAGGGGCAGAGTCTGCTGAACTTACTTTTATCTTTGCTATACGAGGTTTAAATGTGTATAGGTTAAGTGAAAATGGAATCGTAACACTAAAAACAGAAAAATGGCAAAAAACGCGACGTTTGAAGAAGCTATGCTGCATCTTCACTGGCGACCGTGGCGAAACTGAAATTAACATTTCATGGTTTCGTCTTCATCACTCTTTTCTTAACTTGAGTTTTTTGGGTCTTTCATTTTTAGTTCATGTCTCTTTTGCCTTCATAGATGTACCGGTAGTCATTTTCTGATGGTTTTGTGCAGGTCACAGCGAAGTAAGAGCACTATTCAAAGCGTACTACAGGTATACTGTTTATCTGATGACACTAAACAGAGACAAAATGTGTTAACAGGAAGGCAGTTGACTCTGTGATAATCTGGAAATGGATGTTGCCACATTTGCATGTCAGATTATAAACCATGTTGGAATGAGCAGCATGCTGTCAAAGCATGAAAGCAACAGTGTCTGATAAATCAGTTTCATTAGTTATTAAATTACCATTATAGGAATGACTAAAACTGTACATGTCTCAACAAGTCTTGTATTCATGCTGTCACGAAGCATGTTGATATTGTAAATGTGCATTAAACCTTTAGCTCCAGCGAGTGAGAATATCACCCATCAAGCAAAAGTGAGCGATTTGACCTTAGCTGATTTTGTCCCAAGTAGGTTACTGTAGAACAAGACTGGGTTATTTGGCACCATATTCAACGCACTCAGCTCTTGGCACAGATTAAGGAGGAGAAAGGACTGAGTTCAGGAACCACTAACACATTTGGGTCTTTTGTGCAGCATTGGCAACAGGAGAAAACAAGTGTTTGCTTTTGTTTACTCACTTTTCTATGCGTTAAAATAAAAATAAGGTTCCTGGTTATATATAGTCAGGGTTTGCTGGCACAGATAGATGCTCAAGGGCATAGCTTTGTGGTTTATCAGGGTTTTTTTTAAATCACTATATCCTTGAAAAACTGACCTATTTATCATAAATCCTAAAATAACTATTCACTGGTACAAATACCTGTACACCAGATTGGGGGGATTTTTTTTTTCAACCTCAGCTACTGGCAAGGTACTACAAAGAAAAAAAACTTCAACATTAAGTTAATTGATGCTGTAGTTTAATGCAAACACATCAAATTGAAATTTAATAAACTATTTGTATTATTCTGTTGTATATACAGTAATAGTCTAAATTACCAGAGACTTATATTTGAACTACAGTACTGGTATTTAATCATGTGCTTACAGTCTTTTTAACTAAGTACTAGTCTAGAGATGGGTTGATATATTTTGGGGGGAAAATGCAATCAAAACAGTCAGTAAAGCTTAATTTTTCTGAAATACCTTTTAATGTCCTTGTCCTATCAACTTTACTACATAATGTTTTACAATAATAAACAAAAAGTGATTAGTCATGTCTGACTTGGTCCTGGTTGAACATGATGAATCACGTGATAAGTGTTGAACTTTGCTCTTTCTCTGCAGATCATGTGATGCCTTCATGTGGTGGGCAATTGAATTTTGTGTCCATTTTATAATGATCTCACCAGGTTGCTATTGATCTTTAAAGGCAATTTTCATTTACAAGTGACTTGAATGTTTAACCGTCCTCCCAACTTTGTTAAACCAAGAATGTGATCATCTAATCTGAAATGAGATGGTATTAATGTTTGGTTCATCTTTTAATTGATCAGAGATGATTATTGTCATTTGTCTCATCAAGACTTGAACTGTTGTGCAACTAATTTCTGATTGTTTCTTTGATTCATGTGCAGGTGCTGGCCTGGTTTGAAGAAGGAGAAGAAACGGTTACAGCTTTCGTGGAGCCTTTTGTTATCTTGCTTATTCTCATAGCAAATGCCATTGTTGGAGTCTGGCAGGTAACTAGACTTTAACTTTTTTATAAGATTCAAATATGATGTTGGACTTTTATTTATTTATTTGTCAGATGTTTCCTTCCAGATTTTGTCCTATTAGTTGTCTGTCAATGGAAACTTTGTATTTTGTACTATTACCAGAAGCAAGTAGTTAAAGATGCAGTTAAAAATGTATCAAAGTGTATCAGTGTAAAAAGGTCACAGTGACTGTAGAGCACAGTTCATGGAAAAAAAAACTCAGTCAGTGCATTTCAACATCATAAAAGCAGCATTTTCTTGACGATAAACTCTAAATGGGCAGTTATTTAAGATTAAACCTTTTGTGGGGCAAATGCTAAAACACACACACACACACACAAAAAAAAAACAGCCTAGTTTGGATAATTATGAATAATGCATTTTGCTTGGTTAAAGATAATATGTGGTTTGTGTGGTGGATGAATTCTGTATTATCTTGTAAAGTTAATGCTTGTTAAAGGTCGAGTTGAAAATGGAGAACCGTAAATGTGTATTTTGCGATAATTTTTTTTTTACTGAAATACACAAGCAAATCTATTTTGACTTCTTCAAATAGAGTAGGCTATTTACTTTTGAAAAAACCTACTTGTCCTTGTGGTTTTCTCTCGTAAAGGCCATAATTTTATGTGATTGTGTACTGTGTGTCACTGTCTGCTCATGTCTTGCCTGTTGAGCAGCCGGCCTGGGATCTGACACCAAAGTGATCTAAGTTTTGCGAAATTCACCAGACAATGAAATATGAAGTTGCAGCAGACGGGAACAAAACATTTCAAGAACTTCGAGTGAAAATGTCATTGTATCCTTAAATTAATAGCACTTTTACTTTAAATTTGAAAAACAAGTACTGTATAGTAAAGTTTAAATTGATGCTCATTTCAGTGTCATTTTACTGATTATTACAACTATCTGCCTTTTTGTTTAGAAATACCTTTTTTTAAACTTGACAGTTTATTCACCAATTTGCTAATTTTGCTTACGTCTACGATTACTTATTAGTTGTTGGAAAATATTTATTTTTAGCATTCTTTTTTTTGTTAATCTACACTGTGTGAACTGTTTGACATTATTCCCCCTCCCTCCAACTTTTTATTGTTAAGGAGCGAAATGCAGAAAATGCCATTGAAGCTCTCAAGGAATACGAGCCAGAGATGGGGAAAGTGTACCGCCAGGACAGGAAGAGTGTCCAGAGAATCAAAGCCAGAGACATTGTGCCGGGGGACATTGTAGAGGTGGCAGGTAAGATGATATGTATCAGCTGGTCCGTTTAATATTCCATGTTTTGTGTTTCTTGAATGTTCATGAACTGTTGGCTGGTCCTGATGTATATAGGATCTTATTTTTGCCTTTTGCGTCACTGCCCTGCTGTTCTTTGGTTTCTTACTGCGGTTTTGTTTGTTGGGTTGTTTATTATTTTTATCTTCCTTTTAGTGTAGCTTTTTCCATTCATACTAATGTTTATTTTTCCATTTCAAAACAAAACAAACATGTTTTCTTTGCTCCCAAGCGATAAATACATTTTCCTCACAGTCATTTATTTTTATTTTTTATAGTCTGTGACACTAGATAAACAGTTTTGGCCTGTTTCCAGTTTATTCTACTTGATTACAGAAGGTGAAATGCTGCACTCCAATTAAGTTTGATGCAACTGGAACACATTAATCAATGTCTACGAGCATAACAACCGTACAGTAAAGAGAAAATGTAATGACTAATTACACTGATTTCATTCGCTGTGTTTTGCAACATCATTGTAAACCCTTGATCTATTGTCTCCAAAATATTTTTTTATATCGCCAGTGGGCATTTTATAAGTGCTAGTTCAAACCGTGGTCACCGATTTGAGAATGCCTCTCGGCGAGGGTCAGTTAGATGCCGCTCACCTGTTTGCAACTGCATTTAGTAAGGTTTGATATTTACTGTTACCTGTTTGTTTTTAAACCATGTTTATTACTAAATAATAATGAAAATGCATTTTGCAACTACATTAAGTTTAGAACTGCAATATGAAAACATAAAGCAGCAGGAGAAAATAAAGGCCAGACGCTGTTTGCTCACTCTGGTGTTAAAGTTTGCAGCTTGAATCCACTCCGAACTTTTAAATGGACCTTTTTTTTAGAGTTTGAAATGTAGCATGAAGATGCACAAATGGTTTTCAGTTTTAAAGAACATTTTGCTGCCATGTTTAGAGTTGTCTATTTACAATGGGCTGATAACAGGTCAGTGATAAATTAATGTGACAAAGCTACCAAACTTGGTCTTTTACAGCCAAAGTTTTTCCTCTAAGGCTCAGCTCCCCCGATACTTCATAGTGTATTACTTTCCCACCATTGGCTGTTTACTTCACATCCTTGAGGAAATTCTTGTTTACACCAGCCCAAATCCAAGCAAGGCAATGGGAAAATAAATCTGAATCACTTAAACCTGACCATTAAATTCAATACAAACACAATTCTGTTAGGTCACCAACTTTGTGGTACTGATTTATTTTTTTATTTTTGTGTTCTTGGGGTATTCCACTCTATGATTTTCTTATGTTCTTGTCTGAGAGAGCTTGTCTTGATCGGCACACAACATTCTTGAACACACTCAATATTTTATTTTGTAATCATGGAACCAAGGTTTGCGATGCCTCAATAAATATGTGATACTACCTAACATTTCACTAGAACTGAAAAAATAGCCCAGCTGTTCTGCTTTATTCACAGTTAGTCATGCCTGTCGCGATAAACAATAAATCAATTAATTGCATGATAAGTTAAAATTATCAACCTCATTTTCATTTATCGGCTTTATCTTTTCTTAGTGTCTCTCTTTCTACCGAAGACACTGGATGATAAGGCTCATCAATGGTGCTCTTCACTCACCTCTCCCTTTCTCTTTTCTCTTTAAAATCCATTTTAACCACCTAAAATCACATTTTTGGATAGTTAAAAGCAGCTTGAGAAGCTAAGCTACAAGCTAAGCTAACAGGCCGACCTCGGGGGGAGGGGGGGAACCTTCGTCTTGTCGAAGCTCCAAAATTCAGTTGAAGCCCGTGCCTTCTTGTAAAAAGTTGTTTTTCTCTGCAAAAAGAAGCTGAGAACTTGTTTACTTTTTTTAAAAATTATTATTATCATTATTAAAAGCTTTGTGTGTAAAATGCTATGCTCAAGTGCTCAAATCACATGAATGTCCACCATTTTGAGAACTGGAAAAAAGGAAGGAAAGACACGTCCCATGTCACGTCAAGAGGTCTCCCTCCCATTTTGCTTAGACACGCTGCTGCTCACTCCTACACTATCCATCCTTCGATTCAGTCTTATACTGCCATCCAGTGGTCAAAAAAGGTTCTACACTCAAAACAAATAAACATTTCTTCTTAAATTTGACAATAATTACTAATTTTTGTCAAATTTCAACCAATATTATTGTTTATCACAATAATTTCTGAGACAATTAATTGCCCAGCACAATTTTTCATTTAGAATTTTTAATTTTAACAATTAACATTTAGAAGAAGTTTGTAGGTGGTCGTATAGGACTGATGGTTACTGAGTTCATGTAAGTCAAGAAAAAAAGGTTTGAAAACAAATGTAATTTGGATAGTTTGGATCACAAAAGTAAATTTCCCAAACTGTTTGCCGTCTTTGAAATGTTTCACTAATATTAGAGATTGTTACTTCATCTCATCACGACCCATTTAAGGAAACATTTTAAACCTCAACAGCATCAAAGACTCCAGTAAACTGTAGACTTCATCAGTTTTACATTTTCAATCAATTACTGTATTTTTAAGTCAATATCCATTTATCCACACAGGTCTCTTGTAAATGAGTCCTCGGGGCTCAATGGGATTAACCTGCCTAAATAAAGGTTGAATTAATTTATGTTTATGATCAGAAATCTAATAGTTATTTTATTCTAAGCATTATTATTATTACACGGTTACTTAGATGACTGTTTGAATAACAGATATTAGATTATTAAAACAGCATGTTTTTTTTTTCCTCCCACAGAACAGGTACAGATGAGCCACTGGTTTTTGCAGTTCCAGCATGTAGATGGATTTGACTCACTGTTACACAAGTTATATTTCAATGAGGCCATCATAATAATGATTATGCTAATAAAAACTAGGAAGCCTCTTTGACACATGGCCTGTATTTCCAGCTGTTAGTTTTAAGACGGGTTAGAAGTGAAAACTTAGACGGTGAGTCGTTCAGCCCTTACACAAACATGTTTTTTTTTCTTTACTACTATTGTGAATCGTGAACAAATACTGGTGAAAGGAGAGCACAACAGGTTGAGACATGAAGGAAAGACCCAGATTGATTTTAATGATTGATTTTTGTTGTGCTCCAGATGGCAGCTTGTACCGATCATTTGTTTTTAAAGATTACCGTAAGAATGCTTTACCACCCAGTAGCAGCTTTTTGATTTGATGTGTCCGCTTCTTCCTTAAGTCGCCTTTCAGGTTATGGTTTTCTTATTTATTGGAAATTGCTGAACGGTACATTGACATTTGTGTCTTTAAGAGTTTATACTGGGATGCAGGATGTCGTGAGAAGACCCAGATCATTGCAAGCCTGCGTGCTAGAAAATTTATTAAGCTTTAGCCATTTAAACATAGACAACTTGTTTTATTAGACCCCCCATGATGGGGACAGTAGAAAAGAATGTTACAGACTCCAGACCCTGTAGTGTCGCTCCACTGTATTTTACTTTTCTTTACACAAACACATTTAAATACATGAGAGCAGCTTCAGTTTTTACAAGCTATGAGATGTTAAGTGTATGCAGCCTGACATTTGTCCAATTCTCTGGAGAGCAGATATTACTGATACTGTAATTGGATAATATCCTTTGTGCACTAGGGAGAAGGAAAGGTTCCTGTCCCACAAGTCACTCACTCTTTCCCATTAAAAACAAAAGCTAAAAAAAAGCTTGTTCTGTAAGACCGGAGGCAAAATGTCTCTTATGTGGAGTTGAAATTTAGGTCACTGCAGAATGTTTCTGGGCGATATTGTAAAAATCTTTCCATTCCCTTGGTGCAAAATGTAACGAAGAGCAATATTCATATATTATCCAGTGACATGTGAGTGATTGAAACTGGTTGGGATTCATTATGATTTCCACACCATCGTTGTTGCCAGTAAAAGTAGGTTAGTTCATTTGCTTTGACCTTATTCGCTGTATACACTAATGGATGGAAAGTAGCCGGGTGTTGTTTTTTTTCTGTTTGTGGGTTTTCTAATTAGTGAGATTTTGTGGTAACCTTCCCACAAGGCTTTTAGTCTTTATATTTCCAGTGGCTGCAGGTTCTTTGTATTCTCCCTCATGTTGTCGTTGTTCATCTCCTTCTTTGTCTGTTTAAGGTATAAAGTCTGAAATTAGCCCAGTGATAATAAAATGGTCTAACAGTGCGTAGGAAACTGCAGGACTAAATAAGGCATTGCAGCTGCTCCAATCTGTGAGGATTATAGCGAGTTAACATACGATACATCTTTAAATCTAAAATAAGATTCTTGTTGTAATCAGAATGTTAAAGATTTGTTTACTTTACAAGTAAGTGCAATTTCCTCTCTCAGGTTTCTGTAATTGTATAGGAAGTACGTCGTTACAGACTTGTTACAATGGTTGAACTATCTGTACGCAATCGCACGTCATGGTTTCGATTTCAGCTCATGACATTCAGCGGGATCTCCTTGCTTAGAACAGATGTTTTCTGCACCCCTCCTTCCCCCACAAATCCAACAGCTTGTATCAAGCTCATCAAAATATTTTTCCCATTTTTGGGCGTGTGGATTGAAGGACTCGTGCAAACCCCTTTCCCCGTCGACCGTTCCTCGTTTCCTATTTTATTCTCACAAGGACACGGCAGAGGTTTACATGTCTGTCACCACTCTCCACTGTCCACAGTGCTCTTTAAAGAGCCACCGGGTCGTTGCTTTCATCTTCACCCTTTCAAGCTGTGTGATGTCTGACTGGAAAAATGTCTCTGATGCAACAGTGAAGGTTTACGTTCTCCTTTCTGCTTTAAAATCTTTAAAATAATATAAATGTCATCATAAATACACGCGTCCTGAAACTGTTAGTTGAAATAGATGGAGGTTTTTCCACATCTTTTATGGTTTTGACTTTTCAAAAAGTAAAATATTATATTTTTGTTTCCACGCTCGTGCTATGTAAATGAAAAATGCAAAGAAAAGCAGTTTTCATGCAGGTTTAAATTAAAATAGTTGCACAGTTACAGATTAAATCGAAAAGGCAGTTTTTTTTATAGTAACGTGGTCAGTTTAATGTACTTTTTAAATTTAACAGATATTAATGTCTGCCCCTTTAATGGCACTTGTTGGAATTACACAAAGAAAAATCTTGTTTGAATTATTAGTATTTACTCTTGACATTTTTGTGGAGACCACTGAAGCTTTTTGTTCCTAAAAGAATCGTGTGGAGGAGACGAGTGGAACATTAATAAGATTAAATGCACGACTCCCATCTGGCTTAAGTTTGATTATTTTATTACTTTGACAGAACATTTGTATAACTCCACTGTTTTTAATTTTAACTGTTTAGTTTGTCTTTCCCCATTATAAAGAAATACAAGTATTTTACCATTTGGACATTTATGTGGTTGAAGTTCCCTAAATGACCATGTTTGCTTTTTTAATTTTCTTTTTTTCCTCACAAACTATCACTTCATGTAGTCAGTGCTATTTATAGCTGCATTTAAACTGTTAAAACACTAAAATCATTCTGTTTTTTGCTTCTGTCCACAGTTGGTGATAAAGTACCTGCTGACATCAGGCTGACTTCTATAAAGTCGACCACCCTGAGGGTGGATCAGTCAATTCTTACAGGTAAGTTCTTAAACTGCAAGAGCTCCTTCAATGTTTCGTTTCTAAAATGTTAGTTTTATAGTTACGATGTGTATTTCACAAATTGTTAAAACTTTTCTTGCCTCCTTGTGGAATAGATGAAAAATAAATACCTGGACACACAATTTAGATGACCTTTTACACCTGATAATTGTGACTTCTTGCCCCAAATCTTGAGGAAAAAGAGTAATGTCAATGACATGGACTCAAACCAAGTCTGAGGATGATAAAGGATGGCTCTAATGTACAAGAGAAAAGGTTTATATGCATCAAGTCCTTAAATCTTGACTTGCTCTGCTGCCTTAATTGGTAGCAAATTCCATGGGATATTTTAGTGTTTGAGCTATTTTTCTCCTCTCTTGCCTTCCCCATTCATGGCCATACCGCCTGTTGAACGCTCCCTGCCTTGTTCTTTTTGAACTGTTCAGTCTTTTCACAGCTGATTATGCCCAAAAGAACGCGCAGTGTTAGCTGACATTGGACGAAGGTTTAGAAAAGCAAGAGCTCGAGCAGTATCTGATACTTGTCAAATCTGCTCAGTCAGCTGAGAAGTCTTTTCCACCAATCTGACCAAATTGTCAACCAAGCATCGCTATTACCTCTTCACGCTCTGCTGTGTAGAAACTTAACGCTGCTTCTGTTCTTTTATCTTCTGCTTCCTCTTCTTGTAGGAGAGTCTGTGTCTGTGATCAAACACACAGACCCGGTGCCAGACCCACGTGCTGTCAACCAGGACAAAAAGAACATGCTCTTTTCTGTGAGTGACTCACTGAACCATTTTTAGATTGCCAGTATTCACTTTACCGTGGTTTTTTTTAATTCTCGTCTCTATTTTTATTTGGAAAAGTGGCTACACTTAAGCACAAAATAATTCTTCTTTTGATATACATACATGCAAACTAGTCACTTTTTGGTGAAATTTGCTCATTTCAAACTAAAATATTAATTTACGTGAATCATCTAGATCCAAAGAGCTTTTGTTTTTGGGTAGGTAGGTGAGTGTCAGAGGCATGATGTATCACGTCATTAACGGCGTTCCTTCTCTGTCACTTAGCTTAGCAGGTGTGTGAGAGAAACAAAGCACGTAGCATCTTAGCTAACGTGTCTGTATTGTATGCGGCAAGATTTTTCCTCAAGATTTTGAACACCTTAAAGGAGAAATAACATATTACGGAGAGAGAACCCAAGTAGCATGAGTATTCTGTAAAGTAAAATAGTTCAACTCAAGTGATGATGGAGGAATAGTGGAAAGGAAAACAACGGGAGGAGGAGATTGATGTTATTCCAAGTGGATTGTGAAAGAAAAGGCAACAAGAGTTATGAAGTGTAGAAATTGTGGTGGCACCAAGGTAGGAAGTAACCTGTAAATTGTTTAGTTTTAATAATTGCAGCTTGACATAACTGACTAAAAACTTTTTGTCACAGTGTAATTTAGTGTTGTGAAGGCTGAATGATGCCAGGTCATTTTTTGTTATGAGTAGTCACTAATTCACTGTTGGTGGTTATTATAATGTTCATTGGGTAAAGTTAATATTCTTATTTTTAAACATGCAGTTCAGTGTCAGCATTGTTTGGCACAACAGCAAAAAAAACAAAAAAATTAAAAATAAAATAAAAACTAACATAATAAAAGTCTAGTGCACCCCTGAAGTCATTGTTTGTTATAAATTGTCACTTTAATATCTTAGCCATAGGAGTGAGTTTAAAAACAGGATGATGCAGATATGGACTAGCTGAACGAGGTGTGTCTAAAATATCCTGATGCATGATCAATACTTTTAAGAAATTTTTAATCCGTCTAGAGGACCTGACTTTATTTTGTTTAAAGCCTCTACAGCATCTTAGCAGGTCATGGTCTCTGTGCAGTAGACCAGGATTTGGTAGCTGGTGCTAAAATCAGATCTCTTCTGCAACAATCCCTCAAGCAACTTTTGTGCTTTTTGGGACTTAACAGGAAAGGTACAAACCTGTGCTTTTTGTTAACTTGTCCTTTTTTGTACAGCAGGGTTTTATATTGTAGCCAATACTGTACATTTCTTTCTACATGACAATTTGAATTTCTCTTAAGAAATATTTACAAAGTGACAAACTTAGATTTATGAAATTTGCTTTTTGTCACTTTTTGGGTGCTAGGGTGCTAGGTTTGTCCTTTTTTCATCCCTTCTGAGTTTGCAGGTTTGTATACACAGGTGCTGGTCATAAAATTAGAATATCATGGAAAAAGTTGATTTATTTCAGTAATTCCATAAAAAAAAGTGAAACTTGTATATTATATTAATTCATTGCACACACTGATATATTTCAAATGTTTATTTCTTTTTATGTTGATGATTATAACGACAACTAATGAAAACCCCAAATTCATTATCATAAAATTAGAATTTTGTGAAAAGGTTCAATATTGAAGACACCTGGTGCCACGGTCTAATCAGCCAATTTACTCAAAACACCTGCAAAGGCCTTTAAATGGTCTCAGTCTACTTCTGTAGGCTACACAATCATGGAGAAGACTGCTGACTTGACAGTTGTCCAAAAGATGACCATTGACACCTTGTATAAGGAGGGTAAGACACAAAAGGTCATTGCTAAAGAGGCTGGCTGCTCAGAGCTCTGTGTCCAAGCACATTAATAGAGAGGCGAAGGGAAGGAAAA
>JARVGV010000578.1:21529659-21541619 GCA_031762435.1 Hypsolebias longignatus | reverse complement strand
CGGCGCGATGACGTCACTAGGGGGCGGTTCGTAAGTCCGGAGCACCGTAAGTAGAGACCGCCGTAAGTCGAGGACTAACCTGTATAAAGGTTGAATGAATTAAAAGGACTACCATTCTTTAAAGGAATGCATATTACCTGCCATCTTTCATATCAGAGTTTTAACTCAAGATTACCCCCACAACCAGACCTTGTGAGAAACTTTACCTCTTTATCTGTAATTTTGAGTAAGTTTTAGCCTTTTTTGCATGGGCTGAAGTTGATTAGCTGTGGCAGCATCTCCAACTAGGGTGATTCCAAAATGTATTCAGTTGTATAGTAAATCTGATTATTAATTTCTGAGAGTTTATTTAAAATCTGTCCATTGGTTCATGAGGTATTTTGCGATAAGTACGTATGAACAAATAAGCCACTGAGCCATGGCGCCTTTGAAAGAACAGCTAGAAGAATAGGTCCACAACTTTAGAGACTAACGGGACTTCCAGGAATGAACTTGACAACAATAGAGGTGTGTTGCTTTGCAAAGAAACACATCAGGAGCTTTTTAGTTTTACTGTAAGTTTCTGTTGGAGAGGTTGTGTCAGGTCATGAGCTAAAACCAAGCACTTTTCGTGTTGCTCAAATATTTGATATCATCTTAGGACCAGGAATGTTGTTTACCAAGGTGGGATTAGTAGTGGTCATGCATAATTTGGGTAATTTATGTCTTGGTGGCGTTTAGCTGTGAAAGTACTTAGTGTCTAAGTGCCTGTTGAGATGTAAGAGTTTGGACTGGTGCAGTTTTTGACCAGGCAGGCAGCAGGATGTTGGTGTCACATGTCCACAACAGTGCCAGGATGAACTGGAACAAGGGAACAAATGTTATAATGGTAAACGCAAAAGGTATCTGTCCACAGACCTCAGTGCAACACCCTGCTGAAAAGCTGAAATGAACGCCATTGTTTTGCCTGCGTCTGGTTAGGCTGACAAAGTATGTCATGAACAACTAGAAGAATTTTAATGTCATGTAATTAAAAGTTTAGTGTAATTTGAATGCCTCAAAGTAATCATTGAGTTTACATCTACACATGAATTACATTTGGAGTCTATCCAAGTTGAGATGGTTGCATCATCTAATGAACAATAGCCTACATAAAAGTGTCTATAACTCTTTGTTTTACAGATATTGAGCTAAAAGTTGACATGGTAGTAGCCAAAAGGCTATACTAACATACACTATATTCTGAATAGACATCTTTAGACATTGCATGTAATCGTGTATAACATAAGATTATCTAAATCTCAAACTCCGGCATAAGAAATGGTAGGTAATGTGCACTTCTTTTATTTGAGTCAGAAGAAAGTGTAAGACCTTAGTCTAAATGTTAAATGTAAATGGACTATACTTATATAGCACCTTTCTATCTTATCAACTCAACGCAATTTACACTACAATCTGTGCCCTCATTTACCCATTCATACAGCACTCAACTAGATCCATACAAAGCTAATTGAACAAATCATTCTAAAGACACTAATCAGTGCTTTATCACATTCATACACCAACTGGACACACATCGAAGGCAATGAGGGGTTTGGTGTCTTGCCCAGGGACACTTCAACATGTGACTGCTGGTGGATTCGAACCCTCAACTCTTGCATTGTAGGACAACTGCTCTAACCACTCAGTAGTCTGTAGTAGTGACTATAGTACTTACAATAGTACTGACAGTAGTACTGACTGTAGTACTGAAATGCCTAAAATGCCTTGAGCATAAAAGTCTTGTTGCATCATGTTTTTCATTCAACCGGTGTCCATATCAGAAATGTGAGGTGAAAACCATCTTGCATTATGACAATTAAAAGATAAAAAAAACCCTGTTATGTAGAGGCAAAGACAAATTGTTAGCGCTGATGACCAGAATGTTATTCATTCAATCTCAGAAAGGCAGTCCCGCTGCGAGTGGCCAGCTAATTCTCCAGCTGCTGCGTTTAGGATTATCATTGCACTGTCTCCCTCCTTTGTTTTAACATATTTTCCACAACAATGAGCCCTGTGGGAAGTTAGGCAAGCTGGAAAGGCAGGGATGGAGACGAGGGGAGAGAGGGAGGAGGGTTTGTGATGCAGACAGAGATGCACTTAGTGGGATAATCTGGAATTCGAGCACAAAAAGTAAATTCAGACACCCTGAGGAGTGGTTTGTGTTTAGGGTTCAGCTAAAAACCAAACCCACGTGATGCTAATAGGAAAAGGACTAGCTTCTGATGAATGATGCATCTTTTCATGCCTTCCAATGGTATTTACATATACTTTAGCAAAAAAAAAAACCTAAAAGTTGAGCAAATAGTGTTTTCGTGGGCAGCTGATGATGCTAATAAAGAGCGGGACGGCGTTGTGAAGAAGACTGAGGGAGGCAGAGTGCAAGGCAAAGCTGTCTTTTCTCGCTTCATCGCTCAGGGATGCGGGGGCTGCGAGGAGGCGCAGATGGGAAGAACTCTCCCGTTGTGTAACAGAAGCACAAACGAGCGCAGGCTTTTCACGCACAAAAACACACACACTTGAAGGTTTACTTTTCTACCTCTCGTGCTTCTTTGCCTTCAGAGAAAGTTTGTTTCCTTGAGACGGCCTTCAGACTGTCTGTTTGACGATAAGCAAAAAAAAGAGAATGGCAAAACAATTAAATCGTTCAAATATTTACCTCAAGTTTTATTTATTGGAAGAAGTGGAGATGCCTGGCAAGTTAAAACCTCTCACAAGAAAATATTTGAAAGCAAAGCTGGTTTTCTTCTTTTAGGACTAGATTCAGCAAACGGTCTTGCATCAAACATTTGATTACTCATGCTGATCTAGAGAGCTGACAAGTCTCTTTTATGTCGCCATGACTTGCTTTTTATATCTTGACACAGCAGGGCAGAAAAGTCTCATAAAATTCAGAGCAGGAAAAAAAAACTATTCACTTAGAGATAGAAATGATGATATGATTTCTATAAACCAAAATAAGTCGTATGGAGTCTAACTGATAATGCTCTCACATTAATGCACTCGTCTTGTGACTTTATTCCAAATTGCTCCAAACATGCTGCATGCTGATTTCTGAATTCCCATATTGTTGCAGTCTCATGATTCGTTTGCCAGTTTTTGAACCCATTTTTATGTCCACGCATTAAAGTTAACATTTCATAGTGGGGAGGTTTTACCTGTTGTCTTCAAATATCTTATAAAACCACAAGTTGTACACAACAGATGGATACAGGAGAAGAAAATACTTAAAAAGCCTATGAAACAACTAATACATTTCAAGTTTTCGTAATCGGTGTGTATTTAAACCTTAAATAAAATGGGTTGAAGATGTAAATTCTACTTGAGCTTTGTTCCAATTTAAATTAAAGGGAAAATCCTTCAGGGTTGGGCTACATTAAGACAGAATAGTTGATATTGTGGTAAACAATGTATACTACCACTGGACATAACTTGGGGTTCATTGTCTTGTCCAAAGACACATCGATCAATGGTTGGGTTGTAAACTGTACAACAAACAATGTCAGAAGTTGACTACCGGTAGTTTTATTGGCCTTTGAGATTATGGGTTCTCAGTCAATAAAAAAAAAAAAAATTAGTTACTACAGTAATGGCTAAAATCTTAAACTTCAGAGGTTGATGTGATCGAGAAAGTGAATCATGACTCTTTCCATTAATTACCGGTTTATACAACCCCCCCCCCCCCCACACACACACACACACACACCCCAAAAAAGAAAGAACAATAACAAATACTCAACTTGTTGGAGCAATATTTAGAAAGTTAGAATTTTTATATTTTTAAGAAAATGCAATAGGGAATATGGCCTGGACACACAGTTGTTTGTCCGTCTGACCGTCCATCCATTCTTACCCACTTCTTCCTTTTCATTTCTCTGGTGCCCATATCCAGCAGTCACTGTACAAGAGGTGGGGGACACACTTGACAGGTCGCAAGTCCATCACAGGGACACCTAGAGACAAACGAGACTAACAACCATTCACTCTCTTACTCTCACACATAGGGACAGTAGAGTTACCAGTCAGTCTAACATGCATGTTTTTGGTCTGTGTGAGAAAACTCACGTATGCACAGAGAGAACATGCAAGCTCCACCCAGAAAGGACCCCAGCCGGGATTTGATCCGATGACCTTCTCGCTGGGAGGCAACAGCTCTACCAACTGAGCCACTTGTTTTTCCATACTACTGTATGTTTGCCCTCCGTACTTATTCAAACATGGAAAATACTAAAAGAAAGTTCCATACTTTTTTTCCCCCAACATTTCAGGACTCTGTAGGAACCCTATAAAATGTGACTGCAAGTGGCTAGAGTCGCTATGTGCAATTTCCATTTATTCATTTGAACTTGAGACAAATCTCCTCTAAATCCAGTAAATACATGTGGCTCTAATGAAAAGAATATTAAAGTATAACCGACTTGAAGTATATTTGGTAATTGGGAGTAAAATTCACCAAGAGTATATTAATTTTTCATTACCAAATGACCAAACCCAGTAACCATCAGCTAAATTAGCATCTGTGCAAGTATTCAATGGAGGCTTGGATAAGATGTATAACTGGTCTGGTTTATTGATGTTCCAGTTGTCTGAAATGTAACTAAAATGTTACCATCATTCATTAGTTTTCTTACTTCCTTGTTCTTGTTCAAGGAGCTAGTTTCATTCAGTCGTTAGATAAAAGGTGCCATGGACAGCCACCTGTTCATCACAAGACCACATGAAGACACAGGAGATAGACAAGATAACCAGCCTTTCATCCTGTCTCTAATCACAATGTAGAGTAGCCATTTACCTTAACATGCATGTTTTGTACTGCTTGTTGGCATGTTCATGCTACGTTTTGTGCTAATGTAAGATGATTACACACCACACCCTTAACTGGTGCGGCATGTTGCGGAACCGATGAGTTGAGACTGTGGCAAAGCGCCATAAAAGTGCTTTTGAACACCCCATTCCCCAGTCTCTGGACATAGCAGTGCAAGAGTGCCATCACAGAGGATCTGAGCCTACATGAATCTACATTTTTGCCCTATAACATGATTCAACATTTCCATCTTGGCAAATGAAGGAAGAAGGGGAGGAAACAGAAAGCTTTACAGTTGGTCTGCTGTGGCACAATGACCCCTTTTCACACTGCCTGGGGAGTGACTTGAGCTCTTAAAAAGGCTTGTTCAGTGTTTGCAGTTGAGCGAACTTGGCAGTGATAGTCGGCACCCAGTAGCTATAGCCTCGGAGTAAAGTCCTGTGATCGGAGGACGGGACGGGACAAGGGAGGGGATGGAGTTTGAGGGGGGAAACAGACCTGATTTTTTTTTTTTTTTTAAACTGAGCTGATGCAACCTGCTCAGATCAATTACACCGTTTCAAAAACTGTCTTGTAAAAAAAAAAAAAAAAAACTGAATTGTAGAGCAAACGAGTCTGCTGACTCAGTCAAGATTTACTGGTACTTTAGTTTGCATGTGTGTATGAATGATGACTTTTGTGCTTGTATGAAAGAACATTTGATTGCTGATTGACTTGGATTGTGATTATCTTATCAGTTTGTCCAAGAAAATACTGTAAGAATGTGAACTACAGTATATTGTAGTGTTTTCTCAATCAGGAGGGCATCTTGCCCCTGGAAATGAAACATTTTAAGCAACATAAAAACACATTTAAGTCGCAAAGAAAATACTGAAGCTAATCATCGTTATGCTTCAAAACCTTTTTGCAAGTGTGTCTTCTAAATCTTCGCTGACTGATTTAGACATGTCCCAAACCAACATAGATGGATGTTTTTGCTTGTTTGGGTTCTTAGTAGCATGAATTATGCTTGTCAGCATTGGGTCCCATGTCTCAGCAGTAAACTCTCAGCATCAGTGTTGGTGTTGGGTTGCCAGGCTAGCACTGGAAATGATGGTCCAGCCATTCTAGCAACTCCCCAGAGAGTCAAACTGCCTGGCTTGGTTTGTTAGGCTGCAGCAGACAATTTTAAACTGGCATTCTACTGCAAACATCTGTGTAAATGTGTGTGTTCATGCACAATTTTAAGACTTTTTGAACATTCAAGTTGACCTTAGGCTGAAGAGAAGCAGTTGAGATAATACAATAATAATAATAATGTGTTTTCATCATTGTATGTTACCATACAATGGAGAAATTGGCTCTCTGTGTTTAACCCATCGCACCTGGGATACACTCAGGAGGAGCAGTGAGCAGCTATTGAAAGCGCCCGGGGAGCAATTGGGGCTAGGGTGTCCTGCTCAGAGATACCACGAGATGTGCAATGGCTATGGATTGAACCTGGGACTTTCAGGTCCCAAGTCGGCTCCCCTGCCTCTACGTCATCTCGGCCCCAAATGCAAATGCAATTTAATACAAATGCATATGAACATGTACGTAAGGCAACAATGAGTAACTGCTCTTCCTTGTGTCCGTTTACTACTTCTTCTTTTATGTGTGCGTGTATATTGCCTTTTCCAAGCAAACCACAATATGTCCTATAGTCTTGTAGAGAGGAAAAAGAGACTTGGAAAACCCCTAATAAACTTTTGTGACCTATTTTTTCCCAATCGTTAATAGACTCAGACCATTGAAGATTAGCCATGCTGGATCCGTAATATGCTCTGTGGTATTTTGTTCACAGAGCCTATAGAAAGCCATGCATGATGGTGTGGAGCCCAAAAATCTCCTTGCACACCTTTGGCCTTGTAGCACGTGTGGCTTTCTACAGCATTACTGTGAAAGTTGCAAACCACAGTCAGTTCCCTCTGGGACCAGTTTACTGTCAAAGCTGAGATGGAAAGAACACCAACTCCTTGGTTTCTGGTTGAAGCCACTTGGCTGAATAGCTTCAGTGCAGCTGAATGTCCCTGTGACTCACCCCAAGTTCTCAATTATGCAGGTCTGATATCTGCTTTTTATATATCTGCACTTACTCCGCTTTCAGTAATAAATAAGCAGATCTGGAATACATTTGGTAATTTTAAAATATTTATATCTTAGGTTGGAGGATTAGAAAGGCTGCGTCATGTAAGTTGATCTTTATGTTTGGAAGGCAGAGATGTTAAAATGACCTTTTATCAGTTAGTCAGTTTCTTTATTGTCATTCGCACCACATGTGGTACATGTGGTGGAACGAGATTGTGTACTCAGAGTCCCAAGTATGAAAAAAATATGTAAAAGAAAAACAGTAATAAGATCTAAGATATGAACTAAGAAAAACATAAACTAAAAATACGCTAAGCACCAATAGCATAAAAACAATACGCCGAACAGCAGCACGAACATGAGTCTGTGTGAGCAGGTGAGCACGAGTGAACACAACATGAAACAGATCAGCAGCAACATGATGTGATTTTCACGGTGATTATCCTCGTTAGATATTCATGAGTCTAACAACCTCAAGGTAGAAGCTGTTCCTCAGTCTAGTGGTTCTACACTTAATGCTCCTTAACCTCCTTCTTGAGGGGAGCGGGGCAAAAAGTGTGTGTGCTGGGTGAGTGGGGTCCTTCATGATACACATGGCTCTCTTCCTGCATCTAGAGGTGTAGATATGGGTGGGCAATGCCTTTATCACCTACTGCCATTAAAGGCATAATCATGCAGTTACATGTGTATGGGTGGTGGCGTTTATAAGAAAATGTCTCAAACCAATAATACACTCAAATTAATTATTTGATGGCCTTCTATAGCTGATTAACTTTTGTAGTTAAAGATGGCTACCAGAGCTAATCAAACTTAGCAAACACATTAATGGCTATTACTTAATTTTTACAAATATTAAGCTAACATTTGGTGCAGTAGTAGCTAAGTCATCCCCATCATGTTATTTGAACACTAGCAGATCAAGTTCAAGTTGTGTTTATTTGTCATATGCAAGGTTAACACAGGGTTAACAGTACAATGAAATGCTTAGGATGAGAAGAACCAATTTGACTTGCTAAAAAAAAAAATCAAAGCAAGATCAAAGCTCAAGCTAGTTATGTGTTTAACAGTTTATGATGCAAGACAGTGAGTGATATGCTATGCTAGTTTTGTATTGTTGATGTATTGCAATTTTTTCAAATTAAGTCTGATGTATTATACAGTATTACTATAATACTAGCTGTGTTTGTATTTAACTTAATGTGATTTTAGTTTTGCTCATACTCTCACTCATCCATCCATCCTGTTTTCATTGCCCCTTTTCTCCTTTAATTTAAAGAATCATGGGCCAAAAAAAAAACAAAAAACAAGCTAATCATCTGAGTAATTTCCACCCAGTCATGCAGCACAGCTCACACCACTCCACACTCATCATGGCACTAATGCATCATGTCCTATATACAGTCTTGACCTATAAAAGCAGTTGATTTTAGCTTATTTTGTCAAACATGTTCTTAATACTAAGTCACATCTCTGCCTTTTTCCTCACAAGTCTCTTTGCAGTATTTAGGCTTCATTCAATCAGCTGCCTCTGGTTATTTCTGTGGCTTTTCCACCAAGGAGAAAAGAAAAATGGGAACGTTTGGGAGAGTTGACTTGTTCTTGCAAAACACAATGTGTCCGCAGAGCAGTGAAGACTGGTCAGCTTATTTTTGTTCTGCTCTGCTAATCAGAAAGATCTCTTTGTTTTCTATCCGTCTCTCTAGCTCCCCCCATTTATGTTGATGTATTACCGATCCCATACCGATCTGGTATGGTTTCACTTTGATGAACTCGCATTATGGTTTTGGCAAAAGTGTATTACATCAGATGCCATTCCTGTCACAACCCTCACCATTTACCCAGGCTTGGGACCAGCACAAGAGATACACTGGCTTCTGCTCCCTAGTGGCTGGTTTTTCATATACTGTAAGTACTTTTGCTAATCAATTAATTAAATGTAATTCAGAGTAGGAACTAGTCTTTTTTTTTAAGTCGTATTGGCTAATCAGTTTGTGCTTGTGACCATCAAACAACCCAATTGTGTTTAAGCAAACAACTTTTAAAAATCAGATTATTTTCATCGGTACAGTTTGTAAAATCGCATTTTTGGGGATGCACTATTTTTTTTTTTTGTGGCCCAACATCAGACCAGCCTTATCCCGTTACGTACCCACCTTGGCAGCCGCCCCCATGTTTATAGCTTAATCTGCTGGAATACATTTTTGAAATGACAGCAAGCAGATTTGGACCAGTTTTTCAATAATAATTATTATTGATTGGTGATGTTTTAGACCTGAACTTAACGGAGTTTAGCTTTGGATTAAGAACAATTTCTCACTTAGTGTTAGCCTGGCATGTTGTCTGTCAATGGAAACTCCTGTGCAGGTACAAAAAAATGCAAGTCTATTTCTATTGAGACAGGCTTGAGATGACTCTGTCACTATTTTAAGGTAAAATGTATTGCCAGATATTTTGAACATATTCACAACTCATATAAGAATATTACACATTTCTGCTACTCACAAGAGAAAACTGAGAACTCTCACAAACATTTTGAGACGTTGGAGATCATCTATTCTGTTTGCCACCTAGTATTAGCAGCATATTGGCTTAGCCAATCTGAGCACAGTTTGCTGCAGGTTTGTAAAAATTCCAGATAAACACCTTTTTTAGAGGTGATATTGTTGTAAAAAAAAAAAAAAAAAAAAAAAAAAAAGTAAAATCGGTTTTGTTAGGAGCTGGAACTTTATCTCTATGGAACACAGGATCTCAGCAGTAGCCAGTCAACTGTGCTCCTGGTCGTTCTTCCATGTGACCCACTGCACATATTCAAAGTGACACTGTTTCTATTTTTACATATTCCAGAATACCATACTGCATCCCAACTCTTAAGTCCAAGTGACCCATATGAGTAAAGCTGAAGGATTTATAAGGGAGGAAGTGTTTCAGACCTTGTTAGCTTCCACTCGCTGGAGCTCCTCAGTCTGACAGGCTCTGCCCATAAACCTCTGTTCCTGCCTTACAAGCATAGGTGCAGTCAAACTGTTAGTATTTTGCTTTGGATTTGTTTATTTTTTTCAATCTTTTTTTAATTAATTAGAATCTCATAAAACTGAATGACATACGCTCACAAAACTGAGCTCATTATATTCAGTTTGTTCTCCTTCCTGCACCGTTACAACATACTGAATGCCTTCCACCTGCTTTTTATCTGTGAAATCTGCCACTCATCTCATCTGTGCATTTTCCCCCGTCCCTTGTTGGACTTTGTTTGCACCGAGAAGCAAGATGGGTTTTCTCAATAAATGGCAAGTTGTTACATCAATCCTCCATTAGATCTGGAGGTGTGTGTGTAAGAGAGTCTGGGAATTTGCAACGTAAAGACGCCCTGCTGTAAAAATGCCACATTAAGGAAATATCTTTCACTGACTGTTGATCACTTTGCTTCTATGTTGATGAGGGGAAGGGACTAAATGAACCTCACTGTCATGAACAAATTAAATTATTTTTATGAGGCAACTGCACATCTAACCAATCTTTAGCTGAAGCACACAGGTTCCCAACCCTGATCCTTGAGGAACACCATCCTGCATGCCTTAATTGTTTCACTGCTCCAACACACCTGATTCAGTGATTTAATTACGTCCTCATGTTCTGCAGAAGCCTGAAAATCACCCATTTATTAAAATCAGCTGTGTTGGAGCAGAGAAACAACTAAAATATGCAGGAAGGTGTTCCTCAAGGACCAGGGTTGGGAACCCTGAGGATGCACACGCAATCAGAGGCAGGAATATATTTCTCAAACAGTTTGTTAAAGAACAGAATCACTTCGACTTGAACAGTCACTTATTAAATGACCAACATTTTACCAGATTGTAACAAGTAGTTGGATTTTCAATGTTGCTTTCTCTCTCTGACTCAGCCTCCCTATTGTTGTCTGTTTGTTGGGCTGCAGAGGGACTGGATAACTGTAAGCTCCAGGGTGGGGGGCTCAGATTTCATGTTACAATCCTCCCCCCCACCCCCACCCCTCCTGTTTCTCCATCTCTTCCCTACATGCCCTTCAGTAACATCTCCCTTTCTGTGAAATCTCTTTTATGTCACTTAATATCGCTTTCCAATCCCCCTGACCATTTCTTCTTCTTTGCTTGCCTCACTCTGCTCAGCCTGGAGCACACTAGAAGGATAAAGGCTGATTTTAAGCCCAATTTGGCCATGACAGATGATTTTCAAGCTTGTGGAAAAGCAGTACTTTAGTAAAGGAAGTGTTCTTCAATATATACTAGAATTTTTATAAAATAAACTAGATTTTTTTTAAAGGTTTTAATTAGGTGACTTTGTTCAGAATTCAGTTTAAACTAATTCTGAACAGACTAGCATACATATAAATACTTACATGTGCACAAAAGTGTTATCAACGTATCTTTACAGTTGGTCAAATAAATTAAACGGCCTTTTGTCTACAGCTCCATTGTTCCTCTTCAGCTTTCCGTTGGAGTTCATTGTTTTTTTTTGCTTCTCCTCTGTCGAGCAGCAGAATCCAAGCCGACAGCTTCTCCAAAGTGGAGATAAGAAATCCCTCACGCTTTAAAAATTTTTCCAAGCTGCTGCCGCTCAAAATGACTTGATAATGAGTGGATAGAACAATTTACCCGTGAAGTTCAGGAATCTGTAAGTCTTTGTGCAGAGAATTACGAGTACAAGATAAACTCATGAAGGTATTTAATGTTGGATTATCCAGTCGCTTTGTATATAAGAGCTAAAAGCTCTCATACACCAACATCATGTGACGGACAATTAGTGGTACAAACACATCTGTATTTTTTGTATTATCCAAATATTATAAATATTATTTAAAAAGTTGTATTAGCATAAAAATGGCATTTGGACAATGTCAGATCATTATGTTCTGTTTGTTTTAGCACAAATAGTTGAGTTTTATTGTGTTTAGACCACACAAATATGTGCTTCAATATAAAACAACTCACCTGGAAATAGACATCAATTTATTATAAATAAATAGTTGCAAGGAGCAGTCAAACTGCCCTCCCCC
>JARVGV010000578.1:21373563-21388151 GCA_031762435.1 Hypsolebias longignatus | reverse complement strand
GTATATACATACTGTATATACATATGAAAAAAGCACCTTTTATATCAGTTATTTTGATGGAATGTCTGATATTTAACTTTATCTCTTATATTGGCCAGTACCAAGCCAATAATATTGTGCATCCTTAGTGTTTACTGCTCCTATCTAGAAGCATTTACACATTTTATTTCTTTACGTTTTGCTGAAAGCCGCACCAGAAAGGACGCAGGAAAAGATGCTATCTAAACACTGCAGATAAAACCGAGCATGAGAAGCTTGAAGATCTGTGTGAAATCAGCTGTTTTAATAAACTGTGGTCCCAGTGGTCACACTGGCAGAGGAGACGAGGCGCACGCACCTAAAAAGATGCATTTAATTACATTAAAGGGTCGTTTTTGCGCCTTAGGGTGCAGAAAATGCACATTTTAGGTGCAAACAAAAGGTCAAAAATATGTTCCATTGTTCCTGGTCATAACATTTAAGGAAGTTATGCCAAATAATTAGTGCAAGCGTCATTTCCCCACAAAATAGCATCCACTTGCTGAGAGGTTGGTGAGTGTTTTACATTTTTCCCCCTTTTTTGTTAAATTAACTAAAGCAAATTCTTTTTTTTTATTTTTTTTTTTTTTTTTTTTTTTTTTGAAAAAGAAAGAACAATGTGATGCTATCCCCATTAGTAAGGATGCTTCTTTTGTCTGTTTCTGCTTCTGCAAGAGTTATTGTTTGTTTAACTATAGAAGAAATAAGTCAGTAACATTTGGCATTTGTTTCTGTTTCCTTTTGTACCAACTGAATCGTGACCCTTACTCCAAGATTTGTACCGAAACGTGACTTGGACCTACCGTTACACCCGTATTAAACAAAATATATTGTTTTTCTGAAAGATAAATCTTAAGCTGCGTCACATTTTTCATTCTTGCAGTCTGAAACTGAAGACAGCACAACCTCAAGTTAAAGTTGTGAACAGTTTACTTGTTTTATTTGTTTTGTCTAGTTCATTAATTTAAGTCTGAGCATTTCAGCAAACCACCTAAAAGTTTGGTTATTATTTAAACTAAAAATAATTGCTTTTCTGTAAGCTGGCTACTGACGTAAACTTAAGATGGAAGCATAGTGCCAATGCAGACTTTCCTACAAATCTATGCATGACTTCTCCACACTGGTGTTGAACTTTAAAGAAAATCATCTTAGGGCAGAAGGTAAATGAGCAAATAGTTTTACTTTTAATGCACTATTTGTTTTATATTAGATCTTAACATTTTTACCCATATTTCTTCCTTTTGTTCCCTTGTTTCGCTTCATCTTCTTGACTGAATGTGTCTCTTGATACAGTACAATGACGCAGCGGTTGATGCTTCCACACACACTAGTTCAGCACTTCTGTGTTGAATGTATAAAAAAAAGTGACTTGACTTTTTTGGTACTGATTTCTGTATTTGCATGTCGGTCTGATCCGTAGCTGCTGTACGCCTGTTTTTAAAAGACTATGCACACGATGTGTTTACGGTGCAGCAAATTGTACAGTAAGCACATGGCAGTTACATTCGGAGGGCTGTATGTGCTAACTTTTTCTAAAATAATCCAAGTTATGCTCTCAACTGTAGAGCTCAGCACAGCAAGAATACCACTCTGGTTTTATTTCAATGAAAAACTTACATTAGACCAGGGGTGCCCAAACATTTTCCCTGAAAGGGCTAAATTTAAAATCCGTCAGAGGGTTGTGGGCCAATTGCAGTAATATAATAAATGAAATGCAAATACTTCTTTAAGTAAAGTCCATTTATTTATTATAAAGTAATTTATCCTTCAGTTCTGTATAAGAACATTACAGAATAGGTTGTGTTGGTGGTGGTGGGGGGTATGGGGGTCCTCCCCCAGAGAATTTTGAAGAAAATAGATGCCATTTCCTACATTATTGGTGTATTTTACAAAAGTTTTTTTTTTTTTACAGTAGATTAACATGAAACAAAAGACGTAAATTTATTAATGAAATATCTGACTGCAAAGCTGCAGCTTTGCAGGTAAGGGGCGTTCACTTCGGGACAAATTAAGGTTGCTGATTGGTCAGTTGCTGACATGCTGAATTGATTGACAGGTGGTAGGACTCGTGCAAAAAAAAAAAAATCAGATTTCACTGGCCCGTTTGAGACTGTTGTCATTTATTCCATATTCAATATTTTGGCGAATCTAAGGTTTGAGAACTGTTTCCTTACATAATCCTAATGATGTTTTATTTTTCAGAGGTGCTGAGCTTGAGCACCCACAAAAAGAGGCTAAAATCATTACTGAAGCCAGTTCATATTTATAATGTAGGCTATTTTTAAACACTTTATGTGTGATTTATAAGCCTATTTGTGCAGGATCAAAGGAAAATGTTTTTCAGTGGCAGGAGGCTGTAGGAAGTCTGTCAAAATAAAATAGAAATTACTAAAATTAAATAATTTAATGCACAAAATAGCCAGTCCAGCTGTATAGTGCCATTAAGGTAGTTATTGGGCTGACTTTCCATTTAACATTAATATTAAAGTCAGAATTACTGAGTGTAAACACACTGACACTTCAAAGGAAATTTTTAATATAGTAATGAGGACAGCTTGGTGGGCCAACTCAAATGGCTTGGCGGGCCAAATTTGGCCCGTGGGCCCCACTTTGGGCACCCCTGCATTAGACGTTTCACCCTGGCAATCGTTTAGCAATGTGAAAGATTTACTGTTTGTTTATTTTATAATGTGAAATACCGCCACACACTGATTAATGACAAATAACCCATGACTGATTGAAAACTGCTGTCTGTTTATTAGGAATACAGTATTTTGTACAAACAAGAACAACCTGTGGTTGTCATTACAGGGCAAAAAAAATAACTAATCTTATTTTATATTTGTAATATTTAAACTTGTACTTTGTTTACATGACCATTGATGTCAGAATGGCCAGGCTAAAGTGATTTATTGTTACATGTTTTTACATTCAAGGGTGTGATGGATTTAATTTTGAGCTGTTTTTTCACTAAATGCATGCCAACATATAAATCATGACATGAGAGGTCCCTCACAAAACTGCAGGACCTTTAACATTAATAACTCTACAGAAACTGTACCTTGTTCATCATGAAAAATAAAAAACATCATTGCCTTTCCTTAATGTTTTTTAGTCTTGTCATTTTTCAACAAGCTCGCAGTGTGTCTGCAGTTCCAGTGTTTGTCCACTAGAATGCGCTGTTTACTGTAATGTTTAACAATGTTTGTTTCAAGGCCCTTAAAACACTTTACTCATCAATTATACAGACTGTTTTGAGTATTTGCAGATTTATTCTTAAATATTTGTTTTTGACTGACAAGTTAGGCAGTAATTATTTTGGTTTGCTTACTTAAGGAAACATTTCATGTTGGAATAAAATTAAATTGGCTTCACCATTTCTTTGGAGATTTACATCAAGGTTGTAAGATTTTCAAACTTTGCCAGAATAAAAAAAAAAAAAAAAAAAAATCTAATGAAGTGTTCAGGGAAGATGCTTGGCAGAAACACAAACCCCACCACAGGCGATCTTTGAGATTTATTTCTGATATTTGAAAGAGGCTGAGGTCACTGAGTCCAGTCTGGCCTGGTTATCAACCTGTGTAGCTGGAAGGAGTTTGATGCTGCATTGTGAGCTTCAAGTATCACCATCTTCAGTCTGTAGTTCTCCAAAAATATTATTCACGTTGAGTTAAATTCACATTTGTGTGGCCCACGAGCCCTTTCACCTGGATAGTTTTGGCCCACATACGAAAACGTTTGAACACCCACACCAAAATGGCTATTACTCAGTCAGTTTTTACAGATATTGATCTATAATTTATTGTGGTAGTAGCTGAGAGTCATCAATAAAGCAGGATTTTAAGGCGCAATATCAATAAACAGGTCTGTTTTCATACATAAGGTACATTAAGTGAAACAAAACAGTCAGATAAGTCAAATTTTATTCAACTCATTCACAATAACTCTCAACATTGTTCACTTGTACCACATAAAATTGGTTCGAGGTCAGTAAGCACAACCAGAATCAATACATAAGGCTCACTGTCGATTTTGAGCAAATTAAAGGATTTTAGGTGCGCCTTATAGTCCAAAAAATATGGTACTTAGAGTGTGCTCTGTCATTTCTCAGCATAAACATACAGTTTGCATGGATGTATTAAAGTGATCTTTAACACAGAGAAAAATATTCTCCTGTGTAGTCTCAACATTTTAGTTATCAATAAATTTGAACAAATGTATAAGTTTAGAAACGGAAATGACAGGATTTATGGTTTTTATTTAGGTTTAAAGACGTGTAAAGTTCAGTGTTTCCAGGTGTAACAACACACTTTAGAATGGAAGTAGAAAGAGCTAAAGGGCAGCTTTGAAATGTGACACCTGTCACAAACTGCTCACTGCAGCACAAGGTGTGCCAGTGTTCACCATAAAAAGGCCGTTTCAGGTCTCGAGCTGCTGTGTGTGTTACGCTCCCCGCTGGGGACACATAAGGAAGCCTTCAAACCCCCACATCAGCACACGAGAAAAGCTGATTGTGACAGAATCAGAGCCCTTACTCATCTTACTCAGTTAATTGTTTTCCAGCTGACGAGAAGAAAAGAGGAAAACAGAGAAACATTCTCAAACAAGCAAAGAAACGTCTTTATCAGCATTCTGTAAAGATGCACGTTAAGATTTATACGTCTCTTCTTTTATTTCCCTCTTGCTTCCAACTTTTAGGTTATTACAATAAAACTGACTAGTTTCAGAATCTGCACCTTTCAATGAGAAATATAACTTAACTGCTTTTATTTATTGTTTTATTGGCTCATGGCTGCAGAATAGTCATTTTTAACACACTTTGCTGAATCACGTCTGTTCTGGTGTAAACCATTCTGTTCTGTTTTCTGCATAATTGTGTGAATGTTTATGAAGCATTCACACGATTGGGATCCATTTTGCTTCTGTGCGTTTTTCGGTGCAATTCTCGTCCAGCAGCTCTCAAGTTATTTCAACAAATCATAAATCAAAAGGTTCAGCTCTTTCAGGAGAAGGTGCTGTGGCTTTTGCTTTTGGTGCAACTTTAGCTTTCTGAAATATTTGACCTTTTCTGTCATTTTTTTTCCCTCATGCAAAATGAACTAAACTTATTTTGCATCCTTCAAATCTTTAGATCTGTTTACAACCTTTTACTGCTACTTTCACATTTGGTTCAGCTTCTTTCAGCTTCCTTGTGCAAATTGAAACATTTTTTTTATCTAATTTCAGCTGTTCTGTGCTCCTTTTAGATTCTTTCTGCTAACTACAAGATTTTTGTGCTTCTAACTTCTTTCTGCTAATTTTGGCTTGTTTTGCTCGTTTCAGCTTATTTCTGAAAGTTTCAGCTTTTTCTGCCATTTCAGCTACTATTTGCTGTTTTATGCTAATTCAAGCTTTTTCAGCAAAT
This sequence comes from Hypsolebias longignatus, assembly GCA_031762435.1. Taxonomy (NCBI): domain Eukaryota; kingdom Metazoa; phylum Chordata; class Actinopteri; order Cyprinodontiformes; family Rivulidae; genus Hypsolebias; species Hypsolebias longignatus. Next base: position 21,382,729 of record JARVGV010000578.1, on the reverse strand, counting down.
TCCATATTTTTTGCACTCATTTCAACTTTTTAGCCTATTTCAGCAAGACTGTGCTCTCTTTACTTTCTTCTTGCTAATTTAAGCTTGTTCTACCTTTGTTGGGTTTTATTTTATTTTGTTTTATTTTTTTTTTTCTACAGTATTTTCAGCTGTTTTATGATAATTCAAGTTTTTTTTAAATTTCTGCTGTATTCAGACTAATTAACATCTTTATGTTAATTTCAGCTTGCTATGCTTCTTTCAGCTTTTTTCTGCTAGTTTCAGCTTTTTCTGCAATTTCAGCAACTATTTAGCTGTTTAATGCTAAATTTAGCTTTTTCAGGTAATTCCACTTTTTTTTTTAGCTCCTTTCAGCTTTTTCCCTTCCTTCTGATAGCTTAAGCTTCTTTCTGCCTTTTCAGCTTCTTTTCAGCTACTTCTGGCTAATTTAAGCTTTTTTTTTTTTTTTTAGCTAATTTTCTAAGTTTGGTGCTCAATTCAGCAAATATGTGTTTGTTGTGTTTTCTTCTGCTAATTTAGGCTTGTTCTTCCATTCCATCTACATTTCAGGATGTTTTTTTTAAGCTAATTTCAGCTGTTTTTCCAGCAAGTTCTTCAGCAATAAGCATTCACACTGAATTGTTTCAGGAAATGCAATTTCTCTAGTTAAATAAAACTTACTCCTAACAGTTATTGGAGGATATATCGCCACCATCTTTCATGTCTGACTTGTAAATTTAAATCACCTCCTGTTAAGAAATGAAAATTGTATAATTAGACTAAGCTAAAGGCATTTTTGCGTTTTTCAGGTTTAGCAGGGAGCCAAGTTTGTGTCGTAACGATTCGTGTCTGGAATGAGGTGGAGCGTCAGATTTGTGCTTACATGACATGTTTCTTGTGTCACCCTCCAAATGCAACAAACAAACAAAGCAAACAACAGTTAAAGATGAACACATTAGTATGTTTAATTAGAGTAACAGCAAAATGATGATAGATTGTTTTCTCGTTGCTGATGATGGAAAACATGTAAATCTCTCCAAAACTGGTGATGCTCGCTTCAGTCTAATCATTTTTAATATATTCCAGAATTAACCTTTTATTAAATTAATTAAACAACATTTTATTTTGTGTCACTTTTTTGTGTTTTTACTGAAACCACCCAAGGTTGTTTCTGATGTGTAAAATGATACCTGCTCTGGACAATAATCCCATTAAACCCAGCAGCTGTTTAGGGCGACATCTTGCAGAATTTGGCAGCCTGATGCGCACGCTGGGATTAAAAAATGGCTTTGAGAAACGATGGGTTGCGTAACTCCTTGATTTTAAATCTGCATGACTCAGAAAGAGAGAGAGAAAGAAAAAAAGCTGCAGGGCAGGAGAGCAACAGCAAATCACACAATTTAGATAGGAAATACAAAAATAATTCAAATAAACACACAGTTCTGCTGGATATGGACTCACACATACAAAATGATTCAGCACACAAATATTGACAAATGGAAACTTTAAAGTTAGATTTGGAGAATCGCTGTGTGGTATGTGTTATCCAAAGTTAGGGGCGTTTGACACCAAAGACCACTTAACATTTATCCAGAAGCTTTCCTCGGCCATAATACAAACACTTCATGATAATTATTTGCTCTGATAGGACGTGAGAGGCACAAATGCTTAATAAAAACGGTAAAATAAAATAAAACCTGCCACAGAAGTCAGCACAACCTGCATCATTTCCTCAGAAATACAAGACAAACACCAGATAACAAGTAGCATCTGTGGCAAGGGCTTCTAACTTTGTCCTGATAGTTTACATTGCATTCTCTTGAATAGTAGTCACCATCTTACCTGCAGTAGACAGCTGTCATTGAACAGACAAGCTAACGGTGATTTTCAAAGATTGCTGCTGTATTAAAACAACTCCCATTTCAAATGTTTAATAAAGGTTTGTACAAATGTTCACTTCTAACCCTTTATACGGACATCACTTTATAATAAATGGTTATTTAAATGATTTTTTTTTAATTGATGCTTAAAACGTTTAATTTTGCAGCATGTTCCTCACAGATTACAATGTGGACAACAGTCTTGAACATTATTAGACATAGACTTTTATGCAAGTAACCATTTAATACAAAAGAGATGGAGGTGTAAAGTTCACAAAATCATATTTTTGATTTTTGAGGTAATTTAGGACGGCGGGAGACCACTGCACCCACAAAGGTGTGTTTGTATCATGGACCAAGTGTCCCCACCATTTTTGGTGTTGGAAACTGAAGCCACTAGGATTCGATTTATGGAAGCAGTCACATCGTGTTTTTAGGACCAGCACACTAGGAATGTGAGCTTTAAGCCCCGCCCACTAAAATGATGGTGTTACATGACAAGCATCAAAAAGCTAAACGTGTTTGAAAATGACATTTTAAACAGCAAGAGAAGGATTACGTAGATCAAGTATCCACACAGGTAAAAACTTTTTGTTGTTGTTGTCTCACTTGAGATAATATTCATTTTGTTTTTGTGGAGGGGGCGGGGCTTTTTAATGTTTTTTACTGGAACCAGCCAGCAAGGTAGATGGTCTTGTTGAGGTTTCAACTATGAGTCCCACACTGACCAACAATTAGTTTGGTTCAAAGGATGTTTTCCATCTAATTCTTTATACTAAATTATTTTGTCCGCTGTCTGCTGCAGGTAAGACACCGACCACTTATAAACACTCCACACAACACCTCTTAAAAATCCTTTTGAATAACAATCCCGTTAAAACTTTGACTGTATTTTGGTCTCAACCTGTGTGTGTGTGTGTGAGAGTGTGTGTGAGGGCTAGACCATCCATAATCAGGCTGAAACTGTCCAGATTGCTCAAGTAGTACAGAAATCTAAGAAGTCGACACACCTGGTGCATCTTTCTGTCCTTTTTTAAAACAAGCTGACACCTGGCAGTGGAGGCAGATAGCCACTCACAACTGTTTCTCCCACACAGAGGGCTCTGGTCCTCACACAGGATGGCAGCCCAGCAACGTGAGAGGGTGGCGGAAGCTCGTTTGGCTGCCATTGAGAGAAGCCTGTTTGGCAGGTAGACAGCAGGGCCCACCTAAGTGGCGTGACCCCCCAGCAAAAGAACAGGCGGGATCATTATGGTAACTCCACCCACTGTAGTAGGAGCCCTTGGATGGCTGTTATATCCCTTGACATCATACATCATACTCGACTGTCATGCTGTTTGAATGTTCATGACGAAGAGAAACGTGTGGGGACGCTGGCGATGACTCTTTTTGCTTTAAAGGAGAAAATGCACAATTGCACATATTTTTTTTTTCTTTTAAAAACACACACTCCGCGCTTTTTTTTTTTTTCTTCTTTCTTTTTTTTTTTTTTACGGGAAACATCCAGTTCCTCAAACACAGATCTCTACAGAGATAATACATTCATCCAAAGCAATGGCGTTGAATATTATATTATTGTTATCATCGTAGAACAGACAGAATCATCACTTCATGGCTAAAACCTGAGATATCTCAAAATATTCCCGTATGAAACTGCACAACAATGCACATCTAAAAATAAAGGATGATTCATCATAGAGTATCGTTTGCAGGAATAATCTAATATATTTGATGGGAGCTATACACACGTATGGACTATTTATCTACATGTATGTCTCAGAAGGCTGAGACGATCTGAGAGGTCAGGTCAAAACACAGAACCACACTGAGACAGAATGAAATACAGCAATTCTCTGAAGCACGTGGGCTCCAAAAAAAACAACATCCTCGCAACAAATGCGTGAATAAAATTGGATCTTTTGTTAAATATTTTAACTCTGTTTTTGTCAGCAACTCAAAAGGCTTTTTCCAGATTTTACATGTTTTCAGTTGAACTTCTCTTTGAAAATGATGAAGATCCGAGTTGCATCTCTTCATCGCCTTCGTTCCGCTTTTCCTCGCTCTTTCAGCCCAAAGCAGGTGTGACCGTTCATGTGGAGCTGATGTTCCGAGAGCAACGCCCGGGCAACGTTCAGGTTTTTACAGCGTCCTCGCGGCGCCCGGAGGGGTCCGTCGTCAGACGACGCCGTCACAAAAAATCCTCGTAGTCCAAAAGCTTGGAGTGTTGCCGCGTCTTCCAGAGGCGGTAGAGGCGGAAATCGAAATACATCTCGATCATCTCTTTGCCTTGGAAAAGAAACAAGTTGGATAAAAGTTAATACAGAGAAAAATACGACTTCTTTGCCATAAACATCCATTTGTTTTCTGATCCAGACTGAATAAGTGCGTTGAAACAGGTGAGTCTGTGTCTGTTTTTGCATTTTTGAAAACTTCTATCTTGAACAGGGGTCTGCAACCTTTACCACGTGTCCGGAGCCACAATACCTGCTACAAATGGGATTCTCAACTGGTGGCACACGGACCACTTTAAGTTTGTTGGAGGTCGCTTTTCTGGACAGTAGGGGGTGATTTTATAAAACTAAAAACATGCAATGTATTTTAACATTTATATTTTTACATTCTAAGACATTGACAAAAGTATTCGCTCGCCTGCCTTGACTCATATATGAGCTTAAGTGACATCCCATTCCTAATCCATAGATGGAGAATGTGACGTTGGTCCACCCTTTGCAGCTCGATCATTCTTCTAGAAGCACATTTGTGAGGTCACATACTGATGAGAAGGCCTGGCTCTCGGTCTCCGCTCTAATTCATCCCAAAGGTGTTCTATGGGGTTGAGGTCAGGACTCTGTGCAGGCCAGTCAGGTTCATCCACACCAGACTCTGCCATCCATGTCTTTATGGACCTTGCTTTGTGCACTGGTGCACAGTCATGTTGGAAGAGGAAGGGGCCAGCTACAAACTGTTCCCACAAAATTGGGAGCATGGACTTGTCCAAAATGTCTTGGTATGCTGAAGCAGAGTTCCTTTCACTGGAACGAAGGGGCCAAGCCCAGCTCCTGAAAAACAACCCCACACCACAATCCTCCCTCCACCAAACTTTACACTTGGTACATTGCAGTCAGACAAGTACCGTTCTCCTGGCAACCGCCAAACCCAGACTCGACCATCAGATTGCCAGATGGATTCGTCACTCCAGAGAATGCGCCTCCACTGCTCTAGATTCCAGTGGGGTCATGCTTTACACCATCCAACACTTTGCATTGCACTTGGTGATGTATGGCTTGGATGCAGCTGCTCAACCATGGAAACCCATTCCATGAAGCTCTCAGCGCACTGTTCTTGAGCTAATCTGAAGGCCACATGAAGTTTGGAGGTCTGTAGTGATTGATTCTGCAGAAAGTTGGCGACCTCGTTGCGCTTCAGCGTCCGCTGACCCCGCTCCATCAGTTTACATGGTCTACCACTTCATGGCTGAGTTGATGTCATTCCATTTTCTTATAAAACAGCTGACAGTCGACTGTGGAATATTTAGGAGTGAGGACATGTCACGACTGGATTTGTTGCATAGGTGGCATCCTATCTGTTCCACGCTGGAATTCACTGAGCTCCCAAGAGCGACCCGTTCTTTCACAAATGTTTCTAAAAACAGTCTGCATGCCTAAGTGCTTCATTTTATACACCTGTGGCCATGGAAGTGATTGGAACACCTGATTCCAATCATTTGGATGGGTGAGCAAATACTTTTGGCAATGTAGTGTGTGTGTCAAACTCAAGACCCGGGGACCAAATGTGGCCCTCGTTGACTCTTATCTGGCCCCCAAGATGATATGTGAAACGTAAAACACTTCTGTCTTTTGAATAGTTTCAGTAATTTTTGATTATGATGTCAAAAGCACAGCTGTGGGACGGACTGCTACAAGAGATCCTTCCTGCCCAAAACCATCAGCATCTAAAACAACTCTAATGAAACCAAGATGAGCTACAACAACAATTAATTTCCCTTTGGGATTAATAAAGTATTTTTGAATTTTGAATTGAACTGAAACTTTTCTCCATCCACTCCGTCCTGCCTGGACTCTCTGTTTCACCCATTTTCCTGGACAGTGGACCCCAAGTACTTGGAGTCCTGCACCTTTGTGACCTCTGCTCCTTGTTCTCACCACAGATCACAATGTCATCTGCAAACATCATAGTCCACGGGGATTCCTGCTTGACCTCATCTGCTCTAAACAAGTCATTGTTTGCTGAGTTCATTCAAAGATATGCTCTAAGTGCTTCTTGCAGTCTCGTTCCAGTGCCTCAGACATGCCTGACGAGATGTTCCAGGTTCAAATGGTAAGCTGTATTATTTTAGCTGTGCCTGTCTGAGTGCGTTTGGACGGTGTTCTGGGGCCCACCTTGCGCAGACAGCTCCAGCGGTGACTCGAACTCAACAGAATAAGGCCTCATCAGATTCTTGAGTTTCTGGAACAGCTGTTGGTTGGAGATAAGAAAGCAAACACTAATTAATCCCACTTCATTTGTCTGACAACGGAAAGCTTGTGTTTTTGGAGACAACGTGCACAATGAGTTCAGAGACAAATCAGCTGAGGTGCTAAAAGACAGGCGTTGATTTGACGGTAGCGTTTACGGCTCAACATCTGTAAAACACCTCGGACATCTTTACTCCTTAATCCATAGTCAGTAGAGTGAAAATTAAAGACTGGACAAATCAGATTTAAATTTACAGCTGCGTTTGTTACAAAATGTGTCACATGTCAGGGGAACCAAATAGCAAATATCTTTTATTTTTATTATTAATAATAATAATAATAAATATGTTTAAATTGAAAGTGTTGATGAGAAGCAGCCCTTTGTGTTTGCTGTGCTTGCAGTTTTTTAAAGAGACAAAAGACGACGTTAGATGGGAGGAGGTTGTTAAAGGAGGTGGAGGAGAAGTGTCTTGTTTGTAGTGCAAAACAAGCTGCAGGCTAATAACTAATCCGAGATAAACGAGGTGCATGCTGGGTAGTTTCCTGCTCGTCAGTTAATCGCTGTTGATGCCATGACATTCGAAGATGCAGTTTTTTTTTTTTTTTTGCCAATGAAGGCAAAATTCATTAAAATGTTTATTTATGTTTGTTGAAAGGAGGGTGATTGTATAATTCCCTGTTTGTGTAATTGTTTGTCTGTTAGCAGAAAATCTCACAAACAGCCAAACAGATTCAGTTGAAACTTTCAGAAAACATTTATGGAATGCACATCTACAAGTGTTTAGCTTTTGGAGTCAGCTTGAATCAATATGGCCGCCACACTTTATCACCGTTATCTAACACAATACTGGCTATAACTCGGTCAGTTTTACAGATGTTGGGCTCAGATTTGTTGTGGTAGTATCTGATAGTAATCCTCAACACACACTTCAAGCTCTACAATACTGAACAAGAGACTAGTCTAGGACTGTGGCATTATGCGTTGCTGTCAACTTGAATGTCTGTTAGCAAAATATCTCATGAATCACTCAGTGGATTTTAATGAAGCTTTCAAGACATAATCACTGGATGCACATCTACTGGTTCATGTTTGAAGTCATCTTGACTCAAGATGGCCACCACAGCTAATCAACCATTTCAAAGCTAAAATAACTATGACGGAGTCAGTTTTACAAATATACAGCTAAGATTTGGTGTGGTAGTAGCTGAGAGTTATCCTCAACAGACTTTTTTTTTTTTTTTTTAAACAGTGGCAATGGGTGGAGTATTTTCTCTTAAACACCAAATTTAATCTGATGACCACATAATTCATGAATTAATTCAAAAAAATATATATATAAAGAGAACTAAAAGCACAAAAATCAGCTTTGGTCCCAAGCAAGCTCTTTTTAATATTTACTTAATTTGACTAATTACTTGATCCCTTATATATTTTATACATGGTTTAGATTGCTCGCTGCAGATTTATTTATAGAAATACACACATTTTAGTGTGCTTATGAAAAATAAATTTTGTGCTGACTTCCATTTGAATCTGGAGCCTAAAGCCAAACGTTTAGCATCATTTAAATCAAACTCTGGCGGCCTGGTCTGTTGTCTTGGCTCCATTTTTTAAACATAGTAATGTTTCGGTGTCTGTGTCGTGTCGAGGTGCAGAATGAACCCACAGATGTGCAGTCTGTCCATCAAAGATTGTTTGGCAGTTGTTGTTTTTTTAATCCCGGTCTGTGTGCCACTAATCAGGTTTAAAGAGGCGCAGCGTCTGTGGTTCTCGACTCCACGCGGCAGCATCGCTCAGAGGAGATAACGGTCAGACGGGTGGAGGAAGGAGCAGCTCGATGGAGAGCCTGCTGGTTATCACAAAGACACGGGGAGAACGAAGGCGCCAAAGAATAAAAGTCTGGGTGCAAATAACTTACAGTGATGCTTTAATGGAGCGGCCCCTGGACAGTTTTAATACGAGGACTTTTTTATTTTATTTTATTTATAATTTTATTCATTCATTCAAAAAAATACAGTGAATGAAAAGGGTGCAGAAAGAAGAAAAAAATATTATTCTGTCTGTCCCTTATTAAAAAAAAAATAAAAAAAAATCTACAAACAACAACTCAGGCTTGAACAATCCTCAAAGCGAGAACAAAAAACATGAGGCATCCTTCACATTGTACTTTCCTAACAGTTTCAACTTAATCATCTTGTTAAACATATAAATTGTTTTTCAAATGTTTATGGTGATATCAGGACAACTCCACAATCCTATTCCAACACAGCTCCCTCAGATTAGATCTAAATGAAGGTTTTACAAACATTTACATTCTCTTAAGGTTATAATGACTCTCTTTTAATTGAATGTTTGGGGTAAATTTTTATTTTATTTATACATGACATAAAATATTATATTCAACCAAATTATAAAATGTTAATTATTTCAATTGATGAAAAATATACTGTACTGTATTTGTTGTGTGACCAATAGAATTTGCTACTAATAATTCTTATAGCTCTTGCTTGTAAAATAAAAATAGGGTTTGTAATTGTGTGTAATTGAATTCATGCTTTTCCCCCAAACTTCAATACAACAGATTAAATATGGATCAATAATTACACTATACAATACAGTATATACAAAGCTTTGTCATTCAAAAACCCTTTTACTTAATGCAATCGATTTTGCTATTTTTATACTTTTTTCTTTTTATTTTATTTTTTATAACCATTCACTCTCTCATTCACACCAAGGGACAATTTAGAGTTACCTAACATGCATGTTTTTGGTCTGTGGGAGGAAACCCACGCATGCACGGAGAGAACATGCAAACTCCACCCAGAAAG
>JARVGV010000578.1:21349275-21361873 GCA_031762435.1 Hypsolebias longignatus | reverse complement strand
AGGCTAAGTACTTGGTAATACAGTACTGTACATGTATATGGTGCAGTATGTACGTATGTTCCGACTTACGTCAAATTGGGTTCACGACGCAGCGCAGGAACGGAACTGCGTCGTAACCCGAGGACTACCTGTATAAGACGATTTGGCGTATCAGTTGCAGGACTGAAAAATCTATGAAAAAAAAAAAACCTGCAACCTATACGCCAGAAAATATGGTAATTGTTCATTTACATTATTTAAGTATTTCCTTGATATATAAATATTTTTATTGTGTCTGTTTTTGCACAATTTAATTTATTTTTATGCATCTGTTATTTTATCTGTTGTGTGCTGTTGATCTTGCACTACTTTTTTTTTTTTTTAACATTAATGCTGCAGTTCTTTGGAACCAAAGATATTAATCCAGATCGCACTTTTGCTGTAAAATACATTGCATACTGGTGTTTTCTTCTTCTTTTGTTACGTTTAGTACCACTAGATTGCATGTGTCAAACTCAAGGCCTGTGGGCCAAATCCAGCCCACCACAACCATTACTGTGGCTCTCTTCTCCCTGGATGATATCTACATAGGATCATGTAAACAGCGCTGTCAGAGTTGCAATGAGTTTGTTAGGTGGGTGAATGATCTGATCATCTGACTGTTGATTACAGTAATCACATTATTAGCAGAAATAGAGGGCCCCAAACCAAATTTCGCTTAGGGCCCCATGGAGGCTTGGACCGACTCTGTGGGTCAGGATCTTTATGACGCCAAAAAGCTTCTCTTTAATGTTCTTCACTGCTGTGCAGAACAACGTGGGTCTACAAGTGCAGTTACTGCTGCACATTTTGACTCTTGTCTCTTCTGTGTTGCTATAAACTGCACCCGTGCCTGCTTTTGAGTGTGTGTGTGTCTTTGTGTGCACGTGTGAGTCCGTGTTAACTCACTCTCTTTGGATTCGTGAGGAGCGTCAGTCTTGACAGGGGTGGGATCGCTCCAGGAACGGCTGAAACTCTTCGATCTACCTTCAGCGAACGCTGGCAGGCGAGGAGAGATAGTCACACACACACACGTGCACACTCACACACCGACAAGGCCTGTACAGAGGGTTTTTTTTTCTCCTCTGTACGTTCATCGCCAAAAACACACACGAGTGTTTGCAAAGGCTGCGGCTACAAGTACACATACAGCACACACGTCACCCAGAAGCTGCCCATCAAACAAACGAGCGCACACATTTATCTTTACTGTTGTTTTATGATCTGTATGGATTCAATGTTGGTTTTATGATCTGTATGGATTCAATGTTGGTTTTATGATCTGTATGGATTCAAAGTTGGTTTTATGATCTGTATGGATTCAAAGTGAGTCACTGAGCGATATAACAGAATCAGCTCTGCTCAGCACAAATCACATAATATCTGACTATTTTTAGACCACTTGAAAGTGTTTGACAAGCTTTATTAAACAATTTTTCCTTAAGGCACGGTGGTTATTGGTTGGTGATTTGTGTATTTATTTTTAGCTGCTTAAAACTTTCTTCTAGAATCAACTTCTTCATTCATGTGCCGTATTTTTCAGACTATAAGGCGCACCGAATTATAAAGCGCATTAAGCGAAACAAGTCCGTTTTGACAGATTTTTGAGCGCCGTGTACCATAAAAAAATCAGTTTGAGGTCAGTAAGCACAACCAGAATTAATACATATGGTGATTTTTTTGAGAAAATTAAAAGATTTTAAGTGTGTCTTACAGTCTGAAAAATACGGTAGATGTCTCCTGTGATTAAAAACACATTTTCCACACAAAAAGTTATTTTTAATGTGTTTTCATTTCAGTAAATTTTGTTTAGTGATATAATCTCAAACCCTGAAATTTTTGAAAGCTTAAATTTTATTTATTTATTTATTTATTTATTTATTTATTTATTTATTTATTTATTTATTTATTTATTTATTTGTTTGTTTGTTTGTTTGTTTGTTTTATTCCCTAATTTGTAACAAATTGTCTTTAGGCTAATTCAGGCCCTGGACGTTTATGTTCTGTACCATTAGTTGGATTTTTTTTTTTCATTTCACTCAAAACTGTGCAGAGGTGTAAGAAAAGTATCTGTAAACCTTTTTTGTTGTTATATACCTGGATGACTGAGAAAACAAACTTTGTATCTGTAAATGTGTTTCAGCATGAGTGTATTAACTCTGATAACAAATAAAAAACATATGTGTTTTTATGTGATTTTGATTTATTTTACAATATCCAATGAATGTGACAATTCGAATTGTTTCACTAAACCTGATGTAACAATCATTACAGTAACTTCTGCATTTATTTCCATTTTGACACAATGTTTTCTTTGAAAGTTAAAAAGTTTAAATCAGCTAATGGGAACGGATTGATCAGTTTCATAAAATATGTTGCAAAGGTTTGTTCTCTTTTTTGTATACTTTAGTGATTTTGCATACTTTTTACAACTTTTTTGCCTTATTAACTTGAATTTAAACAAATTTTAATTTGATTTTGGATGATATTTCAACAAAACAAATTCAAAATACTGTCCATGAAAAGAGCTGTGGTCTGATGAGATTAAAATCTTAGCCAACACTTCGCATTATGCTTAGAACAGGATCCCTACAGTGAAGCATGGTGGTAGCAGCTTCATGATGTGGATATGTGTTTTGTCTGCTGAAACTGGGAAACTGGTTGGAGTTAAAGGATAAATGGATGGAGAAAACCAAAGAAAACTTCTTCAGAACAACTTGTTGGAGTCTTCAAGAGATTTGAAACTAAGGTGATGATTCACCTTGCAGCAGGACGATCACACAAAACAGTCTCTCTGTCTCTACAGTATTTACAGGGAGGTGAATACACACACCCCGTTTATTAATTATAATTATTGAATGGCAGTATTAGTTTTATTTTGTGTATTTTTCTTTGTACTTTACTATCAAATGTTCAGACACAACAGAAAAAAGTCCCTCCGCAGCACAGTTTTCATGCTCTTACATACAAATGATGCAAAAGTTTTTGGCTGATCCAAAAGACCGAAAGCTCATAGGAAGACCAGAGCAGAGCTCGATGCCACTCATGCAAATTACAGCACAAAAAGAAAATATAAGAAAAGAAAAAGTGATGATGGTGAGGTGAGTAACATCACAGTCGGTTTGAACAAACGTATCGACCAAACACACACGTCTGACTCACTCTGTGCTTTAATCCTCCTGCTGCCCACCATCCGAAGATGCTTCCGGAAGTTCCTGTGGGTAGTGAAACCAAAACGGAGGAGGGATAATGGAAAACAGAGGGATGGGATGGCAACACGGAGAGGAGAAGGAGGAAGAGGTGGGCGGGCGGGAGAGCCGGGCGAGACAAAAAGGAACAAACTTCAATGTCAAGATTCTCCTGAAGGTTGAAAAGAGACAATTAGGCCAAATAAAGCTAACATTTTGTTGTCAGCGTGAGGAGAAAATAGGAGTCAGAGGTGCATTGTGGGAGGAAAACAACATATCTTCTATTATTATCATGTTATTCGACTTTACATGTGGTCCACTTAGAAAACTGACTGTGCCAAAAGAAAGACAGGATTTATTCATGCAACAGAAAAATGGGAAACCCAGTTTTTGTGACTTGCTGTGCTGCTGGCTTTAATTTGTTTATTTTATTTTATTTTTCCTCTGTTAAAACTTCAAACACTGGTTTTGTCAAACTCTTACACAAGAAGCCTAAAGGATAATTATAAAATTGGCCAAGATATATATTTTGGTTCCTTTAGGAACTTGGAAAAAAAAAATTTTTTTTTTAAATAATCCATCCATCCATCATCTTCTGCTTATTCTGAAGTTGGATCGTGGGGGCAGCAGCTTGAGCAGAGGGGTCCAGACATCTCTTTCCACAGCCACCTCTTCCAGCTCTTCTGAGAAGACTCCAAGATGGTCCCAGGCCAACTGAGAGACAAGTGCCTTTTTTCCACAGGTCCTCCTCAGCTCGGCCCTTATTAGCCCTTATTGGGCCGGTACAGGTCAGATCGCTTCATTTTCCATTTCCACAGTGCCCATTAGTGCCCCTTTAGTGGGCGGATCATTATTATCAATGCATCGACACCGCTTTAAAAACCTTCTCATTAATTGTCACTCCATCTAGCTCGCTCGCTCTGAACTTTTTCGTTGGCCAGCAAACACAAAAACGCCTGAGCTTCAGCATTTGACCACTGTTGTGACATTATTGGTTTTTTTAATATGTTCAAAATACTCCAAAATATGCTCCTCCAGATTCGAGTTGTATCTAATGGCGGGTTAAAAAGAAAATGGTGGATCGGGTTGCGGTGGAAGTTTCTGAAACTCCGCCCTCTGACCAATGACTCCGCCCCCTGACCAATTAGTAACCAACAGTGTGCCATGTTTTAGTTTCCTGCTTGGCCTCAATGGAACGGCAGAGAAGCAGGTACTGAAAAAACAGTCGGGTTCCACGAAGAAGGCCCTGTGGAAAAGAACATGGAACCCGCCTGAGCAGGGTAAAGCAGGGCCAAGGAGAAACTGTGGAAAAGGGGCAATAGTCTCTCCAGCATGTCCTGGGTCTTCCTGGGGTGTCCTCCCAGTCAGGCATGCCCAAAGTACCTCCCTAGTGAGGTGTCCAGGGAGCATTCTTACCAGATGCCCAAACCACCTCAACTGGCTCCTTTCGATGTAGAGGAGCAGAAGTTCTACTCCGAGTCTCTCCCAGATAACTGAACTTCCTACCCTATCTCTAAGGGAGAGTCCAGATATACTGCGAAGAAAACTCATTTCAATTGCCTGTATACAATCTCACTCTTTCTGCCACTACCCAGCGCTTGTGACCATAGGTGCGGGTAACATAGTCCAACCGGTAAACAGAGAGCTTCGCCTTACAGCTCAGTTCCCTCTTCACCACAATGGACCGGCACAGAGTCCGCAACACTGCAGATGCCACACCAACAAGTAAATGGACTGTACTTATATAGTGCCTTTCTATCTTATCGAGATACTCAAAGCACTTTACAACACAATCTGTGTCCTCATTTACCCATTCATACAGCACTCTACCAGATCTCTACAAAGCTAACTGAGCAAATCATTCTAAAGAGACTAATCAGTGCTTTGAGATCACATTCATACACCGATGGGACACATGGGCGGCATCATCAAGGGGTTCGGTGTCTTGCCCTGAGGCACTTTGACATGTGACTGCTGGTGGATTCGAACCCCCAACTCTTGCATTGGAGGACGACTGCTCTAACCACTCAGCCACAGCCGCCCCAATCATCACTACTTGAGGCAGAACCTCACCCTCGACCTGAAGAGAGCAATCCACCCTTATCCGATTGAGGACCATGGCCTCAGATTTGGAGGTGCTGATTCTCATCCCAGCTGCTTCACACACAGCTGCGAACTGCTCTAATGAGAGTTGAAGATCACCGCACGATGACACCAACAGGACCACATCATCTGCAAAGAGCAGAGAAGGAATCCTGAGGCCACCGAACCAGAATCTCTATGCCACTGGCTGCACTGAGAAATTCTGTCCGTAAAAGTTATGAAGAGAATCAGTGATAAAGGGCAGCCCTGGCGGAGTCCAACTACCACCCTGAAGGGGTCTGGCTTACTACCAGCAAAGCAAACCAAACTCTCTCACCACTTGTATAGGGACTGAACAGCCTGTAGCAACGGGCCCCCAATCCCATACTCATGGAGCACCTCCACAGTGTACCTCGAGGAACACGGTCGAAAGCCTTCTCCAAGTCCACAAAAAATTAAATAAATAAATTAAATACATGAAAATTCAAAATTCACCTGAATAAGTTTTGAGCTAAATCAAAATAGTGTTTTATGTTTCAGTTCAAAATGGCCACCATGGCTGTCAGTCTTAGCCAACACAAAAACAGGTATAACTCAGTCTATTTTACATGATGACAGATTTTGGTGAAGCAGCTAAGAATCGTAATCATTCAACCTTTATTTAGGCAGGTTAATCTCAACTCATTCTATGATCTTTCACAGTATTAAGTCATATAGGTTTGACCAAAATAGTTGGAACTTCGTCCTTTCTCAGTATTGCTTTCAAGGAATGCTAGATGCTTAGCATAAGATCTGATCCCTGCACCTGTGTCGTAATCTACACATATACACGTGTTTTCCATTTTCATAGTTTGATAAGTCAACATGTAATTTGTGAGGCCCGGCTGCTTTTAAAGGCAGACACAAGTTTTCTAAATACACATTCATCACCTGTAAATCATACGTTTCGCCCCACCATGTTCCTTGTAATGATCTGTTTAGTCATCTTTAAAAACAAAGGTTTGGACAGACTTTTTGTTTTCCAATGACTTGCTGCCAGATCTCGACATAATGTTCCATACGAGCGATAAACAGTCTTTTATGTTTCTGAGCTCCTCCCATGTCACCGCCACACACGGTTTCATCGCACCAAACACTCGTTATTAATGGCCTCTGCATGTGGGGACGTGTGAGTGGGAAGTCTGCTTATCTGGTGGCAGCAAAGCACATAAATTCAGAGGCAGCAGCTAAAGAAAATATGATTTACCGGTAATTAAAATGCAGAACGTATACACTGTCTTTGAAACTAACTTTTTACCTCCTGCTTATGGAAGGTAAGTCAACTCAACATTTTTTACTCTAATGATAAATGTTTGTTTTGCAAATCTTACTTTGTGTAATTATAACCAGTTTGGTTTACCGTATTTTTCGGACTATAAGGCACACTTAAAATCCTTAATTTTCTCAAAGATCGACACTGAGCCTTATAATCCGGTGCAATTTATGTATTGATTCTGGTTGTGCTTACTGACCTCAAACCGATTTTATGTGGTTATTGTGAATGAGTTGAATAAAGTTTGACTTATCTCTTTTGTTTCGCTTAATGCTCCTTATAATCCAATGCGCCTTATAGTCCAAAATATGGTACTGTAATTATTTTGTCCTAGACTACTGAAAAAGTATGGCACTGTAGCATAGAGGACCTTGAGGTCTATGTAGTCCTGTTATTAACACCTGCTTCCACAAAAGGATGACATCCATGTAATCACCTATTTGTCTATCAGCATACGATTTTAATGAAACTAATCCAAATTAAAGATGGCCACCACAGCTGATCAACCTTACCAAACACAGTGATGACTACAACAGAATTCTTATAGATTTTACACTAAAATGTGGTTTGACAGTAGCTGAGAGTCCTTTTCAGCACATACTCTGAGCCCACTAATTTAAAACTTTGGCTTTAACTTATAGAATCAACCTTTAATTCGATTCAATTCAACAGTCACTTTGATTTAAGATGAATGCCACAGCTAATTGAACTTAGCAAACACAATAATGGCTATAACTCACTTAGTTTTACTGATACTAAGCCATGATTCTGTTTGGTCATAACTGAGAGCAATGGTGTAGTCTACATTTATGTAGTGGGCTTACCACAGTAAACTTAGTTTTACGTTGGACGCTGGACGCATGGATAAAGCCATGGAGCGCAAATGTCCAACGTCCAACGTAAAACTAACTTTGCCGATGGATAGCAATAGATTGTTACGTAAGCGTTTAACTGCCGTTTAACGTATCAATGACACATGCCTAATGATATGTCATGCATCACTGGGTACTTTTAAGTGAGTATACTGAAATTCTTAAGCTTTTCTATTGGGCATACACTGTATGCCCATGTATAGACTACACCACTGGCTGAGAGTCATCCAATCACAAACTTTGAAAACTAACAAATTGTGAAAGATTTTCTAAGGTTTCCTTTTACTGTATGTGTTTAACCCCAATTCAAAACATTGATATGAATATACTTTTTGCCAGTGGGTGGCCCTAAAAGTGAGTATCCTGACATTTTCAGGACGCTCAGGTCATTGATTCTGATGCATTAACGCGCAGCGCTAACGACGCCGACACTGCAGATGGATGACACTGAGATGTCAAAGGAACTGAGATGTACTGCCTGGTGTCACATTCACCATCTGGCCCCTTTGTGACAGAGCAGCTGGGCCTGAGTGGGACGCTTTCTGAACTTGTCAGAGAAGCGAGTACTCTTCCAAGTGTTACAGACTCTAGCCTGCGCAAAAGCGTTAAAAGAAAAACTGGTTTAAAAATTTATCAAACTAAACTTTTAGAGAGATAACGTGATGGGAACATTTAGATATTTGGATCAAAGCAAGTTGTGCTGCACTTTTTTATCTAAATGCTGAAGTCTTTGGAATATTTGAGTCATCTGTTCAAAAGAACTGAAGTGATTTATCAGCAAGTGTCTGACACTGTATTAGTTAAATGTTGTAATTAATCTTTTAAAGCTTCCTGGCATCTTTATAAGTTCACGTGCCACATTCTTACCCCTCGGCTCTCTCAGATTAGATTTATTTGTAAATAAATACGAGAAACGCACACTGTGATGGGAGTATTATTGCATCTTCTGGAGAAAAAACAGGCAGTGTGAAAGCTGAGTGAGTGAATTTACTGAAATTTGTTGATTAAGCTGAAACTGATTTGTAAAAGATAAACAAAAGCAGAAGAGTAGTTAAATCCTAAAAGAATCTAAATGAAAGCTAAAAACTTCTGCAAAATTTTAGGGGGAAGTAGCAAAACATTTGCTAACAAATAAAAGTAACAAAACACTAGCTAAAAGCAGCAAAAGGTTTGCTAATGAAAAAAGTAACAAAAAAGCCAGATAAATTTAGTAAAGAGCTAGCTAAAAAGTAAAATAGTAAAATGACATGCTAAAAGTAGCAAAAGACTAGCTTTAATCTAAAAGTAGCACATTGATACCTGAAAGCCAAAAGTAACACAAGAAGACAAAAATGGCAAGTGTTCTTAAGTAGATAAAAAACTGTTATTAAAAGAACTGAATTTTTTTATATACATTATTTTGAAAATCATAATTAAAACAAAAACAAAGCACTGAGCACTGAGTCTGTGAGGATCGACAACTTCTCCATATCCATCATAACCCTCAGCGCTGGCTCCCCTCAGGGCTGTGTGTTGAGCCCCCTCCTGTTCCTGCTCACATATGACTGTGCACCGACCCGTCCAGGCTGTCATAAAGTTTGCAGATGATACAGCGGTGGTTGGATGCATCACAAACAATGAGTCCGATTACAGGAAGGAGGTGGAACACCTGGAGAGCTGGTGCAGGAAGAACAACCTTCACATCGATGTGAAGAAAAGGAAGGAGATGATTGTAGAGTTCAGAAGCAGCAAATACACAGAGGGTCACCTGCATCATGAAGGACCCCACTCACCCAGCAGACACACTTTTTGCCCCTCTCTCCTCATGCAGAAGTTTGTGGAGCATAAAGTGTAGAACCACTAGACTGAGGAACAGCTTCTACCTTGAAGCTGTTAGACTCATAAATCCCTGAAAAATCACTGAAATGACACTTTAATTGGAGATTTGACACTTTATATGTGCTGCTAATTATCCATGCTGCTGATTTCTTACCCACAACTTGCTGCGTTCATACCCATCTGCTCACAACAGACTCATGTTCAGGCTACTGTTTAATATACCTTATTACATTATATTATTATTGTTTAGCAATTATCTTAGATCCTTGTTTACTGTTTTCTTCTTTTTTATAGTTTATATTATTGCTATTTTTGGGTGTAACTAGGACCTTGGGTACACCATTTCGTTCCACCTCATGTATCACATGTGATAAGAATGACAATAAAGTCACCTAGAACCTCGATCATCGCAACTAGCTGAGCATGTTATATGAATGGCTAAAATATCATAGATATGCAGAAGTAAGAACAAGTAACTACTGCTATTGACCATAAACAATGTTGTGTAAGTGTGTTTGTTGATTTAAAAAAGGCATTCGATACTGTTAATCATAGTATTCTCATTGATAAATTACATAAGTACGGAATTAGAGGATTGGCGCTACAGTGGGTTTGCAGTTATTTGGAAAACAGGAAAGTTAGTTGGATTATGTGAAATCAGATCACTGTACTACTACATGTGGAGTTCCTCAGGGATCGGTACTTGGTCCAAAGTTGTTCGTCTTGTATATAAATGACGATTAAGGTGTCTGATCTCTTTAAATGTATTCTTTTCGCTGATGATAAAACTTTTTTTTGTTCTGGTAATAATATTGAACAACTATTAAAGTCAATGATGAAGGAGTTTATAAAAATTCAGAATTGGTTTAAACTTAACAAATTATCATTAAACTTAGATAAAACAAATTATATGATATTTAGTAATAGAAATAAAACAATTGTTGTTCCATTTCAAATTGAGGATTCAGTGATCTGTAGAGTTAGTGAGGCAAAATTTTTGGAAGTTGTCATTGACGAGAATCTATCATGGAAACAACACATAAATTCTGTTAAAACAAAGATATCTAAATCTGTTGCAATATTTTATAGAGTTGTTAAAAATTTGTTTGAATAGTTATTAGACATTAAAGAGCAGATCTAATAAGATATTTTCTTCATCTGCTACCTTTCATTTTATACTTTTTTATTTTTTAATTAGTTTCTTATTACACATATGTTAAATGTTGTATCTCATTCTTGTAAAATGAATAAAGATTATTTTTTTTTAAGTAAGTAAATACGGGGAAAACAAACAAACAGGAAAACAATAGTGTGACTGCTGAATCAGGCTTGGCACAAGTCCAGGGACACCTCGTACCTCTGGATGACTTCTGCTGAATCCTTTTCCCTCTCCCTCCTTTTTCTCTGCACAAATCCCCGGAAAGCCCTGCCAGGATGTGGCACAGTATTAAAGGGATGGGAGCGGGAGAATGCTGGTGTAGTTAGAGGGGCATTGAGAGGCCGTGCAGGGAGCAGAGTGCCATGGCTTTCAGCTGCAGGGTTTATTCAGCTATGAGGGCGATTTTTATGTATAATGGCAGCAACAGGGTCAAAGTAAAGTTTCAGTTCACTCCTGCTACAAATGTACCAGCATGAGTACAATATGAGCCAGTACAGATTAGAAAAGGTGAAATTTATGACATTTTGTGTCATGGCATGTTTCTATCTTTCTTTTCATTGTAACAGTTAGCTTTGGATCAGTCATGTAGCTTTTAATTTTAACAAAATAAGTCAGATTTTGTTGTTTTGTAACAGTTTTGTAAATATCGGGGCTAACTCTTAATTCAAATTTCTAAGAAGCAGCTAAGATAAAAAGCTAATTTTCTGTGTTGCGTAAAATTTCTTCATTCACAGTTTGAAATGTATTAATTTTTACTGAACAAATGTTCAATATTAAAATTAAAACGCCACCACAAGTGGTCTGAAGCAAACTGGGGTGTTTTTGTTAAAGTCTGGAGCTGCATTTAGATCAACAACTAAAATTTATTTTTACTGTTCATAAAGTCCTTCGTGTCTGCTCAAGATGGACGATGAACAAACATGGTGTGAAACGCAGCACTTTCAGTGTGTCTTCAGTAGTTAACAGTTGTCAACAGTCCAGTGAAACTGATCAACATTTGTTCAAATAAGACACAACTAGAGTCTGAGCTCCTCAAACTGCTAAATATGATGTGAGTTTTACAATAATTCACTGTAAGCAAAGAACATCAGCTGGCAAAATCCCATTAAATTGTACCATTTAATAAAGATAAAGGTCATTTTGAATTTTATGGCAACACCACACGTCAAATAGTTTTGAACAGAGCCACGATTACCACTGTTTACCAGTTTAGTTCAATCATTTGAAATGTTTTCTGTGTTCGGCTGTGAATAAATAAGGCTTTATGAGATTTGTAAAACATTCATTTATGGGTTTTTTTACATTTTACACAACTTTTAAATTAGGGCTGTATATGACTTGGGGATTCAGACTGAATGTTGTAAAATAAATATAAATTTAAGAACTTTCTGTGAATAAAATTAGCTTTAATGCATGACACTGAGCTTTATGGCAAAATGTGTTAAAGCCAGGACCTTCACTCAGGAGCCTGAATTAAATTTTATAATCTTTGAGGTATTTTTTAGGATTTCATATAATTTAGGTTTGATTAGTTTTATTTTCTGTTGTTGCAAATACTTTTTATTATTATTGTTGTTTGATTTGCCCCAGAACCTTTATTTTGAGTTTATGTAGCCATTGCACATTTTAATATTAATAAGCAGCTTGTGTTAGTTTTGAGTTTGGAGCAGAAAGTATGAGGAGTGAAAGGTTAAGGTTTTAGTTTGTTAAAATACGAGCAGTGTTAATACTGTAAGCAACACACCAATCATAGACAATTTATCTGCTTGGGCTTCACTGAAATCATCACTAAACAGTCAAACATGACAAATAACTTCCTGTTAAACTGAAACTAAAACGTTTACATCCAGAAACGAGTGCCATGAAATTTGTTCTCGTCATTTTTTTCCCCCAAAAGTGAGTTTCAACATTTGCTTTCAAAGTCAGCCAAAGTCAACCAGCCTGCTCAAATTCAGCAATAATTTCAACGACTGTGAAGTGGGATTACAGCCCTCTAAAATGATTGCCACTTGTGTGTTTGTGTGTGTGTGAGGGAGAGAGAGAGAGAGTCCAGTTGGAAGAGTTTTGGTCCTTTGACATGAAGGCCATCATTTTCTGGACTTCACTTTGCAGACTTACTCAGCTCCAGTGGATTTAAACTGGACGTTCT
>JARVGV010000578.1:21258767-21281567 GCA_031762435.1 Hypsolebias longignatus | reverse complement strand
CGCCCCCCCTTTTATTGGACATGTTTGAGCTGATGCGTCCGATACAGCAGTGCAACGTGTACGGCGGTAAGTACGGTAGTTCATCCAAATAAATAATGATCTGCCAAATCTTCCCCCCAAAAAAGATCTTTGTGTGAGATTATATCTAATTATATTTTCTCAGTTTTATCAAGATGGCTACAACTTTGTCATTAATAGTCTAAAAATGAAAGGTGGCAAGTGATACTCGTTCCTTCAAGGAACGCAAGCTCTTCAATTTTCCAAGTTTTGACCAGCAGTGTCTTTTTTTTTATTTTTTTTTTTTTTTAGGTGAAGACATGCATTATTTCTCTTGAGAGTTGCATCCTACAGAAGCTTCTGAAAATAGACATTAATTGTCTGTGTGGGATGATATTGTTTTAAAGAATGAAAATGGGAGTTAGTCAGAAGACGGCATCACCGTCTTAATATGCAACAATGGCTTTGTCTTTACTTTCTCTTTAAATGTGCATTTGTTTGTTTTTTGTTTTTTTTGTTTTGGGTGTTGTTGCCACAATCAATTCTGTTTTTTTCCCCCATTCTCCACAAATTACAGTTCAGTTTGAGGGTAAAAATATCATTTTTCTTCATCATCCGCCTCTCCTAGTTGTTTATTATACGTTTGTCTTTTTTAATATTGCCAAGAGGCTAATCTTAGTGTGAATATATCTTTGTGAACTTTGAAAGGAAACTGTGGTTTTAGATGTTAGATTAACAACATAGTTCATGGCCTAAATAATACAGAATTCTAAAAATATTCACTCCTTTTGTCAATTTATACAATTTCCAATTATTAATAATCCCATGCTTACATTGCTCTTCCTTTGAATGTTGTGGAAATCCTCTTGGTGTCTGTCTTTCAACATTTTTTCCACTACACCGCTGCGACTCCACACATCAAACACAGTCTTGCCATGCTGGTATCCCACTTCCTAAAACAAACAAAAACAAAAAAAAACATCAGTATTTTTCTACAAGGCGCAGGCACAGAAGCATTAAAAAGCCACCTGACATGTGCAGAAGTTTTTTTTTTTTTTTTTTTTAATCGCCCACCAGCATGAAATGATCATCATTATTTGTGTCGGTGTGTGTTTGCTAGCAAAATATCTTGTGAACCACTGTAGAGATTTACATGAAACTCATGACTGGATGCACAACTGATTACCATATTTTTGGCTGTATAAGTCGTTTTTTTGTTTGTTTGCTTTTTTTGCATAATTCGCTCTGCGACCTATACACCAAAGCAACATATTTATGAATTTTTTTCCCATATTTATAAACCAATTTTTGGCTGAGATATGACAGTTTTCATTCATTGACTGAAAATACTGAACATTACCATTTTCAGCCACTAGATGGCACCAGAGTAGTATGGCATGCAGTTGTATCATGTAATAGGTAAACGTGGCTATTAATGACACAATCGGCTTGCCACAGAAGCTACTGTCATTAGCCTGGAGCAACCATCAAATTAGCTGCATTTTGCTGCGCCGCCCTGGCAAAATGTAGCTAATTTGACCGTCAAAGTGCATTTATTAAATAAAAGTTCTACTGAGACACACCTTTACTAAAAAGTCGAGCAAACAAATAATTGTTTTTAAGTGTGACGTATACGGCGAAGCGACACATTTATGGATTTTTCCACTTTATTAGACATATTTGGACTGATGCGACTTATAGGGCAGTGCGATGTTTATCGTGAAAAATACAGTACTTTTTGGAATCAAACAAGTTAAAGATGACCACTACAGTTAATCAACCCAACATAAAAATGGCAATAAGTCACTCAACTTTACAGATATTAAGGTAACATTTGGTGACTCAACAGATCACACAAAATCTGTTTAAACCTTTGGCATGAAAAGTTGTGTAAAATATGCCTTACTTTAAGAAATACTTTCATTTTTTTTTGCTGAAGCATTAATGGATCAATTGCTAAACTAAGTGAGGGGGAAAAAACGTCTCAGACTTACAGCTATTTCGTCAAACTTGTCAAACTCCAGAGTGCGATATCTGTCGATCGGAGGCCTGATGTACTCGCAGTAGTCGCTGTTCTTCACAGACTCCAGGTGCCTCACACAGCACACGTAGGCCAGCCGAGACTGAATCTCTGCCATGTTCAACACCTGTGGCAATTAAATTGTGCGTCAATAAAAGGCAGCTCTAAAAACACTTTTATAATTATTCATATGCTTGATTTAGTATTTTTATTTTTATTTTTAGCCATGTGCAATTTATTGTCTCGTTTGTTAATTGATTCATCACCTTCACTTTCTCAGCCAGGGGGTTGAAGCGTTTCCATAGCACCCACCAGCCCGAGAGAGCGTCGCCGTAATTAGTGAGGTTGGTTTCATCCCGGCTGCCCACGTCAATAGCAATCACCACTTTGGCCCCCATGGAGCGCGCCACATCAGCTGGGAGGAGGAAAAAAAAAAGTGAAGAATAAATACATGTTAATTTAATGTCAGAGAGAAATAATGCTCATTTTTAAAGGTATTATTGTTGAAATTTAACATACCAGGCAGGTTGTTGATGTAGCCTCCATCCATCAGCTGATGTCCATCTTTGGGATCACAGAGAGGAGGCAGATAGCCCGACAGAGACATGCTGGCACGGACATAACGCCACAAAGAACCTCAAACAGGAAACAGGAAACCCTTTAAATTGTAATTGAAGCACTATGCATTCAAATGAAAATAACCAAACATGAGCTAAATGTCTGCTCAGTAGAAATAACAATACTGTACTCACCATCAGTGTGTACTCTCATAGCTGATGCAGTGATGTCAGTAGTAATGTTGAAGTAAGTGATCCACAAGTCCTGCAATTATAAACATTACATCAGATAATAGTGTATTTCTGTAAAAGGAGGGAGTTTGTCTGCAACAACTTCTATTCCCAGCTTTTATATTTTTAGACTCATTTAACTCACCTCAATCTGTTTGCTGTTGAACACGTTGCTGATGCCGGAGTTGAAAGCAGCACCGGTAAACATGGAGGCGTATGGATATGTGAAATCCAGAGCTTTCCTAAACTTGGAAGTCATTTCCTATAGAAAGAGCAAAAATGTGAACTAACAATTCACGTTTCGATTTTTGTTTTCTAAAGTGAACAGTAAACGGACTGTACTTGTATAGCACCTTTCTATCTTATCGAGACACTCAAAGCGCTTTACACAACAATCTGTGTCCTCATTTACTCATCACACAGCACTCTACTAGATCTATAAGCTAATTGAGCAAAACCATTCCAAATAGACTAACCAGTGCTTTATCAAATTCATACATAAATGAGACACATCAGAGGTAATGAGGGGTTCAATGTCTTGTCCAGGGACACTTCAGCACGACTGCTGGGTGGATTCGAACCCCCAACTCTTGCATTGGAGGACAACAGCTCTAACCACTCAGCCACAGCTGCCCAAAGTAAAGTACAAATTAAGACAATCCTTCAAAAGTAATGTTTGATATACAAAGAGAATCAAGTGTTTTTTTGTTTTGTTGTTTTATTTATTGATTGATTTAAACAAGAGCACATAGATATGCCCATTCATATACAACTACATAAATATAACCCCAGACAAAAAAATAAATACAGTAAATAATAATAAAATAAAAAACACAGGGGTGGGAGGAAAAAAAAATAACATACACCAACAAATATATCAAGGCACCAGTTTGACCAGTTTGTCTTGTCACATGACCTTAACACACAATTAAGGCAATCTTTCAAAGTAATGTTTGATATAAAAAGACAATCATGTGGACTTTTAATTTGGCTTATTAATAACAGTTTTGTTTTTTAGCGTCTCCTGTTCAAAAGGCACTAAATGTTGCTGTAACTGTACCATCCCAAAAACATGTGCATGAATTATTTTTGAAGACATTTGGGATGAAAGTTGTGATTGATATTATTAAAACTGAGCCAAAAAATGTATTGTTGGTATGAATCTGCAATGCAAGTGTTGCTGCTGCTGCTTTGACTCACCATTGCCCACTCCCTGGCCCTGATCCTCATGCGGCTGTGGCTGCGGTCCTCAGCGTATAGCGCCCCCATCAGGGAGCCCACTGAAGTGCCACCAATTAGGTCCACCGGGATGCCGGCCTCACAAAGCGCTCGCATGATTCCCACCTGGGAGCAACCCCTGATTCAAGAGCATAAGGGGGAAAATGTGAAGAATGAAATATTTTGTGGAATGCAATATAAAATACATTAAATAAAATATTTTAAACGTTACCTGGCCCCTCCTCCTCCAAGAACAAGAGCAATGGCGTTGCCTGTGAGAATGCGAGCCAGACGGGAAAAGTCAGAGTGGCGGTCTGCTGGCTTCTCAAACACTCTTTGGTACAGTTCCAGCTGAAAAAAAAATTAAAAAATAAAAAAAGTAGACCAACTGTAATAAAAAGAGAGAACGATGACTATGTAAAAGCGAATGGATGAGAATAATTATGTAGACAAATAAAAAGCAAAGCAAAAGATCACACCTAAAGCTCAGTCTCAGAGTAAATAAATCAAATGGGACTATGTAAACTGCTTTGATCTACACATGAAACACTTAGGGCAGTTTGATTCCAACCAGCTTGGGGAGGCTCCTTTTAGAGAAGACTCTTCGGGGACAGGAGAGGTGGAGGTGTCTGGAGATCCAGCTTCGCATGTTGAGCCAGTGCACGGTCCCTTGGGGCGGCGGACCGTCTTCTCTGTGCAACAGGACCAGCTGCTTCTGGGCTCGCACTGCACTTCCTTCCAACATGCGCTCCAACTAAAGGGGGAAGGCACGAAGCAGATGTTTGAACACGTTTCATAATTTTTTTAACAGTTTCTCCTGTGTAAAGCTGAGAACGTGTGAAAAATACAGAAAGGAAACAACATTGGCTACTAAAAATTAAAATAAAAAAACATCAACACAAAACTGACACTTCTACATGTGGATGCAGTTGCAGTTTTTGGTCCATGTTTAGAAACATTTACAATTTTTATTGGGATAATTAAAACCAATTTCATAGAACTGTGCCTGCGTAGGCGTTCTCCAGATACTTAAAAATTTATCCCACAGACCAAAATAATTACCTTCAAAAGTTGTAACTGATATGATAAAAACAAAATCTGAATTTTTCTATGGAGAACATAATGGAAATGTTGTGCCCGCAGTTATTTTGTAGTGTTGCTTCCTTCACGAGTTCTCTTTTTAAATTCTTAGTTATTTCTAAATGAACAATATGATGTATTTTATAAAGAGTGTAATAGTTTGAGGATGGTCAAATTTATTTACGGTACTAATCAATAGGTCTCTCTCCTGCACCCCCCACTCTGCTGAAGGTTTAGTGAATGAGCAAGATGAGAATGTGTGCCCTGAAAGATAAAAACCCAGCCAGCGTTATGACTCATTCTGTGCCAAAGTAAATATTGATCCATCTTTCCATTTCCAGATAAATGGGAACACTTTTTCTCCCCATATTAAAATCATCAGCCATACGAGCACTAAAACATGGAGCCTCTCTTTTATACACCCATCAATGGTACTCCATTTATTTCTTCTAAATTATTAGGGGTCAAATACAAACCATGCTTAAACAGTTTGGCCGCTACCTCAGTCAAACGTATGGATCGGAACCTGACTCAGCAGCACAATGTTTAGGACTGACCTTCACGACATCACAGACACCTGCTTTAACATTTTTGTTTTTTAACACACTTGTGAAGAATAATAAAGGAAAAGTAACAGCAAGGTTAAAAAAAAAATCTTTACAATAAGGCTCCCATTATAGATGGCTAATAGTTTATAGATTTGTTAATTCCTCTATAAACTCTTTATAAATCATCAACTGCTTGTTAAGCATTAATTAAGGGTGACAGAACCAAAACTGACCAGTTTCTTGCCAAATGTGTTCACCTACATATTTCATCTAGTTATTATATTAAACATTTCAGACCAAGTTACTACCTTATGAGCACAATAAACATTTGTAAACCTATTTATTAAGCATTTTATATTTTATTTTATCACTGCATTGTAAATATCTAGAACTAATTATTATAATCTAAAAAAAAAAAATAGGTTTACAAATGCTTATTGTGCTTACAAGGTAGTAATTTAGTCTGAAATGTTTAATATAACAACTTTACATGAAATATATAGGTGAACACATCTGGTTCACTATTTGGTAAGAAACTGGTCAGTTTTGTCTCTATGTCACCCTTAATGCATAATAAGCAGTTTATGATTTATAAAGTGTTTATAGATGAATTAATAACATATCTATAAACTACTTATTAGCCATCTAAAGGCAGCCTTATTGTAAAGTGGTACAGACAAGAAATATATAGTCAATAAGCATTTTTAACAAACTAAAGCTGTTAGAATCATCATATAATATTGAATAAGGCCACCATTGTTAAAAACAAACAAAAAACTGCAGAGTTGTAGAAAGCATTTCTAAAAACTTGAACCTAAAAGAAATAAAGGAGCCAAAACCCACTACAGCTAACTTGTTGTTAAGCTCACCTTCTACTTGTCTTACAATTTATATAAATAAAATAAAATAAAATTAAGTCATCAGATTTCCAGTTCTGCTGAGTCTACTCCGAGACTTTAGATTGTTGCGTACCAAGCCAGAATTGAAACATTTCACTGTTTTCTGCTGTTGAAGCTCATCGGTCTTTAACGTGGACATTTGTCTCAGTTACTATAAACCACTCTGTCCAGATGCAGTTTCCATATTGGAAAACTCAATTACTTCATATTTTTTCTCTTTTTTCACCATTCTGAGTAAAAGGCAAGAGCAAGGACCAAATCGTTTGTAGAAATAATCAAACCAGCAAACTTGGCATAATCGTTCAAACTTTATCCCAAATCACAAGACAGTTATTTCATGAAAAATATTTGTTTGATGTATGAATATGAAAGTGTTCAGTCTGGCTAACTAGAATGAGTGTGATGAGAGAAGAATGTTTAATAGCGAGGGGGAAAAAAAAGTCCAAGTTGCAAAATACAATCAGCACTTAAAACAGTGCAATAAATAAATAATGCAATGAACTCTTTCTGGAACCAACAACCTTTTTCAGTTTCACCTCCCTCTCTTCTCTGCAGCTCTCTTTTTCCAGCTCACCTCCCCAACAGCAGGGTCCTGATCCCCAACTCCCACAATTATGATGCAGTCAGCCTGACGGATGCACCGCTGGGTCCACGGGGTCAGTGTGTAGTCAGTCTGGTAAAGAACTATGCGATGGATGTCTTCTTGTTGGCCCAGCCAGCTGGATAATCTGTATTCATGAACACTAAAACGACAAGTCCATTAATGAGGTGCACAGGCAATCGTTTTTTCTGTGGTGCCGATAAAACATGCTTGAAAATAAATTTAAAAAGAAGGTGAAAAACAGCAGATCTCGAGTTAGCTGTATGCTGAGAAAAACAAACTGAACGTGGTGTTATTTAACCAGTTTCTTCCTCAAAATTACACTTAAAGTTAAAATTAAGAGGAAAAAAAAATCATCTGGAGCTGGAACGTGCAACACTTCTTTCTATTTTTAATTTGAAACATCTCACACAACAAACCTGTCTAGTGCTGCAGCTCCAAGTCTCTGTCTGATGATGTCACTGGTCAGCAGAAGAGTGGGTCCTGCAGAAGATCAGATCACTGTTACAGGACCAAGATTTTTTGTTTTTTTGTTTGTGTCTAAATTAGTGACTGCTCTTTAAAACCCAGGAAGGTCATTACTGCATAAACAAAACCCTGTTATGTTAATTAGCCTCTCTTATGGCACCAAGGGCACATAAACAACTTTAACAGCACAAGAGCAAGACCTGTCCTGAAAAGCTCATTATCAGATTTAAAAAGATTTATGCAAACATTTAAAACTGATCAGTAAACAGTGCAGAACAGTTGTAGCATGGTGGCAAATTATTATTTGGCACAAGGTTACCAAGAATGTAATCTGAATATGTTTCTATTTCTGTCTACGCATCACATAAAACAGCTTTTTCTGCTTTGAATTAAGAATATGGCTAATAACTGTTGTAGCAATTAATAATAAACTGCTGATCTAATTAAATGTTTTCTATTTGAAGATTTTTTTTAACCTTCCTCATGTGGGCATTTATGCAACTTTATACAAACTATTGTGAATTTGCTACAGCTTTCCTTGATGATCATATGGACACAGTGTTTAAGAGTAAACACTTATATTTTAGCTGTATAATTATTGTTTACCTATGGCTTGGAGTGCATGCTGCAGCTCCAGAGTGAAGGCAGTCAAAGGCACGTCTTCAGAAACAGGCAGAACTGTCACAGTGGACAGGTTGGAGGCTTGATTTCCTGCATCCCACTTGCTTCCTGGAGTGTGGAGTGCCAAACTCCGTGCTGGACACATTTTACAGAAGTGTAAATGTCTCACAACGAGCACACTAAGATTTTCCATTACATACTATTTAATAAATAGATAAAAAGCTAAGCTACTGAAGCATCAGCACAGAGATGCTGCAGACAGGGTACACACCTGAAAGAGGCACATTGACCTGCTGGAGAATCTTCTGACCAAGTAAATGGATCAGTCTAGTGACAACCTAAAAGGCAGAAGTTTTTGTTAATTAGACGACTTCTGCCACCTTCTGGCTGCACGGGGATTTTTTTTTTAATTCACTTTGTGTGAAATAAATATCTGCACCCATACTTTCCTGTAAACTGAACTCATTTGTTTCATGTGTGACACATTTAAAAGTTAAAGTTAGGTCCATTTGAATACCTGCGGGAACTTCCTTTTGATGGAGGCGAGCGCCCCCTCTGGTAGTTTGGCCAGTTCAGAATCTCTGACAGCGTGGACAGTGGTGGCTCTGTTCTGATGGGTCAGGGCTTCCACCTGCAAACACAGTCACTTGGTCAGATGACAAACGTTACAGTCTAGTATAGCATGCCATGTGTAACCAAATCATGTCAAGTCTCCATAAACCACATATGTCAGTGTTAAACTGCAACATAAATTAATTCAGTCATTTTCAACATCTTGCATTGTAAACATATCTCACCGTCCAACAGTCCCAATCCAGTCCCCTTTTTAAAAATGGGGACCGCCACCCCAGTCCAACCCCTCCACATGAGTCATGCCAGCAAGATATGTGGCAAAGCGTTTCCACATGACAGTCACTGCCTCACTCCTTACCACTCCAATCAGGTCACCACGCCCATACTCTCCAATCATCTCCTTCTTGCCGTCCTCCTTCAGGATCACAGAACGCAGTCGACCACTGAGCACTATGAAAGTACTATCCGATTTTTCTCCCTGCCTAAAAACAAAAACAGAATTATTTCATTAAGCTGGCTTAAATGTGAACTAACATTTGGCCTTTTCGACATTGTCACATTCTATACGCATTACAGTGAATACTATTCACAGGTTTGCAGCAGAATACCTGTAAACAGCCCTGCCAGCTTCCACAGCCATCCAGTCCAGAGCAAAATCTATCTGTCTGATAAAATATGAAATCCTCCTGGACACTGTGTGAGCACCGTTCAGGACTACTTTTGGATCTGCTCGCATTATCCTGAGGAGTTTAAAAAAAACATGGAAAAGATGGAGAGAAAAGACGACTCCAAATCATTTCGTTCATCAACTAAAATAATTTTGGTAAGATGTAATAAAAAGACCTTAATTGCAAAGTGTAACACAATGTTCCATATGCTGCACCGTCACTGTAAAGTGACTGTGACTCACTCGTAGAAGTGGGTTTTGGAAATGGAGAGGAAGCTGCAGTCCCGCTGGGCTTTCATAGTAAATGTGAGGGGCTCCCCGGTCAAGACAGCAAGCTGACCGACAAGCTCTCCAGGGTGTGTCACAAACAGACGTGTGTCTTCTTCACGGTCAATCATGCGCTGGTAAACATGTAGGAGGCCTGAAATCACAAAGTGGATGCTCACCTCCTAAAAAAAACAACAAAAAAAAAAAACAGAGGCGGGACAGATAAAATTAGTAGCAACGATTTGACAAGTCTGCACTGCAACAGAATCCAAAAACAGTTAAAGTTTGGGATCATTCCTGTCCAAAAATACAAAGTGTACATGTTCGGTTAACTTGACGACTGAAGAAGTAGTTGAACAAGTTAAAAACAAACAAAATACTGTACACTCTCCCAATAATATCTGAAAAGTTTGTTTGATTAAAAATGAGTTTGCTGCATTTTCCCTTTTATTCTGAATCAGCTCCAGTCTGAAGAAAACATTAAAACAAGAGTTTCTAGCAAACATTGACTACTTAAGCACCAGGTATTTCAACAAAAGTTTGACAACTCAAAATAATACTCATTAAATTAAAGCCTAGGCTCAAAGAAATTGTAAATTAAGAAAAAAATTGATAAATATTTCACACAAGGATATTCAAATTGAGAAAGGAGGTACCGGTAATAGTTTTGTAATTTGTTGTTCTAACCTGATCTCCCTGACGAGCTACAACAGAACCAGCTTTGACATGATGAAGGGTGACTCTGCCCTCAAGCAGACTTGGATCCTGCAAAATAAACATACACATCAACATAAAAACACCATTTTTCTAATGTAAAGCTATTTCTATAGATTTTTTTAAGAAATTAATCTCCAGTTAATGATGGAATTACCTGCAGCTGGATGATTTCCTGTAGGTCTTTCTTAGCAGCCTGGAGGATTATGTTGCTTTTACTGAACTGGATAGCATCAGACTGCCCTCCACTGTCAGTACAATGCAACACTTCAGATGGTGTCACATTTTTCTTCAAACTGGACTACAGACATGAGAAAGATATGAAGACCAGACAAGTAGCAGCAAAAGGTGCAAAGGTGCATTGGATTAACATCTAACAAAAATCAACTAGGGGTGAAGAGAACTACCATAGAGAGAAAAGTTTCAACATCAATGGCTCTCATGGAACTAATAGAAGAGACAACTGCTGTTGATCAAAAACAGTATTGTGTTTTTATTGATTTAAAAAAGGACTTCGACACGACTGACCACACCATTCTCCTTGAAAAACTGAATAAATATGACATTAGAAGATTAGCACTACAGTGGGTATCCAGTTATTTGAATAATAGGAGACAGTTTGTACAGGTAAATGATGTAAGAGCTGAATTTTGTGTTAATGGATGTGGAGTTCCTCAGGGCTCTGTGTTGGGACCAAAGTTGTTTGTTTTGTATGTGAATGATCTGGTTGATGTGTCAGGGCTTTTGAAGTGTGTTTTATTTGCAGATGATACCAATTTTTTTGTTCGGGAAAGAAAATTATAAGTCCCATTTAAAGACAATACTGAAATTCATAGTTAATTAAATAAAATTTTGGGGTGTTGTTACTGATGAGAGGCTGACATGGAAATCTCATGTAAATTCCTCAAGAATAAAAATAGCCAAATCAATTGCATTACTGTATAAAGTAAACGTTTTTGTGAATGACAAATACTTGTATATAATTGTACAATGTAATTATTGTTCTATATTTAATCTATTGTATTGAAGTTTGGGGAAAAGCATGCAAAACAATTACAAACCCTATTTTTATTTTACAAGCAAGAGCGATATTTATTAAGTGCTATGGTCACCCAACAAATATATTAATTTCATCAGTTGAAATTGTTAAAATGTTATGATCTGGTTGAATATACCGGTAGTATTTTACAAGTCATGTATAAAGCTCATAAAAAAAAGTTAACCCAGCAAATATTCAATTAAAATTTGTAAAAAAATAAAATAAAATAAAAAGAGTCATTATAACCTGAAGGGAATGGAAATGTTTGTGAAGGAGCTGTGTTGTAATTCTGGGAATAGGATTGTGGAGTTGCCTCGATATCACTATAAACTGTTTTAGAATTTTTTATATGTTTAAATAGATGATTGTTAAAATTGTTAGAAAAGTATTATACTATGTGAAGGATGCCTAATATTTTTGTTTTCACTTTGGAGATGTTCAAGCCTAAGTTGTTTGTTTAAAGTTTTTGTTTGTTTGTTTGTTTTTTAAAAAGGGGCAGATAAGAAATTTTTCTTCTTTTTGCACTCTTTTCATTCAATGTTTTTTTGTTTTATTTCGACAAATTTGTTTTGTTTGTTTCTTTTAAATGAATGAATAAATGAATAATATTTTTTTTTTAAACTTACTTTCTGGTTGACAGGACTCGGTGGAGCTTCATCTATAGTCACTCGAGCTCGTTCACAAGCCATGTTCAGATCAATTCCTGTCACGCAAGACATCAATAACAAGGGTTACAGGTTTACACAAATCTGCAACACATCACACATCTGCTAGTGCTTTTCTGACCTGGAAGTTTTGGCACATTTATAAAAACAAAAGCCATATTTCATCCGAATAGACCAAACTAGCAACGCACCTGCACTTTCAGGTGGTATGGAGGTGGATCGTAGTCTCCTATAGCTGTTTGAGGGACTTTCCTTTAGACTATCTGTTAAAACCAAAGTGTTGATGAATGAGTGTCCCTTAAAGGCCTAATTTAAAATAGATGTGCATAATTGGACCTGGTTCTGATGTGCTGTCAGTAGACCCTGTAGGTAACTCATCCTGGAAGTAGAGACGACGTGTCATTTTTCCAGACATCGCCTCAGCCATCACGCTGTTTATATTGGACAAAGGCACAGCCTGACTCTCCTGTGAATAAAAGCATGACTGTTGTTAAAGGATGGTGCAGTCTGCAAAAATGTTTCACTGTAGAACATACAAATGTTTCTAAAGACTTCAGGGATGGAGGACAGAAGGTGACAAAATAAATAAATGCACAATAATGAAATACAGTATATCATTTAATTATGGAATTGACTAAATGAAATAAATAAAGACATAATGAGATGTATCATTTAAATGTTAAATACATCATTAAATACATAATTAAATTATTAAATACACAATTAAATATACAATTAAATACAAAATTAAATTATTTCATGATTTATTTATTTAATTTTGTCACTATACATTAGAGGATGAAATGTGTCTAAATTAAATACAAAATAATGAAATATATAATTTAAATATTAAATGCACAATTAAATATACAATTAAATTATTAAATACAATTAAATTATTTCATGATTAATTTTGTTACATTCCACACTCGTGTGTACATTTCAGTACTTAATGGTGTATTTAAAAAATTAATTGTATATTTAATTATTTAATTATGTATTTAATAATTAAATTATACATTTCATTGTTATGTATGTACAGTATTATGTATTTATTTCATTTTGAGACATTCTGTCCTCCATAGAAGGGTGAGGACTGAATGACTGTGCTGAAACTTGCTGAAGAAGCCAAATAGTTGCTAAAAAAAAAAAAAAAGTGGAACACTAGCTAAAAGTTAAAAGAAGCAACAGACTTGTGAACAGCTACAAGCAGAAAAATGCTAGTGAAAAGTAACAAAAGGCTAACAAAAGTAGCAAAATCTAACTAAAAATAGCAACAACTGTTAGGCGTTGCGAAAAGCAAACGTTAGCTAAAAGAAGCTGAATATTAGCTGGGAGATAAAAGGAGCAAAACATTCACAAAAAGTCAAAAGTAGCAACTTTGTTATCTAGTATCCAAAAGTAGCAAAAATTTTATTTTATTTTTTAATTCTGTACTAACTAAAAATAGCAAAACACAAGTTACCGGTAGCAAATGTAGCAAAAAGATAAACTAAAAGAAGCAAAAGGGTAGCTAAAATCTATAAATGCTTCAGAAGGCAAGCTAAAAGACAAATTCTAAAAACTAATATAGCAAAAGAAAACAAATAAATCAGGTGTGTTGCAGTGAATTTCAAAAAGAAAACTGTTTTGAAGGAACTGGAGACTTCAATTTTACAAAAAAAAAAAAAAAAAAAAAAGAAAGAAACATCCCCCATTTCCTGACTGAATTCTATATCTATGTAAGTCCAGTGCAGTTATAAATAAATGGCTAAAATATCACAATGTGGAAATATATCACAAAAGGTACTGAAAAACAAAACACAGGTGACAGAAGTATGAATGCTGCATGAGCATGTATACAATAACAATAAAGTAAGTGGCAAGTCAGGTTTAAAGGTTTCTGTTGGCAGTTTGCGTGGAAGGGTTTTATCCATTACCATTAATAATTCACTGAGCTACAGGAAAGACAAAGTTATGATGCTGCGCTTAATGATGTGTGAAATTCAACTGAGTGCAATCAAGTGTACATGTGCATTTCTGAGCTTCGTTACGTGTAATGTGATCCAAACCATAGCTTAGGTATTCAGTGTGAGCCTCACGGCGTAACTGTGTAAACACACAAGTATTTGTGTGCCAATTAATTTGCCTCCTACCGGATTGAAGAGCTCGGTCGTTAGGCCCAGATAGTTATGTAACGCCAGAAAGGTCACTCTCTGGAGTCGCACCATGATTATCTGCAACACCAACGAAAACCAACTTCAGCAGACCGAGCTGAGAGGAAAACATTTTGCAACTACTGTATCTCTATATTTGGTAAAAAAAAATTTTAAAAAGTAATTTATTTACACGTGCATGTCCACTGTTGGGCAGTGCATTACCTGGATGACACGCACAAGTGTCTCTGGATATTTTTTAAAAACTGACTCAAAGGCTGATGCAGGTAAGCGCAAGATGGTGGAGCGAGTTGCAGCCCGTGTTGATACAGTTTTATATGGAGCTGGATATCCCTGGGGAAAAAAAAGCACAAATTTAAAAATAGAAAGCACATAACACAAAAATCTAACACTTAGGGGTTAACTGGTCTAACATTGAGTCACCTCTCAGTTTATTATGTGTACACACTTGGTACTTCGAAACAGTACAAATATTTACAGTTTAAATAACAGGATATGGTTTTAGTGTTTATACATACTTGACAAGTCCTTAAAAATGTATAATTTTACTAAATAAAATTGCTTCTTAAAGTGTGCACCCTTGATTACCCTTAAAAATCAGGTGATAATGCAATTTAATTATAGTGCTACTTTCTTTTATTCTGCTTTGCCATCTTTTGAATTATTATATGTGTATTCTGACAATATAGCCATTGTTTAACTTTTTTTTTTTTAAACTATAGGAAAACATACAAAAATGATGAAGTTTATAAGTAAGTTTCGTCTGAAGGCAATTTAATGTGATTTAGCTGACTCACATGCATATGATGGGTAAACTAACTGGACTGAAACAAATCGGGGTACAGAGGACAGAACCTAGTCTGATGTGCATTAAGTGAATAAATCAGCAGCTCACAGTGATGATGTCCAGAATACTGAGCAGGCTGTGGACGCTGTCTCCTGGAAGGACATCCTTTACCACCGATTCAGTGCCATCCTTTATAAAGTAGATTAAAAATACATTTAGAAAACAAAGTATTTAATCACTGATATACATTAAATGTGTCGGTACAAGTCAAGCAAAAATATATTGGAAAAATTGCAGAATCTGTTGGATTATTTTTTTATTTTTATTTTTTTTTTGTCTTTGTGCCCTCTGCTGTTCAAGTTTTCCACAAATTATTGCAAGATCGTAAACCTCACCGCTCATTAATTTGCTTCACAATTTACCATAATAAATATTATTACAGTGGCTGTAGTAATATATAGCTGTTTTAATTTATTTTTTTTATATAATTTTCTTCAATTTACATGCAGATTTTATGATCGTCTACAGTTGTCAGCATTCTTTGTTTAAAACAGGTATCGCTTGAAAATAAGTCCTTGAGGCTCAATGAGACGAACCTGTATAAATAAAAGGTTGAATGAAAAAAATTAATGTGTTATTGAACAGTAGAGCCATCGTTGTGGATGTGTTAGCTCAGTATAACCTCCAGAATTATATACTGTTGCCATAAACATGTAAAACAGCTTTGTGCAAAGTGATACGAGCTACCAAGAAAAATGGAGCCACTGTATGAGGAAAATCAAAGCTGAAACCAGCTTCGGTGCTTAACTGATTTTTAAAAAAGTGTTTCTTTCATACATTATCTTGGATGCAGAGTTCTAGTCGACCATCCTGGACCACATATATGCTGTCATCATCATCTCCCGGCCGGAACATTACTTCTCCCTCCTGCAGCTCAATAAACACCATGTGGCGGCAAAGCTCCAGAAACAGAGGCTTCTCAAAATGACCCAAGACCCTACCAGAAGTTGACGAACAGAAAGGGTTAAACAGCTAAAAGACAAGCACTTAATGTGAGGGGAAACTCAATTGTTTACCTAACATTTTTCAGCATATAAAGAACCTCTGATGGAAGGTTGGAGCTCTGCACATCAAACTCTGTTAGGTCTGCCTCTAGCAGGGATGGAGGGGGTTCCTTATGCTGCAGGGTGGGAGGGTCTTTGCGAATCCTGAGAATTCTGTTGGGACAAAGGAATATCATTAGAAGAAAAAGTAGATTAATCAAATCATCAATACAAAGGAAAAATCAAAACAGATTTTTGAATAGCTACAGAAATGGTGCATACTTGCGAGCAATGCTCAGAACTTTGGTCCGTTTGCGTATGCGCTGCTTTGATACTGAATTGGAGGAAGGGGGAGTAGAGGAAAGTGTCTGGACCTTTGAAAAATAAAAATACACAAACATGTTTGTTATTCTTTGAGGTGTACACCACATTACTGAAGAGCTACATAGAAAATGATTACATTTAGAAATACTTTTGCCTGTCAGCTTCTTACATTTTTGTCTTACAATAAGAGTGCACTGTAATAATCAGTTACAAGAGAATGCTTAGCTTTGTGTAGAGGAATGTAGAAATGTGTACAGCATATATTTTGGCCTAAATATAATATTTTAAATATTCCTCATTAAAATGTAAATAAATCATAAAATGAGAAACAAAGTCCACAATAATGTGTCCTTAAAACATTTGTAAGTTAAATTTGTGAAATGTTGCCACTATGTTTTTTTTTCCAAAGTGACTGAAAATTAGTCAAAATACCAAAGTCCATGGGAAAGCCATTTAGAATGGTAAAGACCAACTACAGTATTTTAATATACAGTATTAGTATATATTTATGCTCAGATATATTGAGTAAATATGGAGATAGAAGTCCTATGTATACACTGAGTACAAAACTACAATTCAATATTACAAAACAACATATCTGGAAAACTATTGACGTAAACAATTTCAATCTCCAACATTTGACGCAGTTCAGAATTTCCTTTTTTATGTTTGATTTCAATGAGTATCATTAAATCCACTAAACTAAACATTTGTTTTCAGACATGTTGACTGAATTGTAAAATAGCAAGAACCTTTCGCATTATCTTCCTTCCATAGAAGAGCACTTTATCTCGTTTTCTGAAGCGATACCGAGGCACACCAGGCTGCTGTTCACCTAGTCGGAAAATCATAACATAAAATGCAAGTAAAGTTAGGTCAGGCTGACACATTAGGGGAAATATTCTAGGGGTGAATAGATTTTAAAAAATAAATGTAAAATATCAAATATATGAAGCTCAGAATGACTCGAGAAGACTCACGAGCAAGTTTGAATTTTCTGTAGAGGAAGAACACCACGATCCCAATCAGTATGACTGCAAATGCAGCTCCAATCAGTACACCTGTGAGCTACATAACAGACAAGAGGAAAAATGTGTTCATGTGAGAAGTCACGACTGCGTGGCTGCACACAAGACACTAAAGTAGCAGTTTCAGTAGACAATGTTGTTGTCTGTTTGCATCTACAACAGATCATTTTGGAGACAACCAAAGTCAAGATGATCACAGAGAAGCTGTATTAGCCAACAGAAAAATAACTAACTCAGTCAATTTTACAATTATTGAACTAAAATTAAGTGTTGAGAACCATCCCCCACACACATTCTGGCTGTGACACCTTGACATTGCATGAGAAAGCACACATTATTTTCATAGTTGGACTAAAATAGCTTTAACTCCCTACCCTGTCATCATAAGATGATCTTTGTTTAAAGCTTTTGGCATGAAAGGCAACAAGGAATGCACATAGCTTAATTCTAAGTAGAGTCTGAGAATGCAATGTTATGTCTTTTCTTTTTCTTCACAAATATAAACGGCCTAAACTGTCCAATCGTATCAATCATCCAGGGAATCAAGACAATGTCTTAATACACAACAGCGAAAATATGTCATACCATAGTGGTTTGCATCCTCTCTTCCACAAACTGTTGCACTCGTTCTTTCAGGACACTCCTGCTTGCCATCAGCATCTAAACAAGAATTTAGGTTTACACTAGATCACATGTCCCAAAACTAAAAGAACCACACTAATGGATTTCATACACCTGCCCTGAAAAATCAGAATAATTCAAGAAAGGCTACCTTATCCCATGTCTGTTCTGTCACGTATCTGAAAGGAGTTGTGGTGCTTTCCGAACTGGGCCACTGACACAGGTCTTCATCTTCTCCAGCACACTTCATCCTGTAAGACAAGGATCCTTGCTAACAACAAGGCTCGATATTTACGAGAAGAGGTCAAATTTTATGAAGCAAACTTGGGCTGTCTGGACAGGAAAGAGAAAACACAAGAATGAGGAATCAATTCTGCATGATTAGCAACATTCCACGGCTTCCCTCGTCATCTAACAGCTATTAATCTATATTTTATTCCATGAAATAGGATAATAATAATAATCTTAGCCAACAACGGAGTCAGTGCCTAACAAGGATGTTGTTTTGAGGTCGTCAAAAAGCTCCTTCGTTACCTCGCCGAAAACAGAACGTTATAGTTAGCAGCTGTGGTTAACCGACTAGCTAATATTTCTAAAACATAAACAGCTAATGTTCACTTTAAATTTTCGAGTTAAGAAATTCAGCGTAAAAAGAAACAACTGTACTTACTCTCCGAGGATTTCTGTGACGCTGCTTCAGCTAATTTACATCGCTGCAAAAAAACAATTAAGTTAGCGTCGTGCTAACAAAGTTTTCTTTATGCAGTCACTTGCTTGTCTCCGCCCTTCTCTACTGTTGCCATGGTATCGCTTGGAGCGCGTAGCCAATCAGAAACCCGGAAGACAAGTCTCGTTTTGAGGTGCGTGCCGGTGTTACACCATATTCTGTGACCCCCACACATTGTGACCGTAGGGAGCTCTGTCGCATTTTTACACCATATATCTGATAAACGGTGGTCAGATGTTACTTTTTAATTCCTTAGAGGAAGTAAAGAGTCAGCAGAAACTCTGTGGCTCAAGTATTTAATGTTTTTTTTATAAGTTACAGTGTGCTCACCGCTATCATATTCTGTGAACTTCTAGATTTCCATAATACAGTAGTCATGATATTAGTGATCAGATTTTACTTTTTAATTACAGTATTTGGAGGAAGGAGAGAGTCGGCATCACAGAATGGGCAGCAGCGCCCCCTTCAGTCACAATATATGGTGGTCACCGAATATGGTGTAACACCGGAAGTCCGTTTTTCTGTTTATGGTCAAACTTCCTGTCAAGTGATAAACCTGAAAGTCATGTTAACAATTTCACGTGTCACGTTCTTGTCGATTTGTCTTTGAAAATTAATAAATGAATATCACAGTTGTGCATATTTTTTTTAGTTCAGTTTAGCTCAAAAGTTCTATTTGGGCTAATTCACAGCCTATTTTTAAATACTTATAAGCACATAAAGTAAAAAAAAAAATTGGTACAAATAAACTTTTATTTTTTTTTCATTTCAGGGTGAAATTATCAAACAAGATAAAAGTTCTAATGTCTTTTATTTTAAAGAAGCCCAGAAGTCAAACTTATAACCAACGTGGATCAGCCAAATGTCTCCTGGAGAAATGTTTTATGGTCAGATGAGACAAGTGAGCTGTTAGGCCACAATAACTAGAATTAAATTTGTAGACGTCAAGGTGAGTCTTTCAAACACAAGAACACTGTACCAGCTGTCAACCATGGTAGTGGTAGCATCATGCTGTGGTAGCACAATGTAGAGTGGATAATGAAGGAAGTCAATTTCACCTCAAATCAGAATGTTAAAATTAGATGTTCCAGCAGGAAAGTGGTCCAAACACTGATTCTTCTGGAATGGCCTGTCCAAACCCCTGACTTTAACCCTATTAAATAATTGTGAGCTATACTTGAAAGCTAGAATCATATACCAATAAATAAATAATTGAAAACCCCAAGTTACCATAACATCCATGCCTATGCTGAGTGGATGTAACATGACTGCAAAATGCACATGTAATATAAATTATTTGACTTATGTAATTAGGCCTATTTGTTTGCCTAAATATTTTACTTGATCAATTAATTAATTAACCTTTTTATTTAATATCCAATAAACAAAAAGTTGATTGAGAAGTAAGGAAGTAAGGTTTATTTTTGTAAAATAGCATGTTAAGTTATGCCAATAAAAAAAAGAAGCAGTTTAAAAACAATATTCATCAATAAAATTCATTACAAATTATAATTTTACTGTAAGAATTGTACACACAGGAAATCAAAGTGTAACATCACACAAATTTATTAAAATATGCACATTATTTATTTCACCCTGCTTCATTGTTCAGCTAAGTAAAGTTTACGTTAAAGTTAAACTGTTTAGTTATACGACAGTAGTGATTCATTCACGCAGTAATATATGAAATCATCACCTGGCATTTATTCTAATATAAAGTTATATATCTCTCTGTGGTGATGCTAATGTCAGAACATTAAATACTGAAACATGCAAAAAATGAAATATTTATAGCTCTCACGTTCTGATAAACACACACAATGACACAAAACAAAATTCCTGCGGGGTGTTTTCCTACTCTTTGCAGGTCATGAAAAAAAAATCCACATCTGTATATTTCACATTACATCTGCCTGAAATATATACAAAACACTTAAGGAAACAATGAAACATGCCGATGTAAACATTTAAATCAAACACTCATTTGCATAAGTAGGATATAAAGGTTAGTTAGGGGTTTAGCTTGTCACCACAAGTTTGATTTTTCTTTGTTTCTGTTTGTTTTTATTAATTTATTCTTCCTTTTTTACTCCCTGTTGACCTATTTGTTCAGGTATTTGGCCACAGATTTGTACGCGATGAGAATCTCTGAGTCGTTTGGGCAGGTGCACCGAAACACATCCTCCTTGTAGGCTCTGTCCAGGTAACGTGTCAGACCTTTCAGCTCTCTGGGGATGTCAAAGTTACGGTACTGCTTGCACACCACCTGAGAAAGACAAAAATAAATATTAGGTTTTGAGGAAAAAGGCTGCGGTTTGCGTCAGAAAGGTCATTCGGCATAAAGAATTTGCCAAATTGTTCATGCAGCCGAAAGAACATGAAATATTTTGCTGACAGGCAGTTAACTTCAATGTTTTATTATAAAGTTTGTTAGTGCTCAGAGTATGTGTTGCGAATGTCTGACACAAAATACACTGTAGCCAAGTATTTTCAAACTTAGCAGAGATGTAGCCATTTTAGTGCTTGATGAGTTGGTTTAACTTTGGTGGCCATCTCTTGATTGGGGTTGACTCTAAAAGTTAATTAGTAGATGTGCATCCTATAGTGACTTTCTGAGTGTTTTATTAAAATCTGTGCAGAACAGACACTCAGAGACATACCATACCATTACATACCATGCCATACCATTCCATACCACACCATACCATACCATTCCATACCACACCATACCATACCATTCCATACCATACCCTACCATTCCATTTTATACCACACCATACAATACCATACCATACCATATCATACCATTTCATACCATACCATACCTTTCCATTTCCATACCATTCCATCCATACCATACAATACCATACCATATCATAACATTCCATACCATTCAGTACCATACCACACATTCCATACCATGCTATACATTCCATACCATTCCATATCATTCCACACCACATCACACCATACATTCCATACATACCATACAATACCATACCATACCATATCATACCATTTCATACTATACCTTTCCATTTCCATACCATTCCATTCCATACCATGCTATACATACCATATCATTCCATCCATACCATACAATACCATATCATACCATTCCATACCATACCACTTTATTTAAAAAGCACTTAAAAACAGCAACAAGGCCAACCAAAGTGCTGTACAGCAAAAACAAACAAGCAAAGCACATAGCAAAAAGTACATAGATCC
Organism: Hypsolebias longignatus; assembly: GCA_031762435.1. Taxonomy (NCBI): domain Eukaryota; kingdom Metazoa; phylum Chordata; class Actinopteri; order Cyprinodontiformes; family Rivulidae; genus Hypsolebias; species Hypsolebias longignatus. The sequence continues at coordinate 21,259,485 of JARVGV010000578.1, read as the reverse complement.
AGATATGTAAATATAAGAACTAGATGGCTAACAATGTAGAATACAAACAAGTTCCAATCAGCTCACAGTGTGCCAGGGAATAAAAGTGTGTTTTCAAACTAGGCTTAAAAACAGTAAGTGAGTGGAACTGTCTGACATGCAGTGGTGAGTCATTCCACAGTTTTGGACCTGCAACAGAGAAAGCCCCGACACCGCTAAGCTTAAAACAAGTACCTTGAACTAGGGGTTGAATAGACTAGTGGACTCGTCGACTAGTCTATTCTAGGACATCTCATGAGTTTTTATATTTCACGACGACTAGTTGCAGTCACCACCGCCCGCCCCACTGTTCCCAGCCCTATTCCACCCAGTCCAGTTAGTGGAATAAGTTAAATAAAACTAAAAACAGCAGGGTGGTAGATCTGTCATTTCTAACATGGCTCAAGCCAAAATAATGTGTTGGATGGGCGAGCCTGGTTGGTGTTGGGCTTTTGCTTGCATCAGCGGACGCGCGCGGCTGACGATCCTATTTGGATCACCACAGCTGTGCTGACCGGCCGGTTAAAAGATGTACAAAAAATGTCTAGATGGATGACTACCAACGAACAACCTGAAGCTTTCCAGCCATCACATCAGCGGACACGCATGGCCAAAAACCATTAATAACTATAATAACTATAATAAGGTGCTCCACCACCGCCTGCCCCGCTGCCCTCAGTCCCATTCCACCCAGTCCACG
>JARVGV010000578.1:21177740-21190781 GCA_031762435.1 Hypsolebias longignatus | reverse complement strand
GAGGTGTGATGACGTCACTGGGGAGGCGGGTCGTAAACGCGAAAAAACTTAAACCGAGAGGGTCGTAAACCGGGGTTCACCTGTAATTGGGACTACAGTATAAAACAAACATTTACACATCTTGTGCACCTTGGATGGATTCCTTGATCCTTAATTTGTGTAGTCAAACCAGCTAAGACACCGGTGAATTAAACTAAACTTATCTGTATCAACTTTATTCTCACAAAGACAATTCTGACAGATCAAGTTTTTTTGCTTTCTTTAGCTTGGGACTTTATGGCATTTTCTTTTAGAAACTAATTGAGACAACGTGTGGAAAGTGGATATGTGAGGGGCAGGTGCTTTTTTCTCACCACAGTCTGATGCAATGAATTCCTACATGTTCATGTTTGGTGGAAAGTAGTGCATGACTTTGCACCTGTTAGCACACATGAGCGCACTTGAATACCCAAAGCACCACAGTGGACTAGATGGAAAGGCAGAGGTAGGAAATACAATGGTTGTGTAAGTAAAGATGAAAAGAAGTAAACTTTGAAAAAAAAAAGTTTTCTTCTAACGTAACGGAACGTGAGCTTGCAGTAAAATGAGGAGACTACCGGTAGATGCCTTGATCCATCTCCCCATTTATTTTGGTTTTCTGTTCCTGTAACGTCTGAGTCATTACACAGTGGAAATAATGATGTTGTTAATAGGATGAGCAGATCAGACTACTTAACAGAAGACAAGCAGGATTGTACGACAGATGCGTGCAGGCAGGGAAACAAAAGCTTAGATTTTGTTTGTCTAATGCTCTATCTCATGGCCATCATGTTTGTTTGAATCTAGCAGGAACAACTTTGTTTATGCTCGATTCAGTTTCGTAGCGTTGGAAAATAAACATTAAATAGAAAAGTGTAACTTGACGCCTCAGGATAATTGGACATCGTTTTAACCTTGGTATTAAAACAATTGCAACGATATTTAGTTGAAACGCTTCAGAACACAATTGTCTCAATTATTATTTTTTTTTTTTTTGTTGCAGACCTTCTTGGTAAGGATGTGGCATGCAAACTGGTGCAGTGAAACCTGCTGACACAAACAAAGCGTTTCTTCGTTTCCATTTATGGGATCGATGTGACCCTCTGATTTGGTCAAATGGCTCTATTGTTTCTTGGAACGACCTAGAAGCTGATAGTAAATTAAAGTTTTTTTTTTAATGTGTGAAAAAAGAACAAGTAAAATCTGTTTCAAATCTGTGTGTTTCACTAAAGTTTTCCATTTGAACATGTACATAATAAAGCTGCCAAAAGTACTTTCTGAGCTTCATATTGTCTGTCTCTCTGGACAGTTTTAAACAAAAATCCTTCACTGCTTTGCTCCTCATTCCAGGCAATTTTTTAGCTGATGTTTCCTCATATTCAGTAACTTTCAATCCAAAGCACTTCAGATGTGGTTTTATTATAAACAGGTCTGAGTCAATGTGACTATAGGCCTTTCACAACAACAAATTCTGATGGGTAACTGTCTCAGAAATTATTGCGATAAACAATAATATTGAATAAAATTTTACAATAATTAGTAATTATTATCAAATTGTTAATTTGTTTTGAATATACCCATTTCCGACCACTGGAGGGCAGTATAAGACTGTTTGAACCGAAGGATGGAAAGTGAGGGAGTGAGCAGCGTGTCTCTAAGAAAAAATGGGAGGGAGGCCCCTTGACGTGACACGGGTTGTCTCGCCTTCGTTTTTTTGGTTCTCAAAATGGCGGACACTCGGTGTGGTTTGAGCTCTTTAGCATAGCATTTTTCCACACGTAGCTTTTATGCTTAAAAAAAAAAATCAGTAAACAAGTTCTCAGCTTTTTTTTGCAGAGAAAAACAAGTTTTTACACGAAGGCATGGGTTTCAACCGTGAATTTTGGAGTTTCGACAAGACAGAGGTTTTTTCCTGAGGTTGGCCTGTTAGCTTAGCTCGTAACTTTGCTTTTCAGCTTAGCTGCTTTTAACGATGCAAAATCGCGATTTTTGTACAGTTAAAACAGATTTTAAAGCGAAAAGAGTAAGGGAGAGGTCAGTGAAGAGCACCAGATTTGTCATCCAGCGTCTTCAGTAAAAAGAGAGACACGAAGAAATGATAAAGCTGATAAATGAAAATGAGGTTGATAATTTTCATTTATCATACGATTAATTCATTTATTGTTTATTGCGACAGGCCTAGCTGATGTTCCTTCATATTCCGTAACGTTCAATTCAAAGCACTTCAGCTGTGGTTTTATTATAAACAGGTCTGAGTCAATGTGACGAGTCACAAAGCTTCAATATGACTCTTAAAAAGCCATGTCATTTTCAATCCAATGGAAAACCATCTGGTGCATTATTTAGATGCATTAAATATGTAAAATACAAATATAAGCCGTTTTAAAAGTCCAAACCCCCTGCTTAATGGTTTTCATGTCCCCTGGCAGCAGTGTGCGTCATCCAACCTGACCTTTTCCTCCACTACAACACAAATAAAGACTTTTGCCATTAAACGTGACAAGGACCAGTGGTGTGTGTGCGAGCAGGGGAAGACAGAGTGTGACAATAAAGATACAAGTCATTATTAAAGCTTAATCCTGATGGTGGAAAAGGCCATGGGCAGAAGTCTCACTGAGTAATAATCCCACCCTGAGTGGGTTTTATGTATGAGAAACGTGGCACAAAGTGACGATGGGTTTTAAAATCAGGTGCTGACTTTAAAGCAGCAAAATCATGCAGATGAAATTTATTTTTTTGTGAAAGTCACAGTGTCAGCTGCGTGTTTAATTAAGGAGTAGCTCGTCATGGCTGGCATAGTTTAAGCAACTAATTGCTTAAATGGAGATTTTGGATTACTTCCATCCCTAAAACTCAATGTTCAGTGAAAGCTTGCTGGCATATTTACACACAGGATGATAAGTCTGTTTTTTTCTGAATCAACCACTTATTTTCTTTTAGGTGTGGTTATGCTGTGTGTAATGTCTGCTAGGAAATAAAATGCATCCAATAAAAGTACATTTTACCAGGAAAAATAGGGTGTGATTGGTCCTGAAGCATTCTTTTGAAGCTACACTTATGAATTAATAATTTCAAACTGGATTAGAAATGTTTTAGAAGAGACGTTTAGCAACATATGCAAACAGTAGCCGACATGAGACACCCCACATGAAGCTGCATTGGACTGTAACAGTCGACATGTTGAAAACAAACCAAAGCCTTTGGCTGCTAATGACAGCCAACATTCGTCTCTGAACATGCACAAGGAGACGCGGCGTTCTCCATCTTCTCACAAACCCATAATCTCACAGTTGGTTTTAAGTCTTCAGACATGACGCATACAAAAATTAAGCGTTCATTAATAACTTGGCATCTGAAATGGTGTTTCAAATTATGTGGCTGGAAGGTTTTACCGTAAAACATGTGATTCAAAAGCATGCCTTTTTTAAAAGTGGCTCAATTAAAGGTTTAGCGTTCTTTAAAAGGAATGTATCATCTGCGGCGTCCACGCCAAAATTTTAAACGATTATCTTATGTTGAAAAGGAGCAAAGCAACTACACAGTTTTAGCTCAATATTTGTGGGACTGACCATTATAACAATTTTGGTGTTTGCTAAGATTGCTTAGCCATCTGGAATGTGATTGAATCCAAAAGGTAGACGTGCAGCCTGTGATTAGTTTCTCAGAGTTTCATTAAAATCTACCCAATGGTTCAGAAGATATTTTGCCAACACATCTGTAAAATTAACATTATCACCTCTTGTCTTGGGTGCAGTTTTAACATTGCAAATAACTTCTTTAAATTCAACGTTTTTGTTAAATTTGAGACGATATTTCCTGTTCAATCATCAGGAAAGACGTCAAGAATACGTCTACAGCGGAAGAGCTGTGACAGATATGAGTCACGTCAAATTCAACCTTCGTGGACAAAACAAGAAAAAGACCTGAACCTATTTTTTTTCTTCTCAATTTTTAGTGTGTTTCAGAGAAACTAAACCACACTTCATTCAAGTGAACAATTATTGTGGCTGATGTGCGGTTGTCAGGAAAAAAAAGGGCATAAATTCACACAAAATCTGTGTCAATAAATGTTCAGTGCAAACGCTGAGCGTGTGAATCTGATAAAGGCTCAAGATTAAATGTGAGTCCAGCTGTTGGTTCCCCATGTGTTATTTTTAAAGGAAAGCCATAAATGATCTGTGCTACACATAAAAATAAACAATTTCTGATATACACTCAAAAAGACAATGAATTAGTGTGCACAAATCAACCCGTTCTGTTAATTGTTATTTTATGTAAATAGCCATTATATAAAGTATCTTTAATCCCACTTATACTGACATGTAAATATGCATTAAAAAAACAACTAATTTATCAATTTTCTCATAATCCAAACGCTGATATGAACCTGCATTCCTAAATGTTGTCTCCAAGGTGTCATTTCATGTTTTATTTGGATTAATCTAGGTATAAATGACACCACCACCATAGGATTTAATCTAGATTTGTGTAAAATTAACAGAAGCTCCCCAAGGAATCAGATTAATTTGACTGACAGGGTTTTTAATTTTTTTGTTCTTCTCATCAAAACAGATATTTGTTGGCTAAAACGGAGGATAAGTCCCACAAAAACACAAACTCGACACAATAAACGAGAAAAAAAAAGACGAAAAACAAAAACACTGAAAGGCCTGCACAGTTCAACTGTCACGAGCTCATCCGTTGGCGACAGGTGACGGTGAACGACGACGAAATTGACAAGTTTCGTGCCTGTAGAAAACGGGGCTAACAATTTTCAGGCAAACTTAAGCCCGCTCGGTTTATTTGGCCCGTGTTTGCGAGTTTTACCTGGGAAGCTAGCGCTGACACGGACACATAGCAGCGCCGCAGCGAGCAGCAGCAGCACCGAGGCCCGCCGCTGGTGTCCGCACGGCGGGCTGGAGAGCGGCAGCATCCTGGGGTCTTCTTGTTGAGGGAGAGCCGAAGACGAGGGCGGTTGTTGCTGTCATTCCGCCATCACTTTAGCGTTTTAGTCTTCGTTTTTACTTTTTTGGTAGAAAGAGGGAGCTAAGGGGAAATGTGCACAAAGCTTAAAACTGAACGGGATGCGCGTCTGCTCACTGCGCTGAGTAATCCGCGTCGGAGCTAAAGATAGTGGAGCAGCTCGAGGAGGAGGAGGCGACGTTTTTGACGTGCTGCCTTCAGGGCATCCTCGGAAAACTTATCAATACAGTTGGAAATACAATACTGTACAGTACATTGACACGTTTGTCTGTGTCGTCCAAATAATACAGATACTGTAATTAAATGCAACAATACAGTACTGTACATTGTTCTTTACTGTTTAAAAACGTGTATTTTTTAATGAATAATCAGCACGCAAAAAATAAATAGAAAATAAACAACAAATCACTGTCGCTCAACTAAAATAATCACACACAGTATGTAACTGTAAAATATTATCTCAATATCTAATAACTGGGGGAGCAGTGGCGCAGAGGTTAGAGAAGGTGGGCCTGTGATCGGAAGGTTGCGAGTTCAACTCCCAGCACCAACAACATCAAAATGTGGGTGGGATTGGTAAAGCACCCACACCTGTCTCCACCCTCATTTGCCCCACTCTGGTCCCTTGAGCAAGGCCGTTAACCCCCAAACTGCTCCCCCGGGCGCCCTGTAGCAGTCATCTGCTCCACACAGAGGGCTGTGATAGCTTAGTGGGCTATGGTTGTGTCAGGAAGGGAATCCAGCATGAAACTAATTGCCATTGCTTTTCATAATTCTCATAGCTTCTCATAATTATGACTAAGCATCTCATAACTGGCTTATTTTGAAATGATGACATAGCATCTTAAAATTGAACTTATCTAAAAAATATAATAGCATCTCATAATTATTATGATTGTACTATGATGATTAGGGTATGCTTAGTCATGATTTTGATGGTAGTATTTTATAATAATGAAATACTGTCATAATCTTGAAATAGTTATTCAAAACTATGATTTAGAGGAGCTTTTTTTTATTATACTCTATGATAAGTTTATTTATATGCTTCCACAGAATCTTAACATCAAGATATCTGTTTAGCTAAAATTAGCAAACCAAAGTATTATTATTATTATTATTATTATTATTGCTTAAACCACCATGTCAGGCATACAAAGCTAAGCAGAAAAATATCACAATAAAGATTTTTTTTTAATTGTGGGAGAACATGTATGTCGTGTTGACATTTAATAAAATGACAAATAGTAAAAATGTGTGATGACTAAATTTAGCGTACAGTATTTTATGAATGAGTCAACCTAATGAATTTTCCACCAGTAATCCCAATATGCTGCCAAGTCTGTGCTGTACACACACGTTCGTACAACACCTGAAGGCAACTGTTTTGCAGACGATAGGAAGGAACGGAACGGGTTACGTCATGACGTCAGGACCCAGTTTGGTAAACATGACGTAACAACTTAATCATTAATTGTATTTTATTTCATACTTGAATTATAAAGACCTTAAAGCAGCTCTCGCCTAAATAAAATTATTTTTCTTATTCTATCTTCTACTGTCAAGGTGAAACTACCTTCAAGAACAGATAAAAATAAATAAATTAAAACAGTTCAAAACAGTTTAGCTGAGAAGGGGCCATTAAAATCTTTCTTTGAAATTACAGCCTGGTTATAGTCAGCACTGTTCAGTCCCGAAAAAAGGGGATATTCCTGTTAAAGCCTAATAAATATAAACATTTATTAGTAAAATTATAAATGTAGTATTTTACAAAGTAACATTATACCTAGAAATTAAAAAAAGAGTTCTGGAAAAAAAAAGCAATCAGATCATATTGCAGCCTTTAAAAAAAATATTTATAGAAAGAAAATTTACACAAAACAGATTCTACTGCAGTAAATACCCTACAAGGTAGTTTTTCTTCCTCTATGCTTTAAAATTATTAGGTTTAAAAAAATAATGTGGCTTTAGTGTGTAAGCATTATTGTAACACAGAAAAACACTAAATCACTAATGATCAAGGTGTGCAAATCTTAAAAGTTCTTATATTCTTTGAATTTTGGAGAATTATTAGTAATTTTAACATTTATTTCAAGTTAAATATCTAAATAAATAATGTTAATTTTATTCTGATGACTGAAATTCATCTATGCACTTGGTTTTATAAAACAGGTCTATTACGTTGGAAAATTTGTGAGGCACAGATGAATGGAAACGGAAACACTCAAACTGTCCCCCTTTTAAAAAGAACAGAAAATATTTAAGAGTAATTTCAAATGTTGTGAGGCTGGTTTGTCATTTCTCAGCAGCTTTACTGGCATAAATATGATCATAATCAGTGTAATCACTGTTTTTGTAATCTGGAGCAAAAACTTGTGACATTATGTTCCTATAATCCAATAATCCCTGAACTATGATGAAAATTGTACGCATCAAAACACAACCCAATGCAGATATGTTCATTGCATTCTCGTTTATGACAAAACTTCTTTGACTATTTCAGTTCAAGTACAGATACGGTTAGTATAAAATAAAAATTTAGTGTATTATACCTTTAAGACCAAAAAAAGGGAGGAGAAAGTTATAATGAAATGCCAAAAAAGAAATTACAGTACATATTTTTAATTTTACTTATATTGTGTTTATTTTTTAATTAAAAAAAATGGCTAAAGAGGTGAAAATTATAATGATAAAATATATTACCTGCATCAGCTCACATTCAAAACCACTGTAGACATTTGCAGCTGACAGACAAACATCTGAACACAATAATAAATAAGAAAAATATCAAACTGAATCATCTGTTTCCTCTTCGTGGTCTTTTTATCAGAGTGAAAAGTTATGCACACAATCCTGAGGTATACAGTTTGGCTAATTTATAGGTCTAACAAAATATAAAACATTTTGGATTAAGACCTATGAGAACATCAGATCAGCAGCATTAGAAAATGGTCCACAAGAAGAAACATGTTCTGGCACAGGTTTTCTCTTGACAAAGCTCTGATTTCTTGGTGCACCAGAAACAAAATCATTCAACCCACAGATGAGTGCAAAGATAGGCAACATAAAGTGACTACAATTTTTTTCTTCCTTAGGCAAAAATCAATGCTTGTGAAAATAGTTTACAATGTGTGAAGTGTTACAAAAACAAATAATAAGCATGTGAAAGTCCAAAATGTATCCAGAAAAATGTTCAACTCCACCTTTGGAACAATGTTCTTATCCAAAACCTCGCAGAACTCTGAAAATCCTTAAAGCTGGAAAATATTAACATCCAATATACATTTTAAATGTAATCAAGGCGGATATAAACTGCACACCCTGTAACTGTAAATAACCACTTCCAATTAAATTATTCAAAACAAAAAGAAACGACAGGTCATTCTTGTTTGAATTGGCTATAATCCGTCCTGTCAGGGTTTCAAAGTGCATGCTCTCTCTCGCTCTCACACACATTAACACACTCAGGCTCAAATATATACTGTATATAAAAAACAAGCAAAACACACACCAACATTTCTTGAAATGGGTCAAACTTGCAAACTGCATTCATACCTAAATTTCCCTGAAGTTTCTAACTAGTTCAAAGCAAACTTTCTTAAATTAGCTCCATTTACCTTCAACAAACATTTTGCGGCTGAGAGTCATGGCAGCTATACCACCCCTTACTGGCCAGGTAATAGTCCACTTATTAAAGTGAAAAGGTGCAGTTTAAATAAAAAACAGAAGTCATTGCATATATTTTTGATGGGGTAGGGGCTTTTTCATGCTTCTATCTAGAGTGGGATGAATATAAATTCACCATGGACCTGTATTTATGAGCAACGTTTAGGTAGCAGCAACTTATCCCTCCTGACCTTCAGTTTATTTGACCCATTAAAACTTAGCTTGGTCTCTGGAAGCCAAAAACGCCTGGACAGAATCACCACAGACTGCCTCATAAACATGGACACATATTCAAGTTCAAGGTAAGTCTGGACGTAGGTGGGACTCCTGTTCGTCAGTTAACTGTTAGCTGTTCAGATGTGCTGCAGGACAGTGATGGTGATCTGGGCCACATGCTGCTCAATCAAAATGGTGTCAAGGATGTGGGTCTGGATCAGTTTTCAAGTTCAAGCTTTGCGTTGAGTCTGCTGAACACGGTTCAGTTCTGCCATCTTCTGCTGCTTGTGAGCAGACCTGCTGTTGTTCTCGGAGCTCTTCTTCTCCCTCCTCATGAATAAGCACCTCTTCGTTCTCCAAAACGAACTCCAAGGTCGGTCCTCTTGATGATTTTTCCTCCAGCTCCCCCTCTTCTGTCAGACGGAGTTTTATATTCATACTGATGGGTTTTTGTGTTTTACCTGGACCAAAAAAAAAAAAAAGGATAATTACAAGATCAGGTAAGAGATGCATATTTAAACAATTCCTTTAGTTTCAGTTTTTAGAGAAAACATGCAGGTTTCATATAAAGAAATGAGCATTTCTGCAGATTTTTCCTTTAGTATCTGTAAAAGTGATCACCTTTTGTGCAAAACCACCTATTTTCTTTTTAAAGTCCAAATTATAAATGGATATAACTGACTAGTAATTAGTTTTCACCTCAAAATGCCCCAATAAAACAAAAATACAAGAAGGAAGAAGGCTGATGACATTGGGTGCAAACATGCTGCAGGTATTTCAAATCCACAATTTGCAACTTAACATTAAAAATATATTTTTTTTATGTACTGTATTACAAAAGTATACATTCCTTCACTTTCTCTCACCTGAAAATTTAGTGTTGTATCACAAATATTTTCTAAGCAACAAATCTTTCATCTTTTGACCTTGAAAAAAAACAATAGCAGAGATTTGTGACCTCCCGATAATAACTTGTTAAAGTATATTAGCATTGTTAATAAACCAATTAAACAAACAACACAAACGGATTGAACATCAGCAGTACTGCTTTTATCCATTTAAAACTACTGTTACCGTATTTCCTGAAACTATTAAGGCTAAAAATGGGGTGAAATATATATTTTTAATTTCATCAAATTTCTAGAAATCCTATTTTTTCCTCATTCGCTCTTGTACAAGGTGGACATCTTTTCTTCCCTCTCCTGTTCTCCTGCTTTTTGTTGCTCTCTGTCTGTGTATCAGAGCTCCTATTTTACACATCTGTCGAAATGACAACTACTGTCGTGGATCTGGACAGCTGGACTTTCAATGCAATCGACAAAATCTTTTCAACAAAGCGACAGGATCCTGGAGAGCCCACATGTCCCGCTGAGACTCACGCTACAGGATACGTCATCGGTGTGGGAGCTGATGTGTCTTTCCGTTCTGTGTCAGAGGACGCCAAAGACATACATAATTGGATTTATGATAACAGGTTTCTTGCTTTTTGGAATCGGCTGGTTCCGGTCTATCAACATAGAATGAAGACAGCTGCAGCTAATTTGGCCCTCGTCAGGCTGCATGCCTTGTGAAGGTTTGGTTTGTGCTCCGATGACTCAAAATCAGCTGATTTATGAGCTAAACTGTAAGATGGAAGCGATTTGTGAGAATCACAGGCCACCTGCGGCTTTGGGACTCGCCAGCATGTTGGAAACGACCTTGGAGGAGGCTCGTAAGCACGGACCAGTGGAATGCCCACTAATGTGGCCATTTTGGATCTTGAAAGTACCAGCAGGACTCAAGGGTGACAAGGAAAAACAGTCTGCCTGAAAAAAATCAACAATTGTGGCTTATCTGAATCTGACTCCCCCAGTTGGCCTCGAAAACAGGATGACATCAAATTTCTTCTGGTAAATATGTAAACTAAGGAAAAGCTTCATTTATCACAACCCCCCCAACGCTCCGGAGAACTTCTGTGAAGGCTTATCAGAACTGTGCCGGCTGACCAACATCTTATCAGGACTATGGTCTATCTGGAAGCGCTTCATGGACAAATCTCACCGTATTGCCGTCAAATGGATATGTAATATGTTTATAAATGTGCTGCTGGTAGAGTTTTTTATGTCCTGATAGGACAAGGTGTGAGGAGATATGTTTCTTCCTTTCTATATAAAAAAAAATAAAAAATTCTGAAAAGGATAAGGGGCCGCGCTCCATTGGCAGTGGCAACATGCACTCCGCCCACCTTTTGGACGACTGTACGAACATAATTTCACTGTATTTCGGTACAATGACAATAAAGCTTATTCTGATTCTGAAGATCCCTCAACTGAAGTTTCACAACCTGTAGATGGGGTGGGGGTTGACAACAATTCTGGGAACAAATTCTTCAGCACAACAGCTAAAATAAGGAAATGAACTTCAGTGTTGTATCAGTTTTGTTGCAGACTTTTAACTGTAATTCATCTCCTCAGCCACCAATTTGATTAATGCCTAAACATTTTCAAACATTAAATATAAACTACGGCAGGTCAACAACAAACTATAAGGAAAGTAGCCTGAAAATAAAATTAGACCATTTATTTCTCCTTGTGCTCACCATGTCCAAGTTGCCTGTCTTGTGGAAGCAGCAGCACGTCCACATTGCGATGCTCCTCCAGCGCAGCTGTGAGCACAGCGCCTTCACGGCTAAACAGAAAGACTAATGGCAGCGTGATGTCTTCAGACGAATCTCCATCTCCAACCATCTGGAAGAGGGGCGTTTCCTCACTGTTACTTCCCTCACGGTGATCTGTGCAACGAGGAGACATTTCAGATTAATTCATTTCTGTGAGGTCCAGAACTCAGAATTCAGTAAGCCTGAGAACATTTTTCAATGGTGTACAACAAGGTTCAGTCTTAAGACCCACCCTCTTCACTATCTACATAAGTGTACTGTAGGTCAGATCATTCCTGATGCATCTTTACATCCTGATGACACAGTTGTTTATTGTTGATCTAAAACAGTTGCTAAGGTTTTCCAGCTCTTACAGTCTGCACTCGACATCATACAGTCAGGTTTGTTCCGTCTCAAACTGGTGCTAAACGCTGACAAAACCAAAAGGATGTTTGTTTTCAAACAGGAAGTCGGTACCAGCAGTACTTTCTTCTACAGTATTTTATTTTCGACTGATGTCCCTATTTACTTTGTCGATTCTTACCAATACTTTGGTATTTTGGTTGATGCACATCTCTCCTTTAAGCATAATTTCAAACGCTTGGCAAAGAAACTGAAAGTTAAATTAGGCTTCTTTTTGAGAAATAGATCCTGTTTAACTCTGAACGCTAGGAAACGCCTTGTAACTGCGACTTTCCTTCTACTTGACTAAGGTGACATTATTTACATGAATCCTACTGAAAGCACCTTGTTGGACACTGTCTATCACAGTGCACTAAGATTAATAACTGGCTGTAACTACCATACCCATCACTGCATTCCATATTCATTAGTCAATTGGTCATCATTACCTTCACACAGACTCTCCCACTGGTACATTTTCATCTCTAAATCACTTCTTGGTTAGTTGCATTCATAAATTTCCTCCTACATGTCACTGTGTGAGTGCAACTACAGCGTGCACTCTCAGGACACAATTACATGCAGTGCTCCCTCAGTGCAGACCAAACTAGGCAAAACTGCCTTCTCCTACTCTGCTCCTGTTTCCTGGAATATCTTGCAAAAAGATCTGAAGCTCTTGACCTTGACCTCTCTAAATGGCTTCAAACAGCTGCTAAGTTCATGAGAAAAATCAACGCAGACATGTTTTTAGTATTTTACACCACTTTATAACATATCTGTTTTTGTTTCATTTTTATTTCATTGTTTGAATTTACTTTTTTGTTTTATATGCTTTTTTAAAAATGATTATCTATTGTTTGTATCTGCATCTGTGTTCTTTGTTCAAAACAGGTCTCACTTGTAAATGAGTCCTCGTGGCTCAATGAGACTAATCTGTATAAATGAAGGTTGAATGAATGAAAACAGATGGTCATTCCTGTACATTTTGCATGCAAAAGTATAAATAAATAAATAGATCTGGTATTTCTGTTGTTAACTGAGGAGACGCAGACTCTTCCACTGGTACATTTTCATCTTTAAATCACTTCTTGGTCTGCTGCCTTCATACATCTCCTCCTACA
>JARVGV010000578.1:21164333-21176487 GCA_031762435.1 Hypsolebias longignatus | reverse complement strand
TTTATTGTTGGATGTAACTGGGACCCTGTGTACATAATCTCGTTTTCATCACATGTACCACATGTGGTGCGAATGACGACTCTCTGACTCTGACAATGCTCAGTGCATTTCCTGTAAGAAACTAGTTCAGACTGGGGGAAATGCAAGTAGGAAAATATGTCATCTTCGTCACATCCATGTCAGCGAGACACAACTTCGGCACTTCTTGTGAACTACAAACCAGCCAGACTGTATGTTGGGAGTCATGCTCAGCTAATACAACAAACGTTAACTCAATTTTGTGAAAAAGCGATACAGCCAGCGATTACTTTCTGAGAATTCCATTAAATCAGTCTAGTGGGTTGTAAGATATTTCTCTGCAAACACACACAGACAGACACATAATTGCATTACTGCCCACCTTTAATGGCAGCGAGCGACAATAATTCTGGTTCTCACCGATAAAGATAACTCCTATGGCTCCTGCCTGTTGCAGCCACCGAGCCTTTGCAGCAAACATGCAGTCTCCTCGTAAAGCCAGAGCGATGCAGTCTTTAAGCTCTGCGGCGTTCTCAACCGGTCCACATGCATTATAGGGAGACGCTTTCTCTATTCTGCCTTTCACCTGTGGCACAAGAGTTTTTTTTTTGTACTTTTATTATTGTTGTTTGTGAGAAGATATAGTGTGAAAATAAAGATTGTTTCAGGAAATGGAACAAACTTAAAATATATAAATCTTGTTGGATTGAGTTTAACTAAAGATTTTATTCAGATCTTAATATTTTGTGTCAACGCCGTGTTTAATCTCACCCCGTGCTCCTGCTTAGTGAGGTCCATTCCGAACTTTGCCGGTCCTGCAGTGAGGACTGTCCGACCCAGAAATGGAGGAGAAATGAGCTGGACAGCATGAGGTACCACCTCCTCCTCCTCCTCTGGCGTTTGTCTTATTTCTGCAACAAGCTTCACCCGGAACACTCCTTTCTGCTCCTGCAGGGAATCAACAATTCAGCCAAACAGACTGTAAACAATGACGTCGCCAAACTGAAAGGCGTACATTCACTAACTTAAACAGAACTTTGCCATTATGCCATTAAATAAATAATGTTTCCTCTTTTCCCTCTTCACGATAAACTTCATGTTATACAAACTCATATCCTCAAGTTTTATTTACATATAACAAATGTGGACAGTAAATGCCAAAATAAAAATAAAACAAGTTATTACATTTGGCTTGGATATAGAATGGTGTAGACAAAATTAATACAAACAACAAAGTTCTTTTACATTTCATGTTTACTATAGCAAGATGTAATGACCATATCTGGAACAATAGTCTGTGATATAATAGCCATCTATTATATTCATTTCATGAGCTGTACGTAGTGTAATTAACCTGAATGAATCCACATATGCAGAAGGTCTAGTTGTCCCTCATTTTAATTTGTGTGATGCTGGCATCTTTAACTTGCTATGAACCCAAGAAACAGGCATAAACCTTCAGCTAGTAAGTCATGATATTAACACTGTTTGCACTTTTTGCTCCTTGTTTAATTTACATGATCAGGTAGTGGTAAATAACTGATTTTGTTGTTTTTCCATCATATCATATTTCTATTTCAGGAAATTTAGAAAATTTAAAAGTTCATTTGCTCTTTTAAATTCAACCTAATAAATAATTTGTGTTTATTTGAATCCAGTATGCTGACTTGCACAACGCTGTACAAATACAATATCTAAAAGTACCTTTTGATTTCTGGTGTCTCCTACAGCCATCTCTCTCAGGGAGGTGAGCGAGATGCCCATGCTCTTCAGAAACTCCACTGGCTCCATACCATTATCGTGGAGTGGTAGTTCAATTTCCCTGTAGAGCACACAACACATTTTTGTTATATGTTAAGCATAACTATAGCACAGGTTTTTAATATTCCTTTAGATTTAGTCCCACCTGGCAGGTAAAGAGTTGAAGGCCCGTCCCACCCCAGTGAGGTATTTGTAGCCATCCCTGATGGTTTTGGCAAACGAGGGGTTGTTGGGGAACAGCGTCTCTGTGCTGGGGCAGGAGCTTGTGAACAGATCATCATCTTGAGAAGCAGGGGTCTCTTCCTAAAGCACAGGATTCACTTAAATAAATATTTAACTATCATAACATTTGTCACTTCATATTTCTCAGCAGGGTGTATGTAAAGCACAGATCCCTTTTCAAAATCTGACAAACGTCTATTTGTTTGTGGTTAAAGCAAAAGCTTTTACTGTAATGTTGGGCTGAATGGGTGCCTGAGTGATGGAGAGGGACAAGGGCAGAAGGTGAGCCTCTGTGGTGAAGATGTAGTCGTCAATATCGATCGGCAGTTGGCTCTTCTCCGAAAACATTAAGTACAGGTATTTAAACATCTCAGCCAGAAAGAAGGAGTCCATCCTGAACAAAAACAAGCACACATGTGGAAATGTTAAAAATATATAAATTATTTCCCTTTAGAAGCTTAGTTAAGAAGCAGATTGTCTCACTAACCTGTCTTCATGTGTCCCGGTGCGGACGTCCTGGATAGCAGCAAACCCGCAAGGCACCCTGGCATAGGCATTGAGCTTTTCCACGATGGATTGTCCCACTCTGAGGTAGTACGGGTCACCAGTGGCCTGCACATATCGAAACAAACTCTCAGTCCAACATATTAAAAAGTATCAGTATGGTGAGAAAAATACTTTGTACAGGTTTTTAAGGGTTTGTACCTTGAAGAGGTAGTAGGTGCTTTCTGCAAACTCTGGTCTCAGTAAGTGTTGGCCCCAGTGAACTCTGAACTCTGTAGTAAAAGCCTGCAGGAATATTGACCAAAAGAAAGAACTGAACTTTGTAAAAATCGATATTGATGAGCAGATTTACAAAGAAAAAAAGGACAAATGTGCACAAATTGTTCTTTAACTCTGTATAACATATTAACTAGTAATAGTGTACAAAATCACATAATACAAAGACTAATTTCATAATGAATGTGACATAATGCTTTGCAATAAATATATCAACTTTTCCTTCTATGTGGCAATAAATACAACAAAAATCAAGAAGATTATTTACCTCTGGAAGAAATTTGTGCAGTTTAGTGACTTGGTAAAGCATCTCATGAGTTTCAATAGCTGGTTTCAGATCTCCTCTCAAAACCTGTTAAAACAATGAATAAATGTGACTTAAAAAAACAACAACATTATTTCCCTTTGTCATTTTCAAATTTAAGTGTAATTATTGCAGCGCATCTTGTTAAACATTATATCTGACCTGTAATCCAGGGAAGAACGCGAGCAGTGAGTCCATCCAGCTGCGGACACTCACAGTGGGGTTGTGCATGTGCACGTTGAGCAGCAAGGGAGGCTGACTGATGCACTTCATAATGGCACTGTAGTGCTGTTACAGATAACATGGAAAATGCATCAAAGTTATTGAAAGGCTGCAACACAAAACAACAAAGTGTCTGCAAACGATTGCGCAGCAGGAAAAACGAGACAGCCGGAGCCAAAATGGTAGAATATAGTTTACTAATGGCTGACTCACGATGTTGAACCTCTGCAGGAAAACATCATCTCCTAGAAGAATATAGGCCTTCATCAGGTATTCATAGTACGAATCAATTCCAGCACCAACTCCACTCTCTGCAAACACAAAATGTAAAAACTATCAAATTAAAATTATTCAGTCTCTTTATTGTAGCTTGTGCGAAAACAGAAGGAATTACGAGGTTATTTTTGTGCTTTTACTGACAGTTTTAACTACCATATTTTTCACCCTATAGGTTGCCTTTTTTGTGTGTGCGCATAATTTGCATGCCCTGTGATTTAAAGGCCGAAGCGACATATGTATGGATCCCCCCCACCCCCATATTTATAAACCAATCTTTTTGGCAGAGATATGACCATTCATTCTGAATGAAAAAAAAAAAAAAAAAGAACACTACCATTTACAGCTGCTAGATGGCACTCGAGTAGTAAGGCATGCCATTGTATCACGTAATGTGTAAAAATGGCTATTAATGACAAACTCAAAAAAGTTCAAGACAAAAACAACTGGTACCGGTATTTATTTATTATACTTTATTTTATACTTACCGGTAATTGTTTTGGTCTTGAACTTTTTTAATTTACCATGTCCTGAATGACTGAGAATCTTCACCAGCTATTAATGACACAATCGGCTTGCCATACTACCCCCACCATCGTTTTGCTCGCTGCTTGAAGCAACCATTGAATCAGCTTCATTTCACTGCGCCGCCCCGGCAAAATGCAGCTAGTTTGACCAAAGAAGTGCATTTATTAAGGAAAAGTTAAACTGAGACACACCTTTGTTATAATTTCGAGCAAACAAATAATTGTTTTTAAGTGTTAATCTAGTTAAGTTATTTAAAGTCTTCCTGTGCACACTCCCGCAACCACCATTTGGCAGCCAATCGATTTTTGGCACAACACCGCCCCACATTTCCAGGTTGTCACCGGTGACACGTAACAAACGCAACGCATCAGCAGTGACACATAATAGATGCAACACATACGGCAAAGCAACATATATATGGATTTTCCACTTTATTAGAAATATTTGGAGTGATGCGACTTATAGGGCGGAGTGACGTGTACGGCGGAAAATACGGTAAATGTATTTCTGCTTTTTTAGCTGATTACCTCTCCGGATCCATTCTCCATTGTGGATATTGATGACAGTCCCCACCAAGTCACTTCCTTTTTGTCTCCTTTCCCAGAGGGCATCCAGAGCTTTCCTTGCATGGTCCTGTCGAACAATAACAAACAAAAGACATCTAACATTCATTTTGTGGTAAAACCATACATGCAGTGTTCATTTAGTTAAAAATAAGCTATAATTTCTATGGCAGACTGTACTAATCTCACACTGCAGTAATTGCACACAGAAAAACGCATAATAAACACTGAAAGAAGTCTGTTTAGAGGATGATAATACCTCAAACACTGACTTTCCTGACAGTCTGCTGAGAGCAGCAAACTCCAGGATCATTGTGCCGGCACACGCTGTGCAGGTGTCTGACTCTGTGCCTGTGCGTGAAAGTGGGTTGAATACGCCATACCGCAGATTCACCTAAAGAACAAAACATATCTGAGGATTGGACTGAGCTCTGAACACAGGAAGAAACATTTATTCAGGTCTTTACAGCAGACTTGTACCGTATTTTTCAGACTATAAAGCGCACCGGATTATAAGGCGCAATAAGCTAAACAAAACAGTCAGATAAGTCAAACTTTATTCAACTCATTCACAATAACTCTCAACATTCTTCAGTTATACCACATTAAAGCAGCTTGAGGTCAGTAAGCACAACCAGAATTAATACATAAAGTGCACTGGATTATAAGACTCACGGTTGAATTTTGAGAAAATTAAAGGATTTTAAGTGTGCCTTATAGTCTGAAAAATACGGTACATCTTAAATAAGACCTGTTAAAAAAGAAATTAAGAACTACCATACCTTTGGGTAGGGAAGGCCACTGGTGGTGTTGAAGGCAGGAAGTAATCGATGGCCCAGGTCTGTGGCCATGTGTAGAAGCTCATCCCGATACCACTGCATCCTCTCCCCACGTTGTCGTAGCAGGTCAGCCATAACGTGACCCCCCAACAGCCCACTGGACATTTATTATCATTAATTCAACTTTAAAAAAATGCAGTTTAAAGTTAGATTTAATGAACGCACAAGGTTAAAAAATATATATTTTCATGTCAAATAAGTTTTATACCCTAAAACTCTGATGTTGGTTTCGAACACTGACACCACCACATCATTGTCGAAGCGGACATCCCTCACAGCCTTCCTCACCGCATCCTCAAACTCATCGAGCTTGTTTAACACCTGCGTACGCACACATATGACAAGAACAAATGTAGTAATAGCAAGTAATATTAATAGTCTGGTGAGACAATATGTTTTTTTTTTGTTTTGTTTTAAAACAGCATAAACATTTCCTATGCTAGCAAAATGAGAAAAAAAATAGACTCACCACCAGGGTATCAAGGGTGTCAATCAATGTGAGAGAAAACCTAAAGAAAGAAAAAAGTCAGAAATGATGACATGGTCGCGGTAAAGCTATTTATACTTTAATTTTCTACAGGTCCATATTGATTTTACAGACTTTTCAATGACAAACTTCTTGAATTTCATGCAAAATAATATTATGCATCAGCTGTGGTTTACTAACTGATTTACTGTACTATGTGCATTTAATTAATGAAATTTAGGTGAATTTTATCTGCCTAATTTAGCATCTACATCCTGAGTGTCCATCTGCAACATAACAGCAAACAAAGTTGACTGGATCCCTATGATCTCTAGCTTCGTGTTTCTTTCTTTGAATACAGTCAGTCAGTTTCAGCCAGTCAGTTAGAAAGCATCTGTGACACCTCCTTATGAAGGAATGCCAAGGACCCAGGTGAGATGATGTAAACACTTTTCAAAAAGTGCATTTGGTTTTAAATTGCGCTCATATAAACTAATTATTATGATTCAGGACATTGCACTATGAGGGGTTCTTACTTTCCCAAGGAGTCATCGATGTCCCCTCTGTTCGGCTCTTGTCCGCGCACTCTCCCTTTGCAGCTCAGCGGCATCAGCTCATCTGCCGGGTAAGCATGTTTCTGCAACAACAACAGCTGCAACTATTACATATTGTTGGGTTCACTTCTTATAGGCAACCGAGTACAGAACAAAGGCCACAGACTATTTTTCTCAAGGCGTTTCAGTTCTTGAATTGATCATATATTAAGATAAGATCTGTTTTTCATTTGGCTGATAGTCCACAAACACTGCAACATACATACAGGCATCATTTAATTTTAAGTCAAAAAGGTGTAATAGTTTTAATTGGCAGTAAACTATTTCAAAATAAGGTTTTTATTTAGTATTCCTTTCTTGTGGTGCTATATGTTCTTTAAAGCACAAGATATTATTAAAATGTCTCTTTAAAATAAAAGTGGCAGACGCTTAACCTAGACTGAACACTTATAATCAGTCTATCAGACATACCGTATTTTCCAGCGTATAAGTCGCACCTTTCTGCCTAATTTGCATGCCCTGCGACTTATGCCCCCCCACCTATACATTTATAACCCAATTTTTAACTGAGATACGACCATTCTCATTCATTTTGACATGAAAAATATTGAACACTTCCATTTTCAGCCCGCTTGAAGGCATTTGAGTAGTATCTCATGCTGCTGTGTCATGTAATAGGTAAAAGTGGCTATTAATGACACAATCGGCTTCCCACAGCCTGCCACCGTCCAGTGCCGGATTCATGCCTGGAAGCAACCGTCAAGTCAAGTCAACTTCATTTCGCTGCACTGCCCAGTTGAAATGCAGCTGATTTGACCGTTGAAGTGCATTTATTAACTAAATGTTCAACTCAGACACCTTTACTATAAATTTGAGCAAACAAATAATTGTTTTTAAGTGTTAATCTTGTTAAATTCTTGTTCCCGCGGCCGCCATTTGGCAGCCAGTTGATTTTTGGCACAACACCGGCCCACATTTCCGGGTTGTCAGTGGTGACGTGTAACAAATGCAACGCGTCAGTGGTGACGCATAATAGATGCGACTTATATGGCGACGTGACTTATTTATGTTTTTTTGCACTTTATTAGACATATTTGAACTGACGCGACTTATACGGCAGTGCGACGTGTACGGCGGCAAATTTGGTACTCTGTAAACATAACAGCTACCAATGCTGATGTCAACATTACCTGCTGCATCCCCATCCATTCCAGTGTATCTATTTTATGCACAAACTCACAAATACCAGCCAATGACTCATCTTCCTCTGTGGATTGATGCAAATAGCAAACAAAAGTGTAGCCATAATGACCACGCCAGCATCACGGTGACCCTCACCATGTAACTTCCATATGCGTGGTCAAACATTTCAACGATCTGGTGCCTGTAAACCAAATAATGAAATGCAAATTAATCAAAAAGACACAGTCACAGGTAATGGGCATGTGCTGTAACAAATTGCACCTGATGTTGGTCTTCTCCTCCAGGGTCATGCTCTGGCCCTCGTGACAGTTCGCCCAGCCAAGAAGACCGAAGACCAGAAGGGTCTCCAGCACCATGGTGATGGTGTATCCCAGTTTCCAGACAGCTTGTAGCCTCCTCTTGGGAGTCTTACATAAGATGTAGCTTGAATGGGGACAAATAAAACTCCTGGTCTTCGTCCAAACCGCCCACACAAAAGTCAAACAGCTCAGCTGGAGCTTGGAGCCCAGTTCATCCTCTCTTCTGGCACAGGCATGGCACAGTTTTGGCTATACCTCCAGGTTTCCATGTCCCCTCTCCTTTCTTCTCTATTAGGACCACATCATGACAACAAAGCACCTCAGATGAAGGGGATCCATGTAAACAATGGCGGAAACAAGCTACAAGCTTCCTCGCAAAGCAAAATAACAAAACGCACCTCTCTCTTCAGGGTCCGGGAGCTACTAATAAAACGACAGGGTGAAACAATGGGGCGGTTCGGTTCAGGTTAGCTAGGCTAGTTATAGCAATTAGGCTCGCTCGTGAAACAAAAATAAGTAAGTTGTAACAAATTTCACTCTAAATTAGATCGAAGTGCTTCCCTTGCCGAGTAAAGTCCTTCCAAACCGGTAAAGACGACAACACGACGCCGACGAGCCTGTGGTGTCGAGCTGTCAAACAACAGACAGGCTGCGCTGCCTGCTGCCCGGCTCGTGTGGGAATATTTTAACCCTCAGTTTGTTTTGCAGGCAAACTACGCCGCGCAAAATGTTAACTCTTTGGCAATTTTACTCACTTTAGATCCTTGTTTGTTAAATTATTTACATCTAAGACGACTTCTACCTTTAGATTAGGAAGGTCACTCGTCATTTTTTAAAAATATTTTGAATGGCGAAACGTGTCCTTACAGGTTTAACTGAGGGTACAAAAACCCATATCTACACGTAACGAGCAGTGACGTATGGTCACATGATCGAAATTTTCTTTGATCACAATCTTACTTACTTTTACTAACAGCATGTGCAAAATAATAACATATGTCAACTTGTATTCGATACGAATGACAAGATATTGTGAAACTTAAAACCGTTCAATTCATTCATTCAACCTTTATTTAGGCAAGTTAATCCCATTAAGACTCGAGGACTCATTTATAACAGAGACCCTCAATTGGAAGCTTAAAATATGTAAAGACAGCTTCCTACACAGCTTTTTTTTTTAAACCACTATAGGTATTTTGTTAATTTTCTGGAGCAAATACTGTACAGTACTGTACTTGCTTCCCTTAATAAAAAGCCCAGCCTGCATGTTGTATTCTGACCACCAGATGTCGCCATTGTTACACATTGACGGGTTTTATTTGATCTTATTTTATTTTTTGTTTGTTTCTTTGGTGATTAATACTAGGACTTCATCTTCTCATTTTCCACCTAATTAACAGAATGTTAATTAATGGTGTTATATGGTAACAGCTGTACTGTTATGAATCAATCATGCCAGCACTCCACCATCAACATAAACAACGCTGCTGAGGTGGTAGCAGTCTCCACACCATCTAGGGCACCTACCACAGCCAATGTCTGTATAAAGCACGCAGCATCATTAAAGACCACACCCACCCAGCACAAGGACTCTTCCGTCTACTACCATCAGGCAGATGATACAGGAGTCTACCATCGCGTACAAAAAGACTAAGGACAGCTATTATCAACAAGCTGTCAGATTACTGAACTCTCAAAAATAACACTGAACAACTGGCAATAACTAACTAATTATTCAACCTCAGTGTTACTACCTGTGCAATAACCTGTCACACAACCTGTGCATGTTGATTATGTGCAGTATATATACAGTATATATTTCATGTGCATTTTAGCTTATGTTAATACCGTGAAATACTTATTCATTCAAATTTATCCTGCTGCACCATTATATTCTACCATGCTGTTGTTCACTATCTCTCTTTAGGACATTGTAAATATTACTCTTATTGCATGCTTTTAGTATTTCTTGTTTGTTTGTTCTTTGATTTTTTTTTTGGCGAGTCAAATCGGTTCTCAACCTGTGCATTTCATTGTACTGTTTATCCTGTGTTAACATTGCATATGACAAATAAGCAAAACTTGAACTATGCCATTTGCATTAAATACCCCCCATTCACATTGATATTACAAAAAAAAAAAAAAAAGTGTATAATTGTTTGTATAACTTGCACAATTGCGTCCACAATTTTTAAATGGCTAACATGCAGGCCAGGGGGATTCAGAGGGGAGACAGCAAATTTAAAGGGGCCCCTTGGTCCCTCCCTTGGTGGTGCCCCTGGAAAGAAGCAGAACCTTCTGTTGTTATCTACCTGGATGATTGAGCCTGCAAACCTTTTTTTTTTTTTTTACATGAAGTATTTGAAATTGCCACATCATGTCAGTGCTGAAGTAGAGAGATAAGATAAATTAAACATTTCCTTCATGGCCTCCTTTATGACTCACATCCTTGTTCCTGTGCTGAGAACAAACATCACAACTGCGAACTGTTAACTGGGCTGGGTCAAAAAAATTTTTAAATAAAAAATACAATAGAATGATGGATGGTATTACGTCATATAACAACAAAAAACAGACTCAATAATGGACTTTGTAATTATAATCTTATTATGCTTTTATTCTGAAAGGTACATTAATTTTTTTTGTTTGTTTTGTGTTTTTGTTTGTTTGTTTTTGAGGATTTTTATTTTATTATATATATATATATACTGTATACAGTATATAATTCTTTATCTTGAGTAAAGAGAATGTGTTTGTGGCAGCTCAGAGCCGCTCCTCATGTGAGGAGGAGCTCTGATGACTCAACCTCCCCCTGATCCAGTAAAATGGGCGTTGTTTTCCCAAACTTCTCTGAAAGGTGTGGCAGCTTGTTTCCTCTGTAAAACCTCTCTTTCCCGACATCCCATCTTTTCGCAAAAGGTAAGAACAAACGCAGTTTTCCGGTGTTTGTCGCGCTGATCCGTCCGTTTTTCCGCATGCGCTCCACGTTTTGTTTTAATAAACCGTTTCCGGGTTTTTTTCGTTGTCGACGTTTTTTTTTTTAATTTTTATATATATATATATATATATATATTTCTCAGAGAAATCGGTAAAGATGTTGGATTTTCTACGGTTTTGTTCATAATTACGCATACAGACTAATATATAAGTAGAATATTTCATGCTTTTTCTCCTCTTTTCTGTGTAAAACTTCTCCCACAGCTGTAAAAATGTCTGTCTGGGTGAGTTTCTTTTTCAAATATATACTGTATGTATACAGTATTTGCTCCAAATATAAGAAATAACTGGTGATAATTTAAGCTTTTTTTTTTTTTTTTTGCAGGATGACTTGAACCTGCTCTTGGACTCCCCCTCCTCTCTGACCTTGACAGTATGTTGGAGCTTTTTTCGCATATTTTACGTGTTTTTGTTGTGTAGGTTTACTTTTGCTTTGATTGTTGTGTTTGCAGTCCAACACAAGAGGAACTGTGAAGGAGAAGGCAGGTTTTAAGGTGGAAGAAGATGTGGCTGCTCTTAGGAAGGCCATGGAGGGTCTGGGTGAGTCAATAACTACAGTATTATCAGCACTTTTTTTTTTATTGCTCGCCTGGGCATCATCCCAAAGCAAACATTGTGTATAACTTTTCATTACACATTTGGCATTACCTGTTTGCGTTCCCGATCGGAATCAGGTCGAATACGCACTCTGGGTCGAAGGTCTTTGCCTCAGGTGAAGTATCTGGGCATCTTGTTGATGGTTAGACGGATTGGGGCCTCGTCTTCATTAATGAGGGCGTTGTCTTGGTTGGTCATGGTGAAGAAAGAGTTGAAATGCAAAGCTTTTGATTAACTGTTCTGTTCAACCCGCACCTCATGATCACCGATGGTCATGAGCAGGGGTCTGCAACCTGCGGCTCTGGAGCCACATGCGGCTCTTTGGTCCCTATGCAGCGGCTCTTTCAAGCATTGACCAAAACTGAATTGTTCGTTATACAAACAACAAAGAATGACTAGTTTCAGCAGTTTTTCTGTCATTTCATTTGCAAATATGTGAATACTGTATTGGGACAAGTACAAGGAGTAAAAGTTTAACTTTATGCTTTATTTCTATACTTAATTCATTTTTCCACAATTAAAAAA
>JARVGV010000578.1:21152676-21163800 GCA_031762435.1 Hypsolebias longignatus | reverse complement strand
AAATATTGACATTTGCCATGTCCACATCATTGCATTCAGTTTTTATTCACAATTTGTTTAGTGTCCCAACTTTTTGGTAATCTGGTTTGTTTTTTTTTTATTAGAAATTAATAGCTGATCTGAAGGGCGACACTCATGGAGACTTTGAGGACTTGCTCGTTGCCTTGGCAACGCCTCTTGCTGCCTATGATTGTCATGAAGTCATGAAGGCAATGAAGGTGAGACACACACCAAACTGGTCTTTGGACGCTTTAGGTCATGATTTTCAGGGAGGTTTTTGCTTTGTAGGCACAGTTTTAACCCTCCTGCTGCCCTTGGGCCAAAATGACCCACAAGACCTCAGTTTTAAGAATTTGGCTGAGGCCTTTTGGGTCATTTTGACCCAAGGGCAGCAGGAGGGTTGAAGGTGTTTGGCTAAATGTACAAAAAAATAAATAATACAAGAAGAAAGAAAACAATACAGCCATTACAGATTTTATACAATGGACTTCAGTTTGGTTTTCAAAAAAAGTAAAACTTAATTGTAATATTTATATTTTAGTTTAACTATGTATTCACCTATAATTTCAAATGTTCACAAACAGGGTGCAGGAACCACAGAGAGCACCCTGATAGAAATATTTGCTTCGAGATCAAACAGACAGATCAAAGCGCTTTCTGACGTGTATTTGGAAGGTAAATCGCTTGGATGCTAATGTGAATGTCTCGTCTGATAACTTAATGTGTTGTGTAACAACTGACAAATTTAATGTGAAATTGGTGCTAGCAGTAAAGCTCTGCGTGCCATTCTGATTTTTATTTTATTTAATTTTTACAGAAACTAAGAGACAGCTGGTTCTCGACCTGAAGTCGGAGGTGTCTGGAGATTTTGGCAAAGCTCTGCTCATCTTGGCTGAGGTATGCACGTTAAAATGAAAAAAATGCTACGATGCAGCATTCCCCAAAAACGCATCAGCGCTAACATATCTTTAAAAAAAAATGCAGCATCGGAACATTTAGATTTGTTTATACTGGGGTCAACTTGCTGAAAAGTCTCAGCAAATACAGGTGCAAGTTGAAGAATCTTTATTATCCTCAAGGATAAACAAAACATCTGTACCAGACAAGACATTAAAATAATACATGATATCACCAGTTTGTTGAGAAGCCTGATGGCTACAGGGATGGATGAGTTTTTCAGTCTGTTCATCCTACATCTGGGCAGCAGATACCTGTGTCCAACAACCTGAACTCACCATGGAGTGGTGATCGGGATCTGCCAGAATAAGCCTGGCTCTGTTCACCGACCTCGCCATGTGTTGGTCAGTGTAGGGCTTTCATGTGAGATCTGAAACTGTGAGCTAAATTAAACTGAGCAGATTGTAAGCTAACAAAATAATCTGCAGAATCAGCCTAACCTACGATGGTTAGGTTTTTGAACAAAGCTCATCGGGACATTGACGAGACCACCAGTCTTAAATGGAAGGTTGCACTAAATATGAACCCTCCATGTTGTACCTTCCCAGCAAGGACCTGTCACAAAACCTGTCAGTAAATCTTCTTTTCTTTGACAGATGTTGGTAAAGCTGGTCTTTGCTATGATTTACCTGTGTAGATTTTAAATAGATTCAGTCAGTTGACCTTTTTTGTTCCTCGTTCCATCTTCACAGGGAAAACGAGACGAAAGCACCAACGTGGACGTTGCCAAAGCTAAAGCAGATGCTAAGGTCTACTTTCCACTTTTAAATAATTGATGATTTTATCGACTTCTAAATTTATTTATTTTTGGTCATGGACTCTACTGACAGCAGCTTGTGTTGTTGTGGTTGCACACTTTGGACTTAATACACTGTATTCCTGCTTCACACACGGCAGCTTTGCATCTAATTTTCATATTTATTTCACAAAGGCGTTGTACGAAGCCGGAGAGAAGAAGTGGGGAACTGATGAGCAGAAGTTTATCGACATCCTTTGCCACAGGAGTATTCCCCACCTTCGGCAGAGTGGGTCTTTATTTATTTATTTTTGTAAAAGCAAATAGTATAAACAATATTAATAATTTAGTGTCCTGTTTGCAGCTTTTAAGGACTAATGATACTCAGCACTAAAAGCTAACATCTGCTTTCACTCCCAGCCACAGCTGGCCTATAGTAACCGTCTTTGATTTACACGTTAACATTATATATATATATATTTATATATAAAGTAGAAAACTGTTTTATGGACAGACAAATGTACATTTTGGGGAAACTGACCCCACGTCTCATCTTAAAGACGAGAGAGACAATCTGCCTTATCGGTACAGTTAAAAAGCCTGCCTCTCTGATGGTATAGGGGTGCATCGGTGCCTCTGAAAAAAACATCTATGATTTAAGCAATAAATTCCAAACTATCTAAAGTCAACATAATTTTTAGTCTAAATATTTTTCATGTTTACGATGTTCCACTAATTAAATATGGTTTAATGGAATTTTCAAATTATTGTATTCCTTTTATTTACACAAAGTTCCAACTTTTTCAATTTTGGGTTGAAAAAAACCTTTTTACGAGCTGGGGGTTGAAAACATTCACTATTGACGTTGAAACAGTTTCATGGGGTTCAGGTTGATATGTCATGATGCAGGATGTCAAAATAAATCCGCATGAGCAAAAAGAAATGCCTCAAGATTAATGGATTTTGCAACTTGAAACCAACATTTATTTTGTTTTGGCAGCTGTTGTAGAGTACAAGAACATCAGTAAGAAAACTCTGCAGGAAAGTATTGAGAGTGAGATGTCTGGAAACCTGGAGAAACTTTTAGTGGCTGTAGGTAAGAAAAAAAAAAAAAGAACGCTTCATTTTCCATCCATTTTTGTGGTTTCATCCTCTGAGACCCATTAACGTAATTTTTTCTGTCTAGTCAAGTGTGTGATAAACACTCCTGTATACCTCGCTGAGAGGCTGCACAAGAGCATGAAGGTAAACTAAATCATTTGTCTCACAAGAAGCTCAGACAAACAGCTAAACAACAAAATCCCCCGACAGTTTAGTTAATCCACGTCAGACTGCACAGGTCAGCAGTCGTGTGGAATGTCGAGCCATGTTTTTCACTTTCAGTACGTTGGTGAACTGTTAAAAAGCTCTCACCAAAACAAACACGCTGTTTCATCTGAATAATTTGACCATTTTCTCATTGTGCTATGACCAGGGTGCAGGAACTACAGAGTCCATTCTGACGAGGATTCTCGTCAGTCGATCTGAGGTCGATTTGTTGGACATCAGAGCCGAATACAAGAAGCTGTATGGATGTTCCCTCTACTCCCAGATAGAGGTCAGTGAGCAACTGCTGGTGGTAAAAACTTTTTTTTTTTTTTAATTAGCTGAAGAGGATTGACAGAAAAAAACAATGGAAAAAGCACATGTACACAACAAGTTTGCATAAAGAGGCAAAAAATAAAAAAAAGACTAAAATGATGCATAAGGAAACGAAAAGCAAAAGAGACAAGACAAAGGATGCGTAGGGATAAAATTGACCTGGTGGGGGTAAAAAAGGAAAAAGATGCTGAAACATTTTAAAAAGCATCAAATGCTCAATCCGGGTAAAAAAAAAAAAAAATCCAACAAATTTCAGTCGGATCATCTGGACGTTTTTTTTGTTGCTTCATCCAAAGGACTTCATCAATCCAAGGAGCCACAAACAAACTGTGGGAATGTGCTGCTTGTGGGACAGTTTTTGTGGCTCCTCAGATTGATGAAGTCCTTTGGATGAAATGCCTAAAAAAATAAAATAAAATCCAGATGACCTGACTGAACTTTGTTGGCTTTTAAATAGCACCACGTTTCTGTAGGATCTGATCTCTCAATGCATTTCATTGATAAATAATGTTATCTAAGCAGTTGTATAATTAAATGAAAGACCGTTCTGAATCTGATTGTTTTTTCTCCGTCTCCGTGTAAATGCAGTCCGAAGTGTCCGGTGATTATGGGCAAGCCTTGAAGATGCTGTGCGGCCAAGACTGAAGCATCAGCAGTGAAACAGACCGTGGAGCAGAAGGGAACACCCAGAGCCAGCTGCTGATCTTTACCACAACATGGTTAATAATATAATGTGATGGAAAACATTTAAGACGTAGAAGTTATGTTCACATCTTTTGTAGTTGCTGTATGTAGGCCCAGTTATTGAGCTGATTATTTTCTATTAAAAATATGATTTCAGAACAGAACATTTGCAGCAAGAAAATATATTATTCCACATTTTCGTCTGAGAAAAAAGAGCACAAACATGTAGAAAAGAATAATTTATTTAACAGTTTTGTTTATATTGCTATAGCCAGCTCCGACACAAGTCATGAGAACTTTATCTCCACCTTTCCTCTCGTCCTCTAAAGGCTTCTGGACCTCGAGTTTGAACATAATCTGGAAGAAATCTCTGATGTGTCTCAGGAACTCGATCCTGTAGAGACAGAGTGAGAGTCTTTTGTGTTTTCATGCATTAATGATCTGATTTTTATATTTTACATACAAGAAATTTAAACTCATAAGACGCAAAGAATCTTAGAGCTGCATGTCTTTGCAAATATACTAAAGCTAATTGGTCTTTTGAAGTTTTCTACAACAGTTCATTACGTGAAAGAGGACAAGTGTTTTGTGATGGCACTGCCAATCTTCAGTTATCATAGTACTGTACTTGACAGGGACACAGCACCGGTACCATGATAGCTGAAAATGGACAGTTCATAGTTCACTCTCTTTTAAAGAAAAAAAAAACCTGGAATAAAAGTTTATTCATCCGATTAATGTTTTTCTTCTTCAAATGTAATAATGTCCTAAAAATGACAGCATTTCGGCAGCATTTAAAATGTATATTAACTCATCGCGGCTTGACTGAACCAACAGTGACGACATATCGACCATCCGAGCCGGTTAAGACTGAAAACTGTAACAAAAAAATAAGAATTCACTTTATGGAAACGCCCGGTAATGTCAACTGTGCACATTTATTCTGAAACAGCCTTGGAACAAGGATTTTATATATATATTAAAAAAACAAACAAAAAAAACAATAAAAACTATGGCCTAGCATTCTGAATGGATGCATATTTAGACTACCGGTAAACTCATGTTGAGAAATACTGCAGCTGCAAAACAAGAAGTCTGATTAAAAGCATCTATCACCTTATGCCATCCTAAAGTTTGTAACGTTCAAGACGTGGAGCTCAGGTGTTATGAGTGGCTTACGTGTACGGTGACAGCGGTCCGAGCAGAACCTTTGATACATCCTGTTGGCCAAGGGTCATCAAGAGCAACGCCAGACTCTGATTGGATGAATCCACGCAGCCGCCCTACGACAGCATAAGGAGAAGGGCCGTGTTTTTCAGCAACAACAGCAGCAAAGTGCGTCACAGAGAGAAATGGACCCTTTGACTGCAGGATTGATCACTTCAGGTTCAGGACTGATAGCACTTGGTACAGAGCCAAATTAAGGACAAACGTGCCAAAAGCTTCTTGAACATTTTAAAAAAACTACAGTTTACAAGATGTTTAAACTAAATACACATTTTTTTCACCTGATGCACATTAAAAACGAATTTGTATTGTTACTGGTTGCAAACTTTTTTTTTTCTTTTTTTTTCATGTTTTGCGCAAATGCTCATTTTTTTCTGAATATCCAGCCCTACTGTGCCAAATCTGAGATGGTTTGGACATGTCCAGAGGAGTGACAGTGGGTATACTGGTAGAAGGATATTAGAAATGCAGCTGCCAGGAAAAAGACAAGAGGAGATATATGGATGCAGTTTGCGAAGACATGGAGGTAGTTGGAGTGAGGACAGAGGATGCAGAGGACAGAGATGGAGGAGGACTCTGTGGTGACCTCTGAAGAGGAAGAAGCTGGAAGATAAAGCAGCAGCTCCAGCCCTGCTGTGATTCTTCACATCTTTTCCACAGATAAACTTAAATAACTGAGGATCAGCTCAGTATTCAAGCCAACACATGCCATTGTGATTACTTCATAGGAGCAATATGAAACTTCCCAATCCATGTGAGGAGCTGGACACACCCAAGGAGCTGGACACACCCAAGTGTATTCTATAAACTACATCACTCTGAACAGATGAAGTTTTAGCGCTTATTCTACATTTTTTATATTGTGTCCAGTCCAACAAAGTAGTTTTATAGATCAGTCATGCAGGCATCGTGGAAGTTTGTCAGCATAACTATGATTCAATTACGTAATAAGACAAGAACACGGAAAACATTGACATTGTTTATATTGTTCATTGTGCTAAGGAGAAGTTTAACCTCATGCACAAGCTTCAAATTACCTTCCACAATCAAAAAACAAAAAACTATATGTCTGAAATAAAAACTGCTGCAAAGAAACTTGTCTTTCTCCCATTATTCTAGTATACAGACAAGAGTTTTATAATTTAAGTTTGCTTTTCTGATCTTAAACTTGTTATAAACACATTTAAGTTCAAACTCTTTTACTAACAAAATATATTTTCCTCAATTTATTGCTGTCAGCTTCAAAATAAAAAAACAAAGATAAAGTACTTACGTTTTTTCCTCTACCTGAACCAGAGAAGCCAGATTTATCTGTTTCTCTACAAACTAAAGGATGCAAGACAACAGTTTATTATATAACAGCCAGTTTCACATCCTGCCTTTCAGAGATCGCTAAAATGTCCCAAGAGGCCAAAAGACTAGAAGAAAAAGCTAATGCTTGTGGAAAAGTCCCTTAAATCCTCTGAGCAAAAGGCGATCTGCCCAACTATCAGAGAAAAACATCTTCAAGCATTTACAGAATCAAATCAACTAAAACTATTAAACTGTGTTGCACAGAAACAGATAAATGCCAAAGGGGAAATTAAACAAAACAATTTATTTATTTTTAGCTTAGCTGTGATAATTCATATCAATATTAGAAATGGCACCTGGACCCACTTTGTAACCAAAACTAAATTCACTTCTACATTTATTTTTGGATACAAATAAAACAATCGAATGCTAACGTAGTAAAAAAAACAAACATCTGAAACGATATACTTAAAAAAAAAGTCAATTTGCCACTTACATCAGCTCCTGCCGTGCGATGACGCTGCTTTTAAAAACACGTTTGTGGCTGTGGCTCACTACTAGAAAGACGACTGTACTGATTAACCATAAAACAAACAGAGGGAGCACCCATCCATGACCTTAAACACAAATCCACAAAGTTTCTCCATTTTTTTTTTCTTCCAGATTCAACTAAAACTTTTCCAGTTGAAAAATCCCCCATCCTTCGAATGAGTCTCCTCTCAGCTCCTGCAGCTGCTCTACGGCAGGTTTTGAGATTTAAAACAGCTGTTATTCAAATACAGAGTGGTCCAACTTGTCTGATTAATTTACATGCTCTTTGAGAAGCAATTGCTTGTTTTAAAGTTCAGAGCCGAAACAAAAGAAGTAGACTTTTGCACTTACCAGCCCACAAGGCAGCGGACAGAGAATGGTTAGCTCAGCACTCTGCAGCTTGGCGTTAAGAGGACGAATCAACAATATTCTTCTTTCAGAGTTAATCAGCCCTACCCTGACCAGCTAACTGGACTCACATGGCTCTGGTGATGGAAGGCTGCAAACACATCCACGTGGAAGCAGACTGAAAACACAGAACCTCATTGTACCTATTCTGCTCATTTACCTGTGCGAGCTCACCTGCAGCTGTGCACAGTAACAACCTGGTTAGTTTAAGGTTAATACGGGCACAGCACACAGGAAATGAGGCACATTATAATGTTTTAGGAGGTGTTTTCATTTTCCCTCGGGGTAAGACGTCTTCATTCATGAATTCCTTACTTATCAAATCTGTTTGAGCGACCGCTGACTCATCAACTTGTCAGCAGAAAACACATCCAGGTAAAAAAAAAAAACTTAAGTCTGAATTAAAGCCACTGATATTTGACTTTTAACATGAGAAATTAATGCACTTGCAACAACAAATAGTCAAAAAGTACTAGATGACACTTCCATCACGTTTTAGTTAAATTGTTTGTACTTATTTTAAAAAGCCTAGCATTACTTGGAGGAATGCACCTGCAGCCTTCCATGCCAGAGTTTTATCTAAATATATCCAATGGTTTATGAGCTATTTCGCTAACAGACAGAAACATGAACGACCAAAAACATCAACCTGCGCCTACTGACAGCAGGCCATAATAAATTGAAAAACAGTATAAAGGTAGAGCTATTACTAAGCAAGGTTGATTGAAATTTATTAAGGCGGCACGTGAGTGCAGTTGGTAATGCCGCCAGATCAAATCCCAGCCAGTGGGGCTTCTGGGTGGAGTTTGCATGTTCTCTCCGTGCAGGTTTTCTCTGGGTACTCCTGTTTCCTCCCACAGACCAAAAGCATGTACCGTACGTTAGGCTGATAGGTAACTCTAAATTGTCCCTTGGTGAGAGAGTGTGTGTGTGTGTGTGTGATGTGTCCCTGTGATGGACTGGAGACCTGTCCAGGGTGTCCCCCACCTCTCGCACA
This sequence comes from Hypsolebias longignatus, assembly GCA_031762435.1. Taxonomy (NCBI): domain Eukaryota; kingdom Metazoa; phylum Chordata; class Actinopteri; order Cyprinodontiformes; family Rivulidae; genus Hypsolebias; species Hypsolebias longignatus. The sequence goes on along the minus strand of JARVGV010000578.1, from coordinate 21,155,326 downwards.
ATGACTGCTGGACATGGGCACCAGTGACCCAAAAATAAGCGGGTAAGGATAATGGATGGATTGATAGATATTTAAAAAAGTGACTGAAATCCTATTTAAGATTAATCTGTTTTTGACATACCGTGCAACTAAATATAACCATACAGCTAGGCCTGTCACGATAACAAATTTTGACGGACGATTAATTGTCTCAGCCGTTATTGCGACAAGCGATAATATTGTTTGAACTTTAATAATTAGTAATTATTGTCAAATTTAAGAAATGTTGGTTAATTTTGGTGTGTAGTACCTATTCTGACCACTGGATGGCAGTATAAGACTGAACCAAAGGATGGATAGTGAGGGACTGAGCAGCGTCTCTTTACGAAAAAAGGTGAGGGAGGCCCCACAGCGCTCTCGTTCCTGTTTTATGGTTCTCAAAATGGCAGATGCTCGGTGTAGTTTGAGCTCTTTAGCATAGCATTTTTCACACAGAGCTTTAAAAAAAAAAAAAAAAAAAAATCAGTAAACAAGTTCTCAGCTTCTTTTTGCAGAGAAGCCCACTTTTTAGACGAAGGCACGGGTTTCAACCGTGAATTTTGGAGCTTTGACAAGACGGAGGTTTTGTCTCTGAGGTCAGCCTGTTAGCTTAGCTCGTAGCTTAGCTTCCCAGCTTAGCTGCAGTTAACGCTCTAAAAACGTGATTTTGGACGGTTAAAACTGATTTTTAAAGAGAATGGAAGGAGTCAGTGAAGAGGACGAGTTGAGCTTTTTGTTGTACAGTGTCTTCAGTCTAAAGAGAGACATGAAGAAAAGATAAAGCCGATAAATGAAAATGGGGTCAATAATTTTCATTTATCATGTGACTGATTTATTGGTTATCGCGACAGGCCGACATACAGCAGTGTTTATTAAAAGTAGAATTTCATGAAACATTATTGCTGTAAATAGTTAAAGAAAACTATTATGTTGGTTTTGACCACAAGCGACAGCTAAGTCAAAGTCTGAATTAAAATAAAAATGTCTTCAGCTGCTCTGTGCATTGTCAAATTGCCAACAGTTTCTCAGCTGATCTGCAGATGTGGACCATTACTAGGGAATGTGTGTAAACAAGGGTGGTGAATGCTGATGTACTAAGAGATCCAGTCATGTATTTCAGCTATTTTAAAAGAATTTTTATTCTTCCCCAAGAGAGGACACTTACCCGATACACCTCTTCCAAAAGCCGTTTGGCACAATTTTTGCCAAGGTCCTCAGGCAGTACAATACCCTGCCCCTGCGGCACGGAGGACATCTCTGCACTGAGGAAGCAACCGTTCAGTGTTTCTGCCACCAATGTTAGACCAAAACCTGGGGACCTGCAGTTAAAGAAACATTGAATTAGTGTCTCGCTGAATCCAAAGAAACACAAAACGTTTGAGAATAGCAGCTCAAATGAACACAGAGGCACCCACTTTCCTGAGCTGACTCCTTTCCTGTGGTCTGTGTAGATGTAGATGTCTGGGAGGAACTGGTTGAGGATGCTCCTGGCTGACACCACAATCCTGTTGCCCATCTGAGGTGAAACTCGTACAGAATATCTGTGTTTAGAACATCAAGGAGACCCCAAAAAACTGACCGAGTTTGTGTTTTAATCTCTCAAATCAACACATAACATCTTTAGAAGAAAGAAGCAAAAACCTGAGGATTGTTGCTGTATTTTCCACCTGTGCCATCGTATCAGTCCAAATATGTCTAAAAAAAGTGAAAAAAATCCATAAATATGTAGCTTCGTCATATCCGTCGCATCTATTATGCGTCAACGCTGACACATTGCATGTTACATGTCACCACTGACAACCCGGAAACGTGGGCTGGTGTTGTGCCAAAAATCAACGAGCTGCCAAATGGCAGCCGCGTGCATGGGAGGACTTTAACAAGAATTTAACAAGATTAATACTTAAAAACAATTATTTGTTTGCTGGAAATTATAGTAAACGTGTCTCAGTCTACCTTTTGCTTAATACATGCACTTTGACAGTCTGCATTTCAAAACCGGATTTGCAGAAGCGGCGGGCACGCGCAGAGGGATGAGCCTCCGCATTTCTTCGAAATTTAACAATACCTACAGTTATTTGTTTGCTCAAAATTATAGCAAAGGTGTGTCTCAATTGAATTTTTACTTAATAAATGCACTTTAATGGTCAAATTAGCTGCATTCCACTGGGGCGATGCTGCTGGTTTGACGGTTGTTCCAAGCAGCGAGCAGAACGAAGGCGGGGGTACTGTGGCAAGCCGATTGTATCATTAATAGCTGGTGAAGATTCTCAGTCATCCAGGACATAGTAAATTAAAAAAGTTCAAGACAAAAACAATAAAATACATGTATACTAAATAAAGTCCAGTTGTTTCTGTGTTGGAACTTTTTTGAATTTGTCATTATAGCCACGTTTACCTATTACATGATACAACAGCATGACTTATGGCTACTACTACTCTGCTGCCAACTAGTGGCTGAAAATGGTACTGTTCAAAATTTTTCTCCCCCCGTCAGAATGAATGAAAACTGTCACATCTCAGCCAAAATTGATTTATAAATATGGGGGGAGAAAAAAAGTCCATAAATACACTGCTCTGGCATAATAGTCGCAGAGCATGTAAATTATGCAAAAAAAAAAAAAAACAAAAACGG
>JARVGV010000578.1:21121239-21131874 GCA_031762435.1 Hypsolebias longignatus | reverse complement strand
AGCCAGGGAAGACTTGATTTGTACACTGAAAGAGGAGCTCCAGGAGGTGAGAAGCAGTGTGGACACCACCAAAGAAGAGCTCACCAGCTACCAGGAGCATAATGAGAAACTGCAGGAGGACCTCCAAGCCAGGGAAGACTTGATTTGTACACTGAAAGAGGAGCTCCAGGAGGTGAGAAGCAGTGTGGACACCACCAAAGAAGCACTCACCAGCCACCAGGAGCAGAATGAGAACCTCCAGGAGGAACTCCAAATCCGGGAAGGCTTGATTTTTAAACTCAAAGAGGAGCTCCAGGAGGTGAGAGGCTCTGTGTACTCCACCAAAGAGCTCGATGGATACAAGCAGCAAAATAAGAAACTTCTTGAGGACTTCCAAGCTCGGGAAAGTTCGATTTTAAAACTTGAAGAAGAACTTCAGTCACTGAGAAGTAATATGGACACCACCAAAGAAGAACTCAACTGCTATAAGCAGCAAAATGAGAAACTCCTTGAGGAACTGCACACGCGTGAACACTCCACTTCCAAGCTTAAAGAGGAGCTCCAAGTGGTGCAGACAGCCTTGCTGACAACAGCAGGATCTGCTTCTCCATCGCCCTCTCCATCGCCATCCCCATCTCCTCAGCTTCCTTCCTCTGCTGCTTCCACCTCACAGTGCAAAAGAAAAGGAGCTAAACATCCAACTGCTAAGGGAGGCAGCTCCAAAGATAAGCCATCGCTCTCCAAGAGAAACGTGGCCTCCTCCAGTCGCTCCAGCAGCAGCTCAGGTCAGCAGCACGTGGCTGCGACCAACTCGTTCACGCAGACCGAGCCGCTCCAAGAGTCTGATCTCAATCCAGACGGCAAGTCTGCCACCAAAGAAGATGTGGAGGAAGTGATCGGAGATTTTCAGGAGAAGATTGCGCAGATGCAGGAGCTCCACGCGGCAGAAATCCTGGATATGGAAGCTCGGCACATATCCGAGAGCGACAACCTCCGCAGGGACAACCAGGCTCTGGAGGATGAATGTAAAGCCATGAAAGCTGCCATCAACAAACTGTGCTCGACCAAGGTGATGAGGAACACGTTCAGCTTGGAGTAAATTATGTATGGCTGCTGTGTGAGAAAGAAGTGTTGGAAAATGTGGAGAAAATGTTTGTCGTTTTTAAAAAAAAACTGCTTTTAAAGTAGATTTTTGACCTTTTAGATGTAGAAGTATCTAAAGTATGAAAAGTAGAAGTATAGCCTACACAACTAAAAAGGTTGAATCATGTCATCTGGACTTCGTTTTTTTGTTAAAAAGAAACGTTTCGCCCCTCATCCAAGGGGCTTTGTCAATCTGAGGCCTAGCCATCTGGTATTACCCAGAAGCCACCTTTATTATATATATTTTTTTTCTCTTTTGGCTGCTCCCTTCTTCACAGCGAACTGTCGCACTAAGACTTGGCAATTACTTTTACTCTGGATGTCCTTCCTGACACAACAACAGACCACCGAGCTACCACAGCCCTCTGTGTGGAGCAGAGAGCTGCCATCTAGAGTGCCTGGGGGAGCAGATGGTGGGGGTTAAGGGCCTTGCTCAAGGGCCCCAGAGTGAGGCATAAGTGCAATAAATCACGCGATCCCCAAATTCTTCAAAATTACTTTGTTAAAGTGCTAACCATCAAAGTGCACCCCAAACAATTTCTTAAAATTAAAAACAGAGATCGTCTACAAGCTTAATCACACTTGACAGTACTTGGGGCCACAAAATATCACCATGTAAATATGAGTTTTGTTTTATTTTGTTTCACCATGAGAAGTACGTATTCAATTTACCAGTGGTGCCACCTAGCAACTAAACAGAGGAACTGCAACTGGCCACGAGCCTCAGAGACATTCAGGAAGAGAGCAGGACTTACTTGGATTATAAAGGTTCTTGGTTCTTTGGTGGCAGATGTGTAGTTTGTACCAGAGTCTGGGTGTTGAAAGTTCAAAGCGTCGTTTTTACATTTGACAGTGTATTCTTTAACTCTCTGTTTGAAGGCCTCGAGTTCTGTGTGGAAGACTTCCGAGTAGACGTCTTGTCCCTCCTACAAATGAACAATAAAAACGTGGCTGTAGTGCAGAATGACTCAGAAAATAAATGTTCAGTCAAATACGATTTGTCTTTTTAGTAGAAATCCACACTAAAATGTAGATAAACTCCTAAAATCTGTTCTGAAACTAGCAGCAGGAACAGAACTTCACATCCACTGTACCGTGTGCAGTACTAGTCTTACTTTGGCTTTGTGGAAGAACTGCCTGAAGCAGCCCCGAGGATCCTGCTGCGAGTTTGAAGCCATCTCCAAGATAAACTGCATGACTACAGCTTGGTGCGCCACCTGCTCCATCAGTGCTTCTTTCTGCAAAAAATGGTTTGGAAAGTGGAGTTGTAATCACAGGGTGGTTGAGTTTTCGAACATTTGCTATCATTTTTCAAAATTCCAACGTCTTGGCATTAAAATTAACAACAACAACAAAAAGATTTGCAATTCTTGCATTCAGTCACAATTGCTTTTTTAGAGCATGTAGATGGGGGAAAAAAACAAACAAACTAATTTGTGTAATATTTGCCCGGAGTTGTAGACACTTGCAGAGAAAAGGAGTTTCAGACATTGCAGTGTTGAATTCTTAACTTGTAAAGGCCTTCTTATGGTGAAACATGAGTTTGAAAATGAGATTATCAATTTAAAACCAATTTATATCAAACATATGTTCCACAGGCTGAATTATATTATCTATAAAACATTACGTGATGAAACATGCAGGTACGTTGCTAGACCTCAATATAAAGTTTACAAATGCAAATAACAAAATTAGGTATCAACTTATTTTAGTCCATTATTATAAGCAGAGAAAATATCCATGACTTTGGCAACAGAAAGAACAAAACCTTAAGAAGTGAAACATATTTATTTCAGTAGTTATATTGATGTCTAACAATGTACAAGTTAGGTGAGACTGCTACGTCTCTAGCTTAAATGATAGGAGGTATTGGTTCATGATGCTGAGCTTTTTGTAGATTTTTTTTAAATTAGGTGGCACAGTGGCTCAGTTGGTAGAGCTGTTGCCTCTCAGCGAGAAGGTCGCTGGGACAAATCCTGGGCAGGGACCTTTCTGGGTGGAGTTTGCATGTTCTCTCTGTGCATGCATGGGTTTTTTCCAGGTACTCCAGTTTCCTCCCACAGACTAAAATCCTGCACGTTAGGCTGACTGGTAACTTTAAATTGTCCCTAGATGTAAGTGAGAGACTGGAGGTTTGTCCATGGTGTCCTCAGTCTCTTGCAGCGACTGCTGGATATGGGAACCAGTGACCTCCGTGACCCGAAAAGGAAGAACCGGGTAAAGATAATGGATGTTATCATTAATTTTTAAAAATAAAGTTTTTTGTTACTATTGTTCTGTATTGAGTTGATAGGAACAAATAAAATAGTTGCATTTGATCCGTATAAGATAATCAGCTCAGTATTTAAAACATTACCCCTTCTTGCTGCAGTCGAATGCACCACAGAGTTAAGAAGTTTGGCGTTTCCTTGCAGATGAGCTGAGGCATGTCGGAGAGAAATCTTTGACTGTCGTCCCACCGCCGCAGCATACCTAACACATAAAACATCAGTTTTATCAAAACTTATTAAAAAAAAAAAGTATTAGTTAGTGATAAATAAGAAAATTACAATAAAATTATTATTCAAAAGTGAACAACACCTGCACATTTGGCAACTTCTGAAAATTATTCAATGACATTTATTTATTTAATCACATTCGGTTTTGTGTCTCACCAAAATGTTTGAGCTCTTGTTCAAATTTCTGAAGAAATGTTTTACACTTGTCCTCATCCACTTCTTCAGGCTGAATGTGAGAATTGATTATACTCTAGGAAGGAAACAACATAAAACAACTTTAGTCAGTAGAAAATAGGTGCATACAAATACATGAACCCTATTAAACAATAGTTGGGTTCTAGTTGAGACATAAATGACCTTTTCAAGCATTTGCTTTTATTTCTATATCCACTTACCCTATCAAAAACGTCCCAGCTTCCCGTATCGCCAAGCACCGGACTGCGACTGGGTCCCTGACCCCCCAAAAAGCTCTCTTTGCGACGCCACTCCTCTTCAATGTTTGTGAGTTCTGTCGGGCAGGCCAGAGTCCGAGCACGCTCTTGTTCCAGCGACTCCGAGCTGTGGACCCCCAAAGAGCACAGCTGGTCCTGCGCCTCAGCCAGTCTCCAACTGGAAACGATGGAGGCCTTCACACAGCGCTGCTGGCTATGACACAGCGATGCCATTGCACAGTCACAGAGGGCTGATGATGGTGGCTGCTGGCAGGGAGACAAAATATATATCACAAGGTTTTCAAACTTCCAGTGAGGCTTTTAAAATTTCATCAACGGGCTTTGTTAGCATGACACTTTTCACTTCATTATAAGTTATAATATAACTTGGAACAACCGTGATAGTAAAAGTATAAACAAAATGCTTGAAATGAAAGGGCTATAATCTTGATTAAAGACTTGTCTGATGCGATTTGCCACCTTCGTACTTACAAAATGTTATACATGTTGTTATTTTAATTGATTTCCCTTGCTTTTTACTTTGCTTTCAATCATATTCATAAACAATATTGTGTTAAGACGTGTGCATTAGGACAAATCATAAACAAATGGATGGTTCATGTATTTCATGGCTGCAGGTCTTCTGACTCAATAATGCAGCAGTTTTTAGGAACAGCTCTTTTTACATCTACTAGGAAAGCACTTTTTTCAGATGCGTTTAATACTTTGGTGAGGAGATTTATAAACTTTTACCTCACGATCATATAAATAAACAGCCATATTACTCAACATGTTTTCGAAGCATGCTTCGCATTTACTCTCAGGTAGACTGTTAAAACACCTCACCTTTCGTCCTGTTAGAATAACAAGCTTGGCGAAACATTAACAATAAAAATTAATTCAAAAAACAGCCCATGCTTTACTTAAGAGTTGAACCAGACAACTGTGAAGTGGGCTCACTCTCTCCCAAGACAGCTAGCCACTTAGCATGTTTTGTAACCGTTATCCTCTGTGATGCTAGGTGGCAGTCTTCCACTAACAGCTCAATCGTAAAAGCTAATTTATTACCTGCTGGTGAGGATGGCCTTCACAGGAAACCCTGGCTATGGAAGCTGGGTCACTGTTAGACTCTTGGTTTGAGTGAAGTGAAGCTCCGTTGCTCAGCCACTCCATAATTTACTGAACGTTAGACGTGCTAGCTGCTAGCCTAGCTGGCTGTGTTTTGGTGGGCCAGAAAAGTTTGGGTGTTTATATCCCGCTGTAACCCGCAATTATATAAGAGAAACAAATGCCTATAAAAAGTCGGCAGAGAAAAAAAAATGGACATATAAATCAACGGAACACTTTGACTACGTTGTTAACAACAACTGCTGCGTTCTCGGTTAAATCTGTTTTAGGAGATTACGTCAGGGTCACGTGACGAGCATCTCGAACCACGTGCCAGTGTCAAATTTCTACAGACTTCTGTTTAATTCTGGAAAATTCTACTTTAAGAAAGACATACAATGTTTAAGATGAGCCAATCAAAGCAGATAAAAAAAACTATGTATAAACTTAAGCTTCTATTTTCTTATTTTATGTAATGCACTGTACCGGTAAGTAAAAGACGGTGCAACTGAAGCGCACTAGGCTGTACTACGTATTTTGACCAGAAGAGAGAGGTAGTGCATTGTAGCTGCAAGACTCTTCAGAAAATGAAGTGGAGAGCTAATTTATCTCCGATCAAAGTCTTCCAGGCTATGAAAAATTTAACGTATTTCTAATTTTTGAAAAAAAAAAAAAAAAAAAAAAAAAAAACTCTTTACGCAGTCTAGTTTTATAAATTCTTAAGTGAAACTAAAACATAATTTAAACCTGTGATCTGTGGGATTTCGGTAAACACTCATCAGTTTTGTGTATAACGTTAGCGCAACCGCGCAGGCTCTGCCTGAAATAAAAAACTCAGGGCTGAAATTACTCCAAAACTACGAGCTGAAGCAGGAAGGAAACTTAAAAGCGAGGAAATCTCACGACAACAAGCTAACTGAGATTAATTAGTTCACGGTGAGTCTATTCATACGGATAATAATATTGTAAACTATGTTTTTAGTCGTTGACATATTAAAATAACTGAATGTGTTTTGGAGAACAGCATTCAAACCACCTACTAGCTAAGCTTTGAGGGTATTGTCAACTAGCTTAAAAACAGCAAACGTCACGTTTTTTCGTGGCTTTTACTGTGAGGAAGTGAATAAAATGCGACAGTACTATTTGATAAAGTGTCGTAAGAGGATGCTTTGAATTCACCCGAGCCAGACAAGCTAATGCTTCTTTACAAAAACATGAAGTCATGGATTCGGACTCTTTCTGACCACGAGGTGGGGATAAACCATAAGGAATTGATTTTTCTTCTAGCTGCTGTATTTCAGTCAGTGTCATCAACCATTCTTTCATACTGGACATTTTACACTGAGGTCACCTCTACAACCTGTAGTTAGTTACTTCAAGGGATAAAAACACCCTCAGCTTAATATTAAATGTTTCAATAACACGTTTAATTGTCTTTTTAGCACAAAAGAAACAATACTCTGTAAAAGTAGTGTTAGTTGGCTTTATATTATACATTTATTTTCAGAAATAATAGCCACACCTTTAGAGCCTGTTCATATAAAAATTGCAAACATACCAGAAGCCAGCTTTGATAAAAAAAATAAATAAATAAATAAATAAACAAGCCAGGAATGCACACACCAATAAAGAAAGTACAGTACTGTATAAGGTTGGCTAAGGGGAAACATTTATTAGGAATTTAAAATTTCTAGATTTAGTAATAACCGTAAGGTTTTTATTGAAAACATGTAAATTAAACGTAAAACAGCACAGAAATGTGGGAATAAACATAACTATGAGTAAAAATATATGTAATTAACTACTGTGATTGAATTAGTTAAACTGGATAAAGGTGGACTTGTTAAAGTTATCAGCAATCCTAGGTAATTATAGTAATTTTTCCACAAAGAAACAACACGTTTCAAGACAAATAATTATCAAACTTATCAACATTTAGAAATATGTTTGGTTAGAATTGTTTTTATCCTAACTAAAGGACTATTTACAAAAACTACATGAGCTTTTATGTATAACGGCTATACTCATTAACCTGAAATATCTCTCTATATAAAATAAAATGCTGGATTTAATGTTTTTATGAAATATAATATTTATATATTTTAATATGTTAGCTCTTACTGTTTTTCTTAACAATTTATACTTTTGTTGGATGTAACCGGGACCCTGTGTACACAATTTCATTCCACCACATGTACCACATGTGGTGCGAATGACAATAAAGACACCTTGACCTTTATATTTGTTATAACTATTACATATTTACCCGTGGTCTGTTTGCTTCTTTTCCACAGACTAACAGCATCACGCCATCCATTGGACAGAAATGAACCATAATATACAGGGAGAACTGGGTAAGTATCACAGTGCCAATGCACATTGTGATGTAAGCGTTCATATGGATACTGACACAAACACATTTGGGCTAATAGTAATGCTGAGAGGTACAACTTTCAAGAAATGTGAGGAAAATGCAAGTGAAATGTGGATTTACGCATTGTTGTTAAGGTTCAATGCTTCAAAGTTGTGATGAGCAACGTGTGTCATCAAGCATTTAAAAATACTATATTAGAATATTGTTAATGAAAACAATTTAGGAGAAATGGCAGATTATAACATTTAATTTGCAGCATTGTTGCAGTATCATGGAGATTTAGATAAAACCACTTGGCTATATTAAATCATACCTAAAACTTTATTGTTTATTGTCAAATATAAGAAGTGCGGCTTGCTTTATAATCAAAATAACTCCAGGTCTTGTATGGATGTCTTGAAAATACAAGTCACTATTTTTGTTAGATAATCTACAGGTATTTCAAGCGTTTGTTTTGTACTGTATATATTTTTTTTAACTTTGTAGATGCACATTCAGTTTAAACATGTGCTGCATTTAAATAATAGTTGACAAGAAAAGTAATTTCAGGACTCTAAATGGAACAAAAATAAACTATTTCATCCCAGTCTAGTTGCATCCAAATTATTTGGATTTAATACACTCCAAACGTAATACAGTTTGGAAATGTCTCTTCACATCTGGAAGAAACAAGCTCAAGAAACAGGCTACAGAGATGTAAACATCTCTGTAATACCGTAAGCGTCATAATTTGCAAGTACTGGCCCTCATTTACAAAATTTCCCAGCACGCCTGTTTTAATACATTCAGCAGGACGTAAAAGGAGAGTGGCACTTATTAAGAATGTTGTGGCATTCTTCCAGTGTGTTGAAGCCACTTGCGTGACTTCCAAGTCACATTTAAGGTATTAACACCAACTGATTCATTAAGGGGTTATTTGGCTTTGGCAGCTGATGACAGCTTGCAGCTTAACCTGCATATTTAAACTAAAATAGGATTTAAATTGTTTTGCTGGAGTTGGTATCCATTAGGACGGTGTAAAGCAATGAAATCCATCATCATATATAAAAGCATCACCTTACCAGAGGTGAAAGAGTTCATGGACTCCATGTGTGTCCATGTGTTTGAATGTGGTGATAGGGTTATTATCTTGTAATGAATGGGGGAGCCTCGAGCGCTGTCATTCGCACTCCAGCCAAGACCGAAAAGAAGCTACATGCTCAAAATTCCTCTCCTCGTCCAAACAGTGGGGCTCAAGTGGGTTGTGCTGTTTGTGTTTGTGCGAGTCCCCTGTGCATGGACTCCACTGCATGTTCGACAGTGGGATGAATGGGCTGGAGTGGGGTGTAAACCAGCAGGGAACCACAGAGAAGAGCAGAGGGAATCCTGCAGCCATTCAAGTGTTTTAAATTACAGGACATGTAAGGGGACCCAAGCAGTGTTGTTTTAAAATGCACGTCTTTGTGCATGTAATGCATAACCAGTATCCTTTGCCTTTTTTAATAGTGTACGGTGATGTGGTGTGACAAAACACGTCACCGTAAGAGCAGGGATTTTCTCACTGAATTTTGAATAATTAGATCAGGTGTAAACTTTTAAATTGCGTTAACAGTATGTTGATTATGGGAGTCAAATCATGCAGATTAAAAACTTAACCAGATCTTAGAAAACTTCTTTTTTTCAGCAAGGTAAAGACATTTTTTATTGACACAAACAGAAAAACGTGCAAGGAATCAAGATTTTACATGTATTTTGGACTAAATGAGTGATAATTACCGTACATAAATGGTAGTTCTTTTAATGATATAAATTTTTTGAGATACTGATGATTTAAAAGCTTATTTAAAAAAGTGTGCCCATGCTCAAAAGCAGGAGTTGCTGTCTTAAGTGTTAAAAATACAGTAGCAATTAGAGGCCGACCCAGGGAGAACTTTTGGTCCTCTTTCCCAGGCCGTGTATCAGGAAGACTGTGTTTTTTACAGCATGACCAGTGCATAGCCTTTTTCCTGGGGAAATCCGAGACAAAATCAAGAGAGGCTGATGTTGGGAGGGAGGAGAGAACCGGAAAACTGGCCCTGGGAAGGAAAGAGGGAGGAGGGGTGCAGGTACATTGGAGGCCACACAACATGAAGGATCAAGAAATAAGTTGAAGCTTTAGGATTGAGGGATTGGTGAAACACGTACAACTAGATGAAAAAAAAAATCACATATTGCATCTACTTCTGTTTCCAAATTTCTCTGCTTGTTGCAACTTGACCTAAAATGTGCTCCGAGAGTTTTCTCTAGAGAATATTCAGGCTGCAGATTTGGCTGGAATGCAGAGCTAATGCTGAGGTCCTCCACTGTCCAACTAGCCTCAGCTGTTAATCCACTGTTATGGCTGTTGTGCTGTGCCTGCTAAAGAAATTTAGTTTGACATTATATCTACCCAGCCATGCCTATTTTAGCTAATAAAATCCTACATATCACATTACTGGTAAACTCAAATTTAGGTGAAAATAATAATGGTGATTCAAGATTGTTGGCAACAAATTTGATGTACTTGTAATTAAGAAGAAAAACAAAATATTAATTAGGGATGCAGGATATTATTGGCATGGTATCAGTATCGGCTGATATTAGTGTTAAAGTTAAATACCAGTATCGGACATCGGCCATTCCATCAAAATAACTCACCGATATAAAAGACAATATTTTTGTTTGACAACCCAGTGACAAAGATGCTTGCAGCGCCAACACAATGTGATGATGTCACGCATGCCTACCTGATTGAAGGATTCAAGGTTCTTTATTTGTCATCCGCACCACATGTGGTACAAGTGGTGGAACGAAATTGTGTACACAGGGTCCCAGTTACAAACCGGATTCCAAAAAAGTTGGGACACTAAACAAATTGTGAATAAAAACTGAACACAGTGATGTGGAGGTGCCAACATCTAATATTTTATTCAGAACAGAAATCACAGATCAAAAGTTTAAACTGAGAGAATGTTTCATTTTAAGGGAAAAATATGTTGTTTCAAAATTTCATACGTCAACAAATCCCCAAAAAGTTGGGACAAGTCCATTTTGACCACTGTGTGGCATCCCCCCTTCTTCTTCCAACACTCAACAGACGTCTGGG
>JARVGV010000578.1:21109830-21120977 GCA_031762435.1 Hypsolebias longignatus | reverse complement strand
TTTTTGGGATTTGTTGACACTGTGAAATTTTGAATCAACATATTTTTCCTTTAAAATGTTACATTTACTCAGATTAACCTTTTGATCATCTATGTTCTGTTCTGAATAAAATATTGACATTTGCCATCCCCACATCATTGCATTCAGTTTTTATTCACAGTTTGTTTATTGTCCCAACTTTTTTGTAATCCGGTTTGTATTATTACACAAACAAGAAGTCAGCCAGTAGAGTTGTGTAACACATCATGGAAGTGATTACCGGTAATATTTATACAAATGGGTACCGGTACTTTCACAATCGAGTGAAGACCATATTTGTTTAATTCAAAACTAGGGCTGGACAATAATTCAATATCAATATATATCACAATATACGTTTGTTCAATAATGGCTATATGAGTTTTAAGCACATTTTCAATATATATTACGCTACGATTACGGCGTTTCACTGGCACATTTCTTTTTTCTGTTCGGAAGTGGCCGCTTCAACCCGAACAAAAAAAAGCTGCGTCACAACTACGTAAGTGCGTGGTGACGTACACTACACACAGTGCTCGAGTCCAGAAGGAGTCAACGGTAGCAGGCTTGGCTAGGCTAAGCTCCAACACACTAAGTTTTCGCCTCAAAATGAGTGCCCATGACCGTCAGAATGTGACTGAACAAGCTTTCACAAGCGAAGAGAAAGTAGATGACATCACTGATAAGAGTGGAAAAACTAATTTGGTGGTGTGGAAGTGGTTCGGCTCTCTAAGCTCTGATAAACTGCAGGTTTTAGTGTTTCAAAATGTGACGGAAAGTCGTTCTAAGTAGCGTTGGGAACACGTCTAACTTGTTCCACTCTATAGAATCTGCTGAGAGTCAGAAGATGAAGCACCATAAAGTTTTAGCCAATGTGTCCCTGAAACATTGAAACTGAAACAACAACACATCCAGCTGTATCAAAAGAGAAACCCATGCAGCAAAACACACATTTGCTGCATGGGTTACGTTATGTTGTTGTTTAAAGTTAAAACTATTAATATTGACAAAGTTGAGAGTTTTATGTTTATTTGACATTGATTTCAAATTTCTTTGAAGGCTAAATACAAATAAAAGGTGAACATTAATTTATTTGTACAGTTTTTCTGAGGTTTTTATATTGTTTGTATCGATATCGGAATTATATTGTTATCGACCGACATTAAGAAATATATTGTGATAAAAGTTGTGACCATATCGTCCAGCCCTTTTCAAAACCTTAATTTGAACTGTAAAGCATGCCTTTTTAAATGCACACCATCCTTGAGGATTATAGTATCTTTTTATATTATTATTACTTATTTAAAAAACACTTATTTCATCAACACCCCAAAAACAAATTGGAACGGTGCCGCATTTCTCAGTTAGTTTAAGATAATCTGCTGTAGATGCATTTATTTGAGTTTTGTAAATGCATAACATACGTTTTGTGGCTTTTTAAAATGCTACTTTATATTTCAACTCCAGCACACTTTAGGAAATGTACCTCATTATTTATTTTATCTGTCAGCTTAATTGCAAAAAATTTAAATTCTTTTTTTTTCTTTTTTTTTATGCATAAAACTACTCAAATGTGTACTAAAATCACCAGCTGCTGTTTAACTTGTCGAAAACTGAATGATTTTGGTGTCAATTATTTAGAGCATTGTTGTTATAATAATATAACTGAAATATTTACGAGTAGTATTACAGTGCAACCGTAGAACTTTATTTAAATTAGTGAAGAAGAAAAAAATCCACCATCACTTTTTTGGTCTTAAGTAGTGGAAATGTAAACGGAAACCCCACCTGTGTGTGTGATCCCCTTAGGTCTTGACCCTGCCTTGCTGAGAGACCAGCTCTTTAAACTATGGAACCAGAAGGATCTGCAGATGGTAAGAGTCACTTTCACAGTGTCGTTTCCACCCATGCAATAATCAGTGCGTCTGGTGAGAGTCAGTGGTGTCTATCTACACGTAGCACAGAAAGAAGCAAAGCAGAGAGAGATCCCAGCATCTTTAAATGAAGCTCACCAGTGTGTGTGTGCGTGTGTGTTAATGAGGAAACCAGACTGTCTGTCAGAAGGAAGGAATTTGTGTTGCTCTGAATGAACTTGAGAGGAGGATATTGAGTGGATGGCATCTGTTTTGCCAATTAAGACACTGTGAAAGGAATTCTCACACATATTATTTTCTCTTGTAGGAAGTTTCTAATGCAAGAGTTAGCATTTTTATTCTAGAAACCAAAAAATAAAAACTTCACAAACATTTGTGTCTGTTGGGTTTTGAAAACTAAATCACTGTCTATCAGCTACTCTTCTGTATCTTTTACCAAATGTTTTGATATTGTCAGGTTCAATGGAGTTCACTCTGGAATATTTCAGTTAGTGATGCACGATATTATCGGCATGATATCGGTATCGGCCAATATTAGCAATAAAGTTAAATATCGGACATTCCATCAAAATAACTCGCCAATATAAAAGGCTTCTGTTTTAAGTTAATTTTTAATTTAAGAATCTGTCGTTTATCTATTAACGCACAACTACTATATGTGCTTTTCCTTGTCGCTTGTGAACACGTTCGAGTTGTGAAAATTAAGAAGTTTGCACTGTTCGAGTGTTGTCGTTTTGGAGAGAGTAAATGTCATGAATACATTTGACATTAAACATAATCCAAGTTGAAGTGTTGCATCATTTTCAGCCACTTTTTGGCATCTGCATTTGGTAGCAGCAGGCGAAAGTGACAAAGATAATGCAGAATAATGTATTTTAATTCCACAGCAGAGAAAGCTATGTAGTCTCTGTAAGTAGGTCTAGGGAAAAAAATATTGGTATTGGTATCTGTTATCGGCCAAATAAGTTTTAACATATTGGCATATCATATATCGGCCAAAAATCCAATATTGTGCATCCCTAATTGCAGTCATTTAAAATTTTTGAATTATGATTAGTGTGTTTGGAGTTTATGTGACCAGTCTTGTGTACCGAGAGTACTGACTGCACTTGTGGCATGAGTAGTTTGTAGTTAGTTATAAATTATAATCACATACCTAATCTTATCCAACCTTGTCACTCCTAATGAGAAACCTCACTGCCATCTCTCCAAGACAGTTCCAAACCTTCACTGGTATGTCATGAGGTCCTACTGCCTTCACCTTCTTCATTCTTTTCAGAGCTTTCTGGACTTCACCCTCACTAATCTTTCCCACTTCCTGGTCCACAGTTTCTATGACCGTTACACTTTTTTTTCCTCTTTCATTCTTTTCATTCATTAGCTCCTCAAAGTACTCTTTCTGTCTTCCCATCACATTCTTCTCAGTTGTCAGAATATTACAATTCTTATCTTTAACAAGCCTAACCAGCTGCACATCCTTTCCAGCCTGATCCCTCTGTCTCACCAATCAGTACAAGTCCTTCTTGCTCTCTTCAGTGTCCGGCCGCCCATACATCTCATCATACGCCTTCCGTGTTGCCTTAGCTACCTCCCTCTTTGCTTCATGTTCCATCTCCTTATCTTCCAATCTCCTCTCTTCAGTTCTCTCACCTAGACCTGAACGACCTTCAGTCTTTCACCTAATGAAAAATGTATATATTTTTGTAAAAACTACCAGTTTTAATGTTAGAAAGTGGCAACCAGAAAGAAAGGAGCAAAATAATGTCTGCTGGACCTTCAAAGAGGAAACAATCTGAAGAGCACTCACAAGAAATCCAGCCTGAAACAGCAGAGGCAAAATGAATTTCTTTATGATGATGATGACGATAGCAGCTATATTATATATCCTCTCTGACCTGGGAACACCTTAGTGTCGCTTGGGAGAGGGATGTCTGGGTTTCTTTCCTGTACCTGTTTCCTCCGCGACCTCATCATGAAAAAGCAGACAGCAGTGATGGCAACAGAATGGAGACCACTTGCCACGTCGATATACTTTTGACACACTGGCCACACAAACAGCAAGTGTGGAGTGTTTGTGAAGTACTTTTGAAGCACGTGAATCATACAGTGTTTAGTCACTTGCGCATCTTGCTGTCATTGCAAAGCCTCTACTTGCTGTGCTCCAGACTTGGTTCAAGTTTACACCAAAGATATAGGTTCTGTATGTGTTCTTGATTTTTCACAAGACCCGTAGAAATGTACATTTATAAGACACCATGGCCAGTTTATGACCTTCTACAGGATTAAAACATGGTTCAGTCAAAATACATTTCTGTAGACTTATTTGCTGACGCCACTGAGTGATGACATGTATGGTAAGATTTTTGCATACATTCTACTTCCTGTCATTCTGCTATAATTTGATAAGAACTTTGATCTGTTCAGATTTGTTTTTGCAAAGAGAAATGTATTCTTTCAGTTCTTTCTTGAAGCTCGTAAAACTTTTTCACCTTGTGAGGCCAATGCATCACCCTCTTTTGAAGTCTTCTCTTTATAGTAGCATTTATGTCTAACTCAGAGAGAGCCCTTTGCTTGTCTGGATGTTGTGAATCTCATGATAGTCATCTTCTTAAGGTGTCTCCAGACATCTTGTCTTTTTTTTAATTTGCAAAGTTATTCAGTGTGATCCCTCTCTGTCTGTACTTGCACTAACAGCTCATTTGATCACATGTTTTTGATTTTTAGAAATGACTGCCAGATCCACTCACCTCACATGGAATCAGCTTCAAACCTCGTCTGCTTAGATGATAAAGAGATAGGAAAGAAATTGCCTCCACTTGTTTATGATTTTTTTTTTTTGCGACTTATCTGTTAGTTGCCTGCATTTTAACCTCTCTTTTATTTTTTATTTGTAATTTCAGTTGGTAATAATATACAACAAATTAGGCATGACTTGAGTAATTATAAAGAGTCCAACAACAAGTTGCAGCGTTCTCACTTAAACATTATAGTATTATCATTCTCTCCTCCTCTGTCAACACACAGCTCCGTTTGACTGCCGTTCAGGGATTTTCAAAGCTGTCTGAGCCTCTCGAAGCCTTGCTAACCATCTTGGAGGGATGTCCAGGCAAACAGATCGGTCGGAGCCACACCCTGGGTTATCAAATTCTCATGGAATTCCAGACATGGATGAAGGAACATCCTCAGGTAGATGAGTCAGCTGCTTCGGTCCTGTTTTAGATTATATTTTTAAAACTCCAGAGTGTGCCATGTGTCTTCTGCTAATTTTTAACTGCACTATTTCTTGGTTCTTTTAATTTTATATTTAAAATTTTAAACAATTAATATATATTTTTTAGACATAAACAGTCATAATAGCCTTTTAGCTGTATGTTACTTTTTTAATGTTTGCTTTTCTTGTCATTTGTGTCCCACTCCAGATAAACCTGAGTTCACTCTCTGAACATCAAGCACTGGCACTCCAGCGTCGGGCTCTTGGTTTACTAATTGACACTCAGCCCAGCTTTGTGGACGGTCTCATTACCATCTACCAGCTCAAGTCTGTGGACACGTCCATATTACGTTTGCACATTATCCGGCTGCAGACTCTCAACTGTTATAAAGAAGTGAGTACTCGTTGAGACACAAGCTGATTTTATTTTTAACTACAAAAATATCCTAATAGGATTTAAAATCTCTATATTTAAAATGTAATATATTTAAATGTGTTTTTCCACAGGCCACAGCCCTCAGCATAAAGTTGGAATTGCAAAATGAACTAAACATGGAAGAGGTGAAGCAAAGCATTTGGTTTAATATGTAGCTATGCTGTAATGATTGCTTTGGCCAAGTTAGATGTGGAAATCTTTTATCAGATTTATGAATGTGTGTTTTCTTCTGCAGATGGTTGTACCACTGATCTTGCAGGATAAGTTGTCATTAGCAGAGTCTTTTGTCAGAGACCACAAACAGCTAGAACAACAACTCGTCACACTGTTAGATTCTTGGTGCCACCCTGACTTCATCATTGAAGACATAAGGAAGTATGCTACCTGTGTGAATGTGTGGCTGTGTGTTTGCAAGCATCATCCTCAGGTTGTTTCTTTATAAGTGCAAGTAGGGATGCACAGTATTATCCGCATGGTATCGGTATAGGCTGATATTAGCGATACCGTTAAATATTGGACATTGGCCATTCCATCAAAATAACTCACCAATATGAAAGGTGCTGTTTAAAAAAATATATATATATATATATATTATATTTATATACGGTAATGTTACATTATTTTCAGCCCCCTTTTTGGCATCTGCATTTGGTAGCAGGACAAAGACCATGCAGAATAATGTAATATTGTATTTTAATTCCACAGCAGAGAAAGCTATGTAGTCTCTGTAAGTAGGTCTAGGAGGGAAGTATTGGTATTGGTTATTGGCCAACTAAGTTTTAACATATCAGCATATCGAATATTGGCCAAAATTCCAATATCGTCCATCCGTAAATACGTGTTTGTGTGTTTTTTTCTTCTCCTACAGACAGTTTCCTCGTCTCTCTCTGTCTAAAAATTACACAGCACAGATCCAGCCCAAAATGCTCACAAAACATGTTGTACGACTCATGGAGAAGTTTGAAACTGACCCAAGTGGGTAGCTCACACACATTTAAGCATCTTATTTATTTTATCAACAGGAACAGATAGATCTAATGTGTTTTTTGTTTTTTTTTAAACACAGGACTGTGTCCCAATGCTCTGCATAAAAGGAGACTGGACGCCTTACGTTTCCTCATGTATAAGACATTTGTGGAAGTAAGTGTGTACAGCACAGTCACACTGATGGTTTGCATGCAGTAAAAATATATTTTTAAAGAGCAAAGTTGTGATGCAAAATGACAGCAGCAAACCATTTTATTTATTTATTTATTTATTTGTAGAAAGGCATGAAGGAGGAGATCTGGACTGATCACATACAGGCAGGTTTTCCCTAATGCAAGGATGTTTAACACTGTATTTAATGTTAAAACCTCAGTAAGTTACACAAAATGTTAAATTTTCCAACTTTGTGTCATGCATGTGCAGTATGTAGTGGGAAATGACTCCCAGTTGCAGGTCCATTTGGTAGAGATGTTGACAAAGTACTGTGGTCTTCAGAAAGCCGCTCAGTGGTCGCTCAAATATAACATTCCCAGAAATCAACTTCCTAGAGGAGTATGGGAAAAGCAACAAAGCCTACCACCTGATCTACAGTAAGTTGACCAAAATATGCATAAATATGTCTGATTACACAACTGAGAGTGTGCAAATGAAAAAAAATGTCAAATTAAGTAAAATCTAGTCAGATTTTCTTTTGTCTTGTTTCTTTTTCTTTCTTTTTTCAAGAAACAGCTGTTCAGCACAGTTGAAGCAAATTCTTGTTTTACTGTTTCTATATTTTGATTACATATAGTATTTTAAATAAATTCAGTATACCCTCCAATTTTTGATGACAAACGCACAATGTTTTTAAACCTTTGCAATTTTACATCAATTAATTCGGGCTGTATCTTCATAGATTTGCTTTAATAAGCGTTTTATTTGTAAAATGTAAATAATATCGTGTTTTGAGGTATTATTTTATGTACTAATTTAGTTATATGTTTTAATACATTTTCCAAAATCCCAATTGTCATGGTTCTGCTTACGTAGTTAAAAGTAGATTTTATTGGGTCAGAAAACACAAAAATGTCTTTAACTTGGTCACTTTTACAGATATTGAGCTAAAATTTGGATTGGTAATAGTTCAGTCATTTCAATCATACTTTGAACGATAATTGATGATGCAAGCTCCTTATTTAAAACATTGGCTTGCAAGGATATGGGTAATATGCTGTCTTGCAAGGAAGTCAGTTACTATTGTAATGAAATCACATTATCATGGCTGATAAGTGCATATTTTTAATATTTCACTTTTACGGTAACTTTTCATATTTCAAAACAATTCCAATTTCATATTTATAAAACTTCAAAGAAGAAGTTCCAAGTAGGCCTGTTGCGATAAACAATAACTCAATTAATCACATGATGAATGAAAATTATCTATCTCATTTTCATTTACATGTATTGGCTTTTATCGTTTCTTCGTGTATCTCTTTTTCTACTGAAGACACGGCTCAACTCCCGTGCTCTTCACTGATCCCTCCCTTTCTCTTTCCTATTTCAAATCTCTTTTAACCGTCCAAAATCGTGTTTTTGGATCGTTAAAAGCAGCTAAGCTGAGAAGCTAAGCTACGAGCTAAGCTAACAGGTCAACCTAGGTAATAAAACTCTGTCTTGTCGAGCTCCAAAATTCATGGTTGAAACGTGTGCCTTCATTTAAAAAGTTGTTTTTCTCTGCAAAAAGAAGCTGAGAACTTGTTTACTGACTTATTAAAAAGCTTTGTGTGAAAAATGCTATGCTAACGAGCTCAATTCACCGAGCGTTCGCCATGTCGCCATGTTAGCCCATGTCATGTCAAGGGCCCTCCCTCCCATTTTTCTTAAAGAGACACGCTGCTCAACTATCCATCCTTTGGTTCAAACAGTCTTATACTGCTGTCAGGTAGTCAAAAAAGGTACTACACACCAAACAAATCAACAGTTCTTCAAAAATTTGACAATTAATTATTGTAAATTTCAAACGATATTATCGTTTATTGCAATAATTTCTGAGACAATTAATTGCCCAGCAAAAATTGTTATCGTGACAGGCCTAGTTCCAAGTTTCCAAGAAGTTCAAATTTTCTCTCATCTGCTCAGACAGAAAGGTTCAACTGATTTGGTACAAAATGAGGAGTGGGTGCCATCTCAGTCTCACTGCCAGAAGTTCTACCAGGTGCCGCTCACCAAAGAAAAGGTTCTCTTCGTGGACACGCTAGAAGCTCTCCATCGATGTCGAACCCTTATCCTAAAGGTACAGAGAAGGAAACAATTGTACTGAGGGTGGAGCTTATTTAAAGCATTTCTAAAGAATAATGTTTTCATTGTCTTTTCTAGGGAAGTAGTGTTGTAGGAGTTGACATGGAGTGGCAGCCAACATTTGGCGGTATCTCAGCTCAGAAAGTAGCTCTCATACAGCTTGCAGTTCATGACCAAGTTTTCCTATTAGACCTGTCTGTAGTAGAATTCTGTCAACACCTGGACCTAATTGATTTCATCAGGGTCTTGTTTTCTGACCAAAATATTCTTAAATTAGGTAAGCAGCAGTAAAAGTGAATATTTTATCACGTTTTAGTCCATTAATAACCTAATCACTTAAGACTCTGTTTTGCAGGCTATGGTATGGCTGGGGACCTAAAGTGTCTTTCTGCCACCTGGCCTCAGTTATCAGTGGACCCACTGAAGATGAAGGGGATGCTTGATTTTCTAAGCATACACCAAACGGTAACAGTTTCTCATCAATCACATACCTTCATACAAATGGGCTCCTAATTAACTCCAGCATTTTGTCTTGAGAGCATCATGCAAAAAATGTTCTGGACATTATAAATTTGTTTTCTGCTGTGCTGTTTGCAGATTCAGCGTGGTAAGGTTAATGTGGCTCAAAACGGCTCTAAAAAAGTACTAGTAGGGGAGGATTGTGCAGAAAAGGGCCTCAGTCTGCTGGTACAACAGGTCCTGGGAAGGCCCCTGGACAAGACAGAGCAGATGTCCAACTGGGAGAAGCGTCCACTACGCATTAGCCAAATTAGATATGCAGGTAAGGCATTATGCATGCACAGACAGACAATGACAGGGAGGCAGATGGTCGCTGTTCTCCTCTCCATAGAGTATCAGAGATTATTTTGTTATCCCTTGACAAAATGCATACCAATATAACACCCCCTCTTCCTCGCTCTTTTTCGTCTTCTTAACCTTTTAGTGGCAGATGCCTACTGTTTGCTGGATGTGTACTCGGTTCTCTCCAGTAACCCTGCGTGCTTCGGGCTGCCAGCTGACCTTCACAGCATCTCTTCAAAACGGTCAGAGACAATTAAAGACAAGAAGCAGAAGGAGAAACAGGCCAAGAAGACAAAGCAGACACTTGGCAAAGAGGTTAGGGGTCACTTGCCATTTGTCCACTACTATGGTGGCTGTCAAAATTGTTAGCTTATTTTTGTTAGGTCTTGGTGGACAGTATTTGTGGTGTGGAGATGAATTCTGGTTACAAAGTTCATAGATTATAAACACAATATATATTTTTTTCTTGAACCTAAAATGTTTTAATATTTTTAAAACTCTTTACTTTTCACTTTTATTTTACACTCTGTTATATTTTATCACCATCAGCTTTAAATGAGCCACATTTCCTGTATCTTGGTAGTTTAGCATATACCACAATTAATTACTTCGCCTAGTTAGCACCTTTTAAACTACATTAATCGCACATGATAATAGTAGAATGTACTGCACATTTGCCATATTGTTGAATATTTTGATGATATTGTGATAAACCCACTTGTTCTGACATTATGATGCTCACAGTACTTTTTGTGTGCTTGCTGTGGGCACTGAATCACGTGGATGTGGTGCTGATATTGCAAAATTGATAAATTTGTTTTATTTTTTGGCCAAGAATTTGAAGTATGTACCAATGCAAGCAAAGGAAAATGATTGTTAGAAACTTTAAACTTCTATTTTATGTAGATGACACTATGATGTCTTCAGGTTTACGAATTGTAATCTTGAATCAAAAACAGTTGCTTTTGATAGGTACTTTTACAAAACACTTCAAACAGGGACTTGGATGCATTGTCTATGCCTCCATGGGATTTTGAATGGACTGAGAGTGAGGATGGTTAAAGCCAACCCAGCGTTGATTCACCATTGAGCTACCAAAGGTGGGAATGACAGTCAGTTGACATGAAAAGATAAGATGGTTTTGCAGCTCAGAGTTGTAAGGCTAATCACAAAGATCTCTTAACCAAGGTAATTTGTCATGTTTATAAAATGGTATGAGGGAGACGTCCATCATATGTGTTGTGCTCCACATCAATACGGCTGAGTTCTGCTTCACGTTCTGTGAAGCTCGTTTCTGAAAGCTCACATCTATGTGGGACGTGGATGGACTGATAACTGATTTGTTAACAGCGGTGTGAAAACTGACTGGTCGTTGCAGCTATTTTGTAGTGAACTGTTTTGTGAAAGTGCCTTAGGGGCCGTTTACACGGCGCGTTTTTTGAGTGGAACCGCTCCTTTCTCTCTGTGTTTCTGCCGATCGTTTACACGACACCAGTGGCCCCCCTCTTTGAATCCGAAGGTTTTTGAAACCACCTTCCAAAGT
>JARVGV010000578.1:21052263-21062508 GCA_031762435.1 Hypsolebias longignatus | reverse complement strand
TACATACAATACATATATGCAAAACTGAATTATAGCTGTTTGTGTTTGTGTGTCAGTCTGCTGTGGGAATTGTGGAAATTGGGTTGGCTCCAATTCTTTTATCAGTTGTAGACGTACATCGTATGTTTATTTTCTGAAAGCTTCATTAAAATGTGCCCAGTATATTATACTTAATTATATATTTTGATGACAGATAAATAGCCACAGGCAAAAACATGAACAGCTGCCTTTCGTCTTTGACAATGGACAATAATAAATTGTTTTAAACGTAACAAGTTTGTCTCAGCTGACATCCAAATGTGCTTGTTAAATGCCCTTTGTGTCTTCATGCTAATTGCTTATATGCAAAGCACCTATGCTCAAGAGGAACTGGCATTTATGTTTGTTTTTGTGGTTTTTATTTCTGGGAGAAGCCGGAAAGACATGCCATAGCTTCTTTAATGTGTGCTTCATGCAGGTGGAATGAGTGGGTAGAGCATGAGTCAGTAATGGGTGTGCTATTTTGTGAAAGCTGCATGTAAGTTTTTCATCTTTTAAACGCATAATCGATGTGTTTGTGTGTGAATTGAGGTGTGCCAGAGAAAGATGTGTGTGTGTGTGTGTGTGTGATGTCAAGCCTAGACAGGATCTACTGTGGTCCAAGTTTAGGCTGCTGTCAGGTGTTAGTGGTTAGTTAACAGAGCTGGTAATTACCTCAGACTGTCGGGCTGAGATGCTGGCCAGATACCCTCAGGATGCTGTGAGAAAGTACATTCACTTTGGTAATGACACTGTCTCCTTCTTCTTTCTACACAGCTATTGAATAATCCCTTGGTGTGAAGGTATTGCAGACATATTAAGAATGAATTTAGAGAAGCATTTTTTTCTATCTAATGCGAGACATTTTAATTAAAAGTTAAAATTGCAATTGTACCTATTACAGTATTTTGATTTCTGTCCATTTTATATAATTTAAAGCAAACTTTACAGCTTTTTATGTTCAGCCTTTTTTTGATTGCATGGGAAGTTTTAGTGTACAGATTTTAATTGAATGCCTAATTTCACATTTATGACTTCTGACTAATTACAGTAAGAATATCTGTTCATGTTATGTGGTCTTCATCATGAAAGCATTCCATGATTAAGGGATATAGATTTTTTTTGGATCCTTTGGGAACGTTATGAATGATTACTAGTTTTAGATACAGAAGCTCCTTTAAATGACCCAGGTTTGGAAAATTATAGTTTCACTTTAACCAAATTAATGCGCTAATGGCTAGTTTTAGTGGGGCTAATATGAGCTTACTTACTTATATAGTGCTTTCCAGCCCCCATGAGGGGCCCCAAAGTGCTTCACAGTACCAGCCATTCACCCATTCATACAGACATTCATACACCGGTAGTGGTGGACTGCCATGCAAGGTGTCAGCCAGTCCTACCGGGAGCAACTCAGGGTTAAGTGTCTTGCCCAGGGACACAACGAGGTATGCAGTGACTGGGGATCGAACCCGGGACCTTCCGGTCCTGAGCCGGCTGCCCTGCCTCTACACCATCTCGGCCCTATAATATGAAAGTGGATTGTCTTAAAACGACTCCAGTCTCAAAACGTTTTTAGTTCATATGAAAGCTATTTCATAAACTTTTTACCATCAGTTAAGCATAAGATGGTTATTATAAAGATCCTGTACCTGTTTGTAAGCTAGTTCAGCAGCTAGCTATAGCACTTCCTGTATAGCCGGGTGTAACTGTGTGATACAAAACTGACTGCAGCAAATCCAAAGACCACTTTGGTCTTGGCCTCACTCTGAGCCATTCACTTGTCATTCTGGTTCAAGTTAAACTAGATTTTTTTTTTTTTTTAATGAGGTTAAAAGATATTACTTGCTCATAAACTTTCCAGAAAACCGCACACCGAAAGTTACGAATTATTGTTTTTTCTTACAATTAATGCAAACATAAACTTATTTCTTCTTATAATGTATGACTAATTTCACATTTACGACTTCTAACTAATTACAGTAATAATACCTGCGAGTAAGTGTGTAAGTATTTTATTACTTCCAGTTACTTTTATATAAGTCTGAAAAACAACACACCTCTTTTCCCACAGATGCAGTTCCTTCAAAGTGTGTGGGAGAGCAGAGCATGTGAATACTTTTTCCAACTACCTGATCCTTACTCATCACTTTCCCCAAAATGCTTCAGCACGTCTTTTCACTTACACTAGCCTTGTTCACACGGTCCACTCCAGGTGGGAATGTTCCAGTTTTGTTGCATTTTGCCTTTTTGTTTGTATTGTACAGAGTTAAAATAGGGGTTATAGTTGATTTGCCACTGACCTTATGGAGTAGCTCCCTTTTTTCTCACATAACCAGCTCTGACCTGGTGAAACTGTGGCATCGTCACCAAATTTAAGATCCTTTATGTCTTTTAAGTTGTGATGTTTGATTATCTATCACATTCCAAAGGTGTTTGTTCAGATTGATTTTAAGCATCTCAGACATGGGTTTCTTAAACTATTTCTTTTTTTAGGCTTAAAGGGGCTGCTGTTGTCGGGGAGTGATATTTCTATGAAGAGGGTTGCTCTATCAGCAACAATGTGTCAAATTACAACATCACATTGATTCCAGCCATTAACGTTTTCCTGCAAAACATTGCATAACGTGTCACATTGTGACTGCTGACTTGCTTTTTTTTTTTATGTGGTGCGTTTAGTGCCAAGATAATCAGTGTTTTCCACTTGGGATTTCTTATAGCCATAATCATTTTTTAGTCATAATGTTATGGCAGATTCATATAAATCTGTCAAGGAGGGTTAGCGTCACAAAAAATTGTTTGAAGCCAAAAATGATGTCTCTCTGTGAGGGTGCTTTTTGTCCTTGCTTAAAAAAAAAAAATGTCTGAAAATGGTTTGTAAATCTAAAAGATTTTATAGAGGCAGCAGGTTTTAAGGGTTTTCCTTTGCTTTCATTTGTAGATAAAAAAAAAATAAATAAATAAATAAATAACCATTAAACTGCAGCATCTTTAGATGTTAGTTTAACCTTTACCTAAACCTGAAATTTGCATAGGCGCAGACGAAAGTATTTTCACAGGACGTCGAGGTGCAGTTCCTGTTCCCCTCTCGCTCCTCTCTCCAGTTCCCACGCTGCCCCTTACCTGACTTACCACAATTTGAATCAGTTTACCGGAGCCCAGTTGGTTGGTCTGACCACGTGACCCAAAAAGCGCCGCCTTTTGAGACTGGTCTTGGATTTTCCCATGGGAGCAGCCTACAGTGCACTGACTCAGTGCAATTTGTGTGTATGTGTGTTTGAGCATGTTGGGGGGAGAAAAACCACCCATCCCCCTCCCTTTTCTACCTCCTCTCCTCTTTTTCCACCTATCCTTTGAAACAGAGTATTCTCTCATTAGGTAGTCTTTGTTGTCGCCTTTGGAGTGACAATGCAGAAAGGTCCCTGAAAAGAAAACACTGGCTGAAAAAGTGAGACAACTTCACATTTGGCTGTAACATTTGTAAAAGCAGAAAATTAGTTTGTTCTTGTGCATTTAAAATATAATTTGTAGATACAGGAAAAAAGCTTAAAATAGAACAATATGTACTTTCTGTTCCAGGGTGAGCTGAGGCCTAAATTACTTTGCTGGAATTTGTTGAAGAAGCTGAAACTTAATTGTTCAAGTTAAAACAATGAAAACAAAAGCTTCAGTTAGCAAAACATAAATTAGCAAATGTTAAACTGAAAACAGCAAAACAAAAGATAACAGCAAAAACTGGCAGAAAAGGTCTAAGCTAAAATTAGTGGAACAGTAGCAAAAACTAAAAATTAGTAATGATTAAAAACAGCTTAACAGTAACTGAAACCTGAAATCAGCTAAACTCTTACCGAATGTTAAAATCTGTAAAAGCAATTGAACAGTGGTTAAAAGCTAATTATTAAAACTGTTGCTAAAAGTAAAAATTGGTAGACCAGTAGCTAAAAGCTAAAGCAAAGCAGTAGCTAAAAATGGAGCATGTATGCTGCTAAAGATTTAAAAGAGCACAGTTTTTTACAGATTTAAAGATGTCCCGGTGCATTCCTGTGAGAAAAATATAATCTAGGGATGCACGATATTATCGGCATGGTATTGTATTGGACAATATTCGCAATAAAATTAAATATCATCAGCCATTCCATCAGAATAACTCACCAATATAAGAGGCTTTTGCTTTGTTAATTTTTAAGAAACTATCAAGTATATCTATTAATAAAAAAAAAGGTTCAATACAGAAACAACTGGACTTTATTTGTTGTTTCTGTATAGAACCTTTTTTTTTTTATTTTATTTTATCATGTCCTGGATGACTGAGAATCTTCACCAGCATATATCTATAAATGCACGGCTGCTTATGTGCTTTTCACTTGTTGCTTCTGAACAGGTTAAGTTTAGATTTGTGAAAATTTACAAATTTGCACTGTTCAAGTGTCATTGTGTTAGAGAGTAAATGTCATGAATAAATTTGATATTAAACATAATCCAAGTTGAAGTGTTGCATCATTTTCAGCCCCTTTTTGGCATCTGCATTTATCAGGCCAAATTGACAAAGACCATGCAGAATAATGTTAAGTAGGTTTATGGGGGCGAAATATTGGTATTGTTATCGGTTATCGGCCAAATACATTTTAACATATTGGCATATCGGATATTGGCCAAAAATCCAGTATCGTGCATCCCTAATATAATCCTGAATAAAGTTAAACAATTCAATAAGTTTAACCTTTAAAACAAAAGTTTAGCAGTATTGAAGGAACGAGCTGAACGTTTTGATACATAGACGTATGCTGAAGTAGTTGGCGTCTACAAAACATACAGAAGATGCTTTAAACAAGAAAACAGCTGAATCAGCATTCACACAGTTCAAGACATATTTTAGCATCTTTTTTTGTAAAAAAAATAAATAATAAAAAAATAAACTCCTGTATCTCACAGGAACTAAAGATTTTGACACACAAGCGTTTGCCTCATGGGTCAAAAGCTCATTATTACGTGGTGAAGGGGGGAATCCTGACATATCTTTAAATACTTGCACAAACAACCACCTTTACTTTACCGGTACGATGTCTGTATTAAACAGAAGCAGCAGTCGGGAGAGACGTGTTGAAAACATAACACGGTGCAGCTGCTGCAAACGTCACTTGTATCCAAACTGTCAGCTGACCAACCCACAAACTTCAGTGGCTGAAGCCGCACGTTGACCTCACCTCTGCTTCGAAGTGTGCGCAGATGTGAGAGTTCGACATTTTGTTCTGGAAAAACGGTTCGGCAGCTCTGTCAAGTTCGGTTTTTGAAGCTGCGTTGTGATTTTTCTGCTCGGAAACGTGTGCACTTGGGTAGTGCTGTGGAGGAAATAAACACCAACTGTTCACGTTTTATCTGAAGATCTCACAAAATGGCATATAATTTGTTATTTGTGGAAAGTAGACTCTCTGAGTTACTAGCTGACTTGTTCTCTGCAGGATACTTGTGGTATCTTTACTGCTTTGAAAACGATTTTCATCCAGGTTGCGTGTTTGAGTCAATGTGCGTTTGCCCGTCTGTTCCTCAGCCTTGAGTTCAGAGCAGGTTCTGGCATGCACAAATCTGGGAAACTTCGAGCTGAGCAAACAGCTCACCTGTTTTTCTGGCCGCCGCGACAGTCACGCACGCGAGCCGTTTGCACGCACGCGATTCTTAGCTCCCCGCCGTGCAAGCGAAATTGTAAAATGTTTTGTCTGTCGGGTTGAGTTCTCGTGTTTGATGTGAGAGCGACTGCAAAGATGAGGCCGTGCTGAGGGAGAGACGAGAGACAAGACACCTCTGCTGTTCCCACACCTCCACAGTCTGCTGCTGCTTTCTCATGTCCCGACCTCAGTTACCGCAGAGGCAAGCAGCACAACGCAGAGGAGAACACCTGCTTTTGTGCTGGGTGGGTGTAAGCTCCTGACTGGCTCCTGACTTTTTTTTTTTCCCCAGGTAAAGAGTGACGAGGCTTAAGCGAGCTAGTTGAGGATCTTTTCTTGTGAGCCAGGTTTGATTTACAGCCCGCTTGAGGAATGCTGTTCGCTGGGTGGAGCTCAGGTGTGTTGACAAGGCTTTTAGCACTCAAGCGCTGTCAGGATGGCTTACAGACAAGTGTGTGTTCATGTCAGGGGCCGGCAGGCAAGAGGTCACTAATGTCCCACCAGAGAGACCGTTACCACAGAGCGACAAGGATGTGTGAAAGTTACTGAGGCGTAAACGCTGTTTTTACACACACACACGCACAGATTGGATCTTTGAGTAACATTTATGCCCTTTCACACCAAAGAAGCAACCTGGGAAAATGTGGTTCCTGAAGTTGTGAATGGGTCAGAACCAGTGAACTGACTCTATGAGCCCGTTTTCGATTGGTTGAACACAAAACAGATGAGTTTACTGATGTGAACTTTCCCAAGAAGTCTGTTCCAGCTCACCTAAAAATGTTCAGTTCAAGATCTTATTTTATTTTTATACCCTTATAACAGAATTTGATCAAAAGCTTTTTTTTTTTTTTTTTTTTTTTTTTGGTAAAGTTTATTGATACTACAGTAGTCACTCACTACTTCGTGATTAGTTTTTCGCAGACTCTCTCTATCACGGTTTTTCAAAAATAAGATTGGACATGACACACTGGTGATTGATGGATGAGCCGCACGATCGACATGGAATTTTTATTTAAAATAAATTATTTTAAATGATTTAGCTTCCTCCTGCAGCATGTCAGCGGAGAAGTGGGCGTGGCCAAGAGTGCTGGCAGGTGGCAGAGCGCTGAGATCATGACATGCTGTGCTCTTTTAGAGCGTTTAGAGTTTAGAAACATTGTTAGGGACATTGCAAGAGTGTGAGAAGGGTTTTAAACACCTTAGATAAAGTTTACTTAAACTTGGATTACTGTATCCCTGCTTCGCGGTTTTCACTTTGTGTGTGTGTGTGTGTGGGGGGGGGGGGGTATGAGCCCCCAATGCCCCACAATAAACAAGGGACTACTGTAAACAGTTGTTTATTAAAAGAAGTGATTTGCCTGAATGAGAAATATTTTGTCTTTCTTTCTTCTAGTGAAATTTATTTTTATATACTTATTCTACCATTTATCAATGTTTATATAAAATAAACTACTGTACTTTAATATGATTTAAAAAGAGAAATACGATATTTCTTAAATTCTTAAATGTGTCAATTATTTTAGGTTAAACTCATTTGTTGCATATAAATAAAATATTGAACAATATTACGCTACTTGTTCTTTGAATAATAGTTTACTTTTTGAAGGAAAAGTTTATAATTTGGTATACATTTTGACTTATTAATATATAATATTTAATGGTTTTATCTCACCCTGTATCAAGTTGACTTTAAAACATTGTCTTAATGATATATCATTTTCCTTGTTTAGCTTTAGTTTTAATAAAAGTTTGCTTAGTTGCACTTAAATTTAAACACTTATAAAAGCTTCCTTTATTAAATTTTTGTTGACATTGATAATTTAATATTTTATTTTAACTGTATGAGCTAGGCATGGATGGTTGTATCATACTGGATCCACTATATTATTTCATGTTTTAACATTTTATTTTGCTTCAGTGATTAATTTTATATCTCTGCGCAACATTATGTTACTCTTGTGATTAAAAAGTTTGATCAATAAAAATGGTACAATAATACAAGATAGAAGCATACATATGTGTAAATTAAAAGGAAGTTGTTTTATTTTATGCTTGAATGTAAAAATAAAGTGTCTCAAATTGTTAGACCTTTTAAATTATTATTTATCCATTAAAGCTTCGGTTGTTTTACACTTTTTTTTAGCCGTTCTGCTTCAGATTTTTTCTGTTTGTCCAGGCGTGTAACAGCGATCAGTACGTGGCGATTCCTCGAGCAGACATGGTCAGGATGCTTAAAGAGAAAGGTGCGTTCGCTCTTTTCTGTCTTCATGATATTTCTCTGTTGTCTTTAAATTATTGACGAGGATTTGTCTGCAAGCTTAGATCTCAAATTACTGATTAATCACATTATTTTTTAACTTGGCGTTTGTGTTTTTAGGGTATTTTCAGGACAACGTTGACCACACTCCTGAGAAACCCTGTCGACAGGAAGAGCAGCCGCTCGATGACACCGCGACCCCCGGCGTGACCCCTGAACCCCCCAGGTATGCCACTCAGTGTCGCTGGGCCTCCCTTTCAGAACTGGACCGCAACACCCTGACCTTTCCCGAGGGGTCGCCCATCCAGCTGCACACCGTGCCCCCCACCCTGCTGCAGAGGATACCGCTGTTCTACGTCTGCACCAGATGTGGCAAGGTGTTCTGGGAAGGTTCGCACTTCGGCCGCGTCCTCTCCTTGTTTCAGGAGGTTTTACACATAACAGATGAGGACAAAGCCTCGGCTGCAGAGGCCTGTCCTCAAAACCACTGACTGACGCGGAGCTGCTCATGTTTATTGACCGACAGTCAGAAAAATGCATTTAATTTGCACCACACTTCAAGTTTAAAAGACTGAAAGGTGTTACTGTTTTAGTTAATGGTGACAAATTAAGAGGGCAAGTCTGTTTCTAAATCTGTGTTTATGTCCTGTAATTACTCCTGATGTTTAAGAAACCTCTCCTGCAGTTCTTCTTTTTTTAAAAAAAAATTTTTAATTAATATTTCATGAGAAGTTCCAGACATCCTCATCCTTTCAAATCTTCTTTTTTTTTTTCTGGCTTTTTTATTTCTTAATTTTTTAGCAGTTTTGACATCTGTTTATGCCAGTGCAAAAAAAAAAAAAAGACTCAGAACTGCCTAAACTTTCTTTTTTCCAAGTTTGCTTTGGCTGATAAACCAAAGATCACCGTTTTACGTCTAACGATTTGAATTTGGATGTTTTGAATTTTATCGTTAAATCAATTGAAGAACTCAACAGGTGTTCTGCTGGAGTCCTGCAAGCGCCACACCTTCTGTTGTGTTGAAGGATTTTTGCGCGCACAGTTTGCAAATGTGTACTGGGAGGCATACGACATGAATATACCATCTGTGTGCACACGGATGCATGAGTTATACATGCACGAGCACGTCCTTAAACGTCTTGACTGCTTTATTTTGCAAATCAGAGATGAGCTCTGCAGCACACTGGTGTTCAGTTCAGAACTGAAAAGTTGTGTCTGTGTCACAATGACCACTTTAAGAGAATAATACAATGTTGCGTTGTTTCATTCAATACGTTTTTATTCTCACATCTGGTAACAAATTATCTTTTTTTTTTATTTAGAAGCTGTGATAGATTTTTTATTTTTTTTTAACCTGTGGTGCTGTACATTTCATTACGTTTATTTTTTAGCCGATGTGTTAATAAACTGTTTCACTGTTGAGCTGAGAGAATGAGTAACGTGTTGTTCAGCAGATGTTCTTTTGTTTTTCAATGTTTCTTGAAGTCACCGAGCAGATGGTGAAGGCCTGAAAGCTGACAGATTAATGAGATCATCGACGCTTCGCTGATGTCCGTCAGGTGTAACATTAGCACCGAGGGTTTTCTATCCCCGGGCTCAGGTCTCGAACCAGCGCATTCCTACAGAATCGGCTGTCATTTCCCAAACGTCTCCTCCTCCGTTCTCTGATCCCACTCAGTTTGTGCGATTGTAGAAAATTAGACTCTGACAATGACACTTTTAGCAATCAAGGATTTTCTGATGTTTCCAGATAATCTTGTGGGGGCTCGTAAAATGTAAGAATCTCTAACTGTAGCCAGATGTGCTCCTTTTCTTCTGCGCATCAAAAAAGCCACAAATCAGGCGGTTCATACTGTGAACCTCTGAAGTAAATTAGTTTTCAGCGACTTGAGTTTAAATCACAACAGCTGCAGGCAGAAATCAATCTGACTTATGCTGCAAGGCACTTTGAAATTTAGGGATAATACTAATTATTCAACAACCAACAGAAAAAGTATGACAGCATTTTTATTATTAATTGATACAGTAGAAAAGTGTCTTATGTTAGTTTCACCCTGCTGTTGTCACACAGGTCAATAAAGATGATTACAGCAATTAAAGTAAAAGCATTGCAGTTGCACAACAGAGTAGTTTTTGTGTCTTGCACAGTTAAAGCTCGAATAATATAAAAAAATTATATATATATATATATATAAAAAAGTAGAGATGCACGATATTATCGGCATGTATCGGACAATATTAGCGATAAAGTTAAATATCAGACATCGGCCATTCCATCAAAATAACTTACCGATATAAAAGGCATTGTTT
>JARVGV010000578.1:21009693-21019873 GCA_031762435.1 Hypsolebias longignatus | reverse complement strand
CTATTTTGTCATTTTTCAACAATGGACTCAGCATGAGTGGAAGATGAGGCAGAAGACCATGGAGAATGTTGCTTTTCACTCAAGGCAAGCTGACGGCTCCATATGAGGTAAGAGAAATGCGTGTCTGTTTGCCCTGCGCTGTAGACCCCTTCCTGCTTGTGGAGCGGTGCCTGGTCTGGTTGCATTTACACTGTACTCGAACTGCGCTAGATTTTTCTTCTACCGGACTGAGACCTAGGTTTTTAAGTGGGCCAGAGTTCACCTTTTCGTTGCATGACAGATTTCGATGGCGCGTTCACACCTCCCCAAACAAACCGGTCTTCCTAGGCAAACGGTCTAGAGTTCGGAACAACAGGGCTGGTGTGAATGCACCCTTAATAAATATTTAAATAAACATGAACATGTCCATATTTGCATCTTTGAAATGGTTTATGTACTATGGTAGGCTGAAGTCTTTGTTCACTTCTGTATTTATGTATTTTGAATTATTTGTCATGGACTTGCAACCTGTCCAAGGTGTCCCCTGCCTCTCCCACAGTGATAGCTGGATATGGGCACCAGTGACCCAAAAAGGAAGAAGTGGGTAAAGATAATGGATGGTGGATGGAAGAATTATTTGTTCCTAGATTTTTATTTTATTTTTAAAAAAGCCAGGTGGCTAAGCTAATCTAATACTGGTAATTTAAGTTACAGGAATTTATGAACTCCTTTATTTGTTCCTATTTTTAGTATGAACATAAAATTATGCAAAAAGATTTGATACAGTAAGGAATCTAAAATTATTGTTTTAAATAAATGTTCTTTGTTTACATTGTTGTTTAATCCTTTCATCTTGCCAGTTACATAATTTAAACAATTTATTACAATTTCAATAGAAAAATTGTTTCTGAATTGAAAAATCGATGTTGAATCGAATCAAATCGCCAGACACTGAGAGATTCACATCCTAGTGGTTCCCAACTCTGGTCCTTGAGGAACACCATCCTGCATGTTTTAGTTGTTTCCCTGCTTTTGACCTGATTTGAATGAACTGATGATTAACAGGCTTTAGCAGAACTTGAGGAAGTAAATAAATCGCTGAATCAGGTGTGTTGGAGCAGGGGAACAACTAAAACATGCCGGACAGTGTTCTTCGAGGACCAGGGTTGGGAACCACTGAGTACTGAAGCACCTTTGACAGCAAAAGACAAATTATGAATGTTTTTATTGAGGGTTTGTCACATCTGTTACATCTGATTTCCATATTGTGTTTCTCCTGTTTGGGTTTCATCCCAATAAGAGGTGTTCTGAAGGTTGAGCCCATTTCCTCTTTGCTCAGTTTGACATCAGAAGATCATCTGTAAAACAGAAAACGCGCATCAAATGCTTTACGCAGTGCCGATGACATCATGAAAATCTAAATATTTTACAAAGTTGTGACGTTCATCGTGCAAAATGAGCGATATAAACGTGCAAACAAAAGAGTTTTTTTCTGTTTTGTCCTGTTTCTGTTTGTCTCACCTTCTCTGACCACGCTGCAGTACTCCTCACACTCTGCCTTGGTGTAGAACTTGTTGGCGTTGGTCTGGCAGAAGCCCGGTTTGTAGGCCAAGCATAAACCAACGGTGGAGTCGAAGGCCCAGATGTTTGGTTGGCCGGTGCAGGGTTCGGCCTTCATGGGGAGACGACACACAGCTGCAGACACAAACAGATTGAGCACACGATAGAGATGACAATAAAATGACCAAATTGTAGCTGAAAACAAAACTTAGCACAACTTTAGCTGAAAGTATCATTAGCATAACCTCAGCTCAAAGCTATATTTAGCAGAACTATAGCAAAAGACCATAATGATCCAAAGAGCTAAAAGACTAACTTTGCAAAATCATAGTTAAAAGCTAAAATAAAAAAACAAAAGCTAAAAATGAAAAGTAGCAAAACTTTTGCTAAAAGCTAAAAGTCCCAATGCAGTAGCTCACAGCTAAAGCTGCTAAAACAGTTGGAAAACCCTAGCTTAAACATAAGAATATCAGAATTTTATTATAGCTTATATATTTAACAAAACTGTAGCTCAAAGCTAGGATTAGCAAAACAATAACTAAAAGCTACAATGAGCAAAACCTTAGCTAAAACAAAACAAACAAAAATGAACAAAACTGTAGCTCAAAGCGACATGTAGCAAAAAGCTAAAATTTGCTAAATAGTTGCTAAATGCTGAATTTACACAACAGTAGCTTAAAGTAGCACAAGAAGACAAAATATGCTGAAGTAGATTTCAGAGCATAAATGTCTTTGAAGAATTTGAAGAGCATTGTTTTGTAAATAAAAGGTAAAAATTACAAAAGCTCAAAAAACTTAATCTCAAGGCACGTTATAGCTGATCGAGCTGACTGTTTTGAAATATAAATGGTTGAAATAGCATAAAGTATGTGGAAGGTATTTTAATGCACAGAATAAATTATAAACAGGAAAACTATTACAAGCACCATTTTTTGTCATGTTAAAGTTGTTTATTTATTAAAACTTGTTAGGTAATTAATAATAATTTATTTAATTTGTTTTCCGCCGCATCTCATTTGCAGACGCTGGCTCCTCACCCTCTGTTCGACATCTCTGCAGACACTCTCTCTCAGTTTTAAAGTTGTTCTGGTTCCCCAAACAGCCTCCGTACTTGAAGAGCTCGCAGCTCATGGACGAAGCGTTGTAGAAGTAATGTTCGTGCAGCCCGAAGCACGGCCCTGAATCTGGAGCTGCGTTACACGCCTCTGTCAAAACAGGCGAGTTGAGAGGGAGTGACAGGGAAGAGAAGATACTTCAGAACTGGTCTTCTAGTTTCCTTTGAACTTTCATTCATTTGAATTGAAGCAGCAGTATCTAAACGTGTAATAGTAATAATATAGTGATGGTTTTGACAGAGTTGATCTGTTACCAGTTCCATTGAAGAGAGGTGTATCCAACCCAGACCCTTCAATGTCCAGAGGGTTCACAGAAGGCACCACGCTTCTTCTCACTCTCTTTGAAACAAACAAAAAAGAAAGACTCAGTCCACAACAGCAGAGCCGTCTGAACACAAACAGTTAAAGCAAACTCAAAATGGGCCCTTAGACAGTTTAAAATGTTAGATCTTCTAGCTTACGTATCCTCCAGGAGCAATTTGATATAAGTTGGCCTGTCCATGGGCCAGCAAGTTCCAGGAACAGCAAGTGACTTACGATTCTCTCACATTCAGCTAGTGGTTGAAGTCGGTAAGCATATGAGTCAGAGCGCTCGAGGCACAAATTAGTCCTTCACATAAGGCTGGCAGCTTTACCATGGCCTAAACTGCTGCCGACGTCGTTCTAATTTGTCGATATCCAAGGTATCCACTGGTTCCAAAAAGAAGAAACCCTGTTATCATAAATCCAATGATGTGCACATCTTCTAAGTCCTCCACGGGCATCCTAGATAGGCACATCATCTTCCACTAGCCCCCAGGAATCCATGATAAACCAGCAGCGTGTGTCTGTTCAGGGCATGAGGGCTCTCCAGCACCCTGTCGTCTGACAGAAACATCAGACCAGCAGACCAAATCTATAATAAATTTAATTTCAGAAGATGTGCAAAGAGAGGCTCTGAGGAGATTAAGGACAAGAGCGTAAAAAAGCAGGAGGGAGGGCGAGCGAGAGCAAAAGAGAGAATGAATGAAAACTTCAAACTTCATTTAAGTTTGTAAAAGAAAAGTACTTTTAAACTCATATAATTACAAAAGTGGACAAGTAATTTTTTATGACAGGTAAAATAGTTTGTAAACATGAAATATGGAAATTTTGAACGTATTGTTTAATAATAAAAAATATTTATTTCCCCATTTAAAACTCAAGCAGGCGTAAAATCAAACCCATGTTCCTGAAGCTGTGTAGACCTCCAAGATCCCAAACCAGATTTGATCCTTGACACATGACCACTAGGAATATTTTGTACTTCTTGAACCAAGTTGTTGGCAGCAGTCAAATTTTTGTCCACCATTTTTATTTATAATTTGCACATTCAGAGGATGCTCAGTGGGAGTTTGGATGTTCTGTGACGATTGGGGGAGGTTGCTTTCACAAGAGTGCCATGGATGTAAGGTTTCCCAACAAAACGTAAAATGTTGTGAATAAAGATGATCAATGCTTCTCGCCTTTTCTCCCCAAAATTACAATTTTGAGGCAATTAATGCACATTTTAACAGTATAACACTCTATCATTCACAAACTGATTGGATTTGAGTCTCCCAGATTTAAAAAAGGTAAATATTAACAATTAAAAAGTAAAATTGTGAATGAGATTGTGATGCAAGGCCACTGTTGGATGTAGATGTGATAATTCTACCTGAGGCTCAGGTGGAGCTGTCGGCACTGCAACGTGCACTCCAGGAACACAATCACCTGCACAGAAAAACAAAAACAACTTTTGTTCAAACTTCAATTTGTGATCAAAAATATACAGATTTTTATTTTATTGTCAATGGCACAATATGTTTTATATACTGAACAAAAGTAATTTCCTCTTAAAGATTTAAGTTGAGGCTCAGTGCTGGTGTTCCAGTTGATTTCTTTGTGCTGTACCTTTGTTCTTTTTAATGATGATGGTGCTTTCACTCATTCCTTGTTGTTTGACCAGGGTTTTGAAGTCATCCAGAATCGTGGGTCTCACCACCATCGTTCGACCTTTACATATAAAACACATTTTATAGAAACTTATTGAACAATCAGCTGGTCAGGGTCAGTCCATTACTGTATACACAAGCCTATCAGAGTTGAGGCTCCTCTCCCTGCACCCTCATTAGTCACTTTTTGTCCTCCATCTGTTTCTATTTTATGTGAATGCAGTGGTGTAGTCTACATTTTGTGTATACTGTAGTGGGAATACTGTGCTTAGAAACCAAAGTACACCAGTTAGTACAATGTAATGGTTAATTTATATTGATTTTTAAGCATATTGATCATTTCAAAATTTCTCTGACGCTTTTATTGAATACATGTACAATAAACTTTGTACAACAGTTGGCTTTGTATTAAAAACATGTTATAGAATTTATAAAACAGTATCAAAGCAAAACATGTTCAAGTAAGTAGTGAAGTATTAATTATACAAAAAAACATGTTGAACCAACTCAATGTGTCTATAAAATGTTCCAAATGTGTTGACAGTGACACGAGTCCATGTCATGTATCGTTGCCAATGATATGTGACATTGTGTCATTGGGCACTTTAAAGTGGGTGTACTGACATTTCCAAGATTTTCTAGTGGGTATACGCTGTATGCCCATGTATCACATAGATTACACCACTGTGTTAATAAAACATTCACACTACAGAGATTCATTTTTCTTAAGTACGTTTTTCAGCACGTGACCCGTTCCGCAATTTTAAGCTATGTCAACAATTTGCATATTAAAACTTTCCGCTCATTTTGGACATTCCTGTATGACTTTTGGTATTGATGCGTTTAACTTTTAAAAAAAAATATTTAGCCTTGTTTTCTTTATTGAAAATGAATGGAGCTGTGGCTCAGTGTGTGGAAGCTCCTGTGATGTTGTCCAGTTGAGGTCCCCAAGTCATCTCTCAGGTTTAAATATCCCGTTTGTCAAGCGTTAGGAGCCGCATCCAGTCTCACGTCTGGTTGAATGACCAATCCAAAAGCTGCAACCAGGAGCTGGAGTCAGCGCTTGGATGTGTGATCAGTAACAACCCATCCACATGGTGGCACCATTTACCCTGGTTGAGTATGCACAGCTCCCACACTTCATCCATCACTGGTCTCTCTCCATTTGAAGCCTCTGTGGGCTACTCGCCTCCATTGTTCCCCCAGCCCTGAGTGTGACAGTGCAGTTTCCTCTGTCCAGCACCATCTCCGCAGGATCTGGCGACAGACCAGAAAGGCCCTCCTATGCACCGTGGAACAAAGTAAACGTTTGGAGACACAGAATGTCTGCTCCAGGTTACAAGATGGGACAAAAGGTATAGCTCTCCAACAGAGACATCGCATTTAAGAACACCCCCAGGAAACTCGCCCCTAGTTTCATCAATCCTTTTTCCAATCAAAATAATCAACTCCACTGCTGTCAGGCTTCAGTTACCCTCCTCTATGAGGATACATCCCACCTTCCATGCGCCTCAGATCAAGCCTGTTGCAGAAAGTCCAGTGAAGCTTCCATCAAACCTCCCACCACCCCCCAACTCATTGACGACCATCCAGCTTTCACTATCCGGCGCATCTTGGATGTATGCCATAGGGGTCTGGGATTTTGATATCTATTGGATTGGGAGGGCTACAGTCCTGAAGAGAGGTCCTGGATCCTCAGGTCCCTCATCCTGGTCCCCAGTCTCATCACCACTTTTTATAGACTACATCCTATGAAGCATTATCGATCGCCGAGAGGCGATTCTTGAGGGGGGACTACTGTGGAGATTCTGTGTTTTCCTGCCACTAACCACATTTCTTGTAGCTCCTGAGTTGCAGGGCGGAGCTTAACTCTCACACCTGTTCCTGCCCCAGCCTGATGAGGTCTGCTGAATTTAAAAGGACCTGTGGCTTAACAGATCTCCGCTGAAACATTTGAGACCATCTGCTAACAAGTGTGTAGCCCTCTGTGATCCAAATAAGAAACAGTCAACCTGAACTCCTTGTCCAACAATTTTCAGTCAGGTCACCTGGACAGAGAGTGGTTTGTTCCACTTTGGAGTAAGCTGCTGGGGGAAGAATCAGTTTTGTGTTGTGTGTTTCCTTAACTCATGAAGCCTTCTGGATGGAAGGTGAAACGTTTCAGCGTAAAAAACAGAAACTGTCCAGATGACCTGACTGAAAATTGTTGGATTGTACACCTGGATTATTGAGCATGGACTTTGTTTGCACTCCATGTGTTTTCTTCAGTCCTGACTTACTTACCTGTGGAAGTCTCGTTTTCATCGAGTTACCTCCCTGTGAGGTCTTCAGCCTGGAACCACTTACCTTGCCGCCTCGTCATCTCGCCAGTCCTTGAGTTTCCGTCCTGCCATGCTCTAATACTCACCCAGTTTCCTCCTGCACCACCTCCTGTTTTTAATCCTCCATCTTCTCTTTGCCTACAACAAACACAAACAAAGTAAAGATTCACTTTGGATACTAAGAATCATAAAATATCTGTTTACAAGACACTTACCTTCCCATCCTCT
The DNA here is from genome assembly GCA_031762435.1 of Hypsolebias longignatus. Taxonomy (NCBI): domain Eukaryota; kingdom Metazoa; phylum Chordata; class Actinopteri; order Cyprinodontiformes; family Rivulidae; genus Hypsolebias; species Hypsolebias longignatus. The sequence goes on along the minus strand of JARVGV010000578.1, from coordinate 21,012,718 downwards.
AGATCATTTACCTTTTTACAGGGTTGTCTCTCTCAGTCAGTTTGAGTTTGTTTACTCTGGGTTAAAACTGTCAATCATGATGGTGCTGTTTAAAACCGTTTACTGCTTTTGCTTCTGTTTTGGTTCAGCTATTTTCAGCCTCGTTCTGCTAATTTCATCTTTTTCAGCTGCTTCTTTTGCTAATTTAAGATGACTTCTCTCCGCCTGTCTCAGTTTATTCTGTTCATTTCTGATATGCTGTATTCACTGTAGATTTTCTTTAAATGTCTGCAGTTGTTCTGCTGCTTTCAGCAAACGTCATTCTGTTTTAACTCATTTTAACAGTTCAGAGGTGAAACCTTTGCAGCCTGGGTTCAATTTCTTCAGCAGTTTTCAGCAAAAGTCATTCAGCAATGAGCTTTCATGCTGCGTTTTCTTAGGAACTGCGACATTTTTAGTAGTTGTGCTTTTCCTGTTAAGTCAGTAACCTGCACCTTTTGTTTTAGTTGAAGTTAATTTAGCTTTTAGCTTGTAATTCTGCATCAAGTCTACTTCATTAAATTATTCCACAGCAAATCTCAACTTCAGCTTGTGGCTTATTAAACAAAATGCAAGCGAAAGCTGTTTTGTCGAGATGAAAAAGATAAAACAAACAACGAAATATTAAAAAAGAAAGTGCACTCACTGTAAAGCTTAACCGAGGTGCTCCTAACACCCGACGACTTCTGCTTGCTCATGATCACGATGGCGTACTCGTTGTAGTTTGTGTGAACTACATAAGCATCCACATCTGCCCCCCACTCTGCAGGGAGGAGAGCAGCAAGGGTCTTTACATCAGTTGATCATTTATGAGCTATATTAGCAGAAAAAAAGAGCAAAACTGCAGCTGGCAAGAGAACGAAAAGATGACAACGCACTCGCAATGTGGTAGAAGAATCGTCCCGGTGTGGTGGTCAGCTCATAATCTCCAGTCATTTGCTTACATGTTCCATTTCTGCACACACATAAATTAACTTTGGACGAGAACTCTGTGCACATCAGGCATTAAAGTGCACTTATTAATCAAACTGGATCGTTTTGGAATATCTTTTCATTTGTGCTGTTTGACTGTACAGTATTTTAAAATAACTGAATATCAGCATGTTTGGCTTCAAAACAACAGAGAGAAAGAACTGAGTTTTATTTTGAAAGTCCTGCGTGTACAAAAACTATCTGAATCACCTCTTGGTGAATTTTTATTTATTTATTTTACCCTTTATTTATCCAGGTAGTCTCATTGAGCCACAAGAACTCTTTTTCAAGAGAGACCAGTTTAGGGAGCAGATGGTGGGGGTTAAGGGTCTTGTTCAGGGTCCCAAAGTGGGGCGAATGAGGGTGGAGGCAGGTGTGGGTGTTTCATCTTTTCCCACCCACATTTTTTTGATGTTGTCGGTACCGGGGCTTGAACCGGTGATCACAGGCCCACTGTCTCTAACCTCTGCGCCACCGCTCCCCCATAAAATACTGCATAAAGCTTTTCTTAGCAGTGATTTATTTATTTATTTATTTTGGCCCTGAAGTATGGAGGACGGAATGTGACAAAATGTAATAAATAAATAAACCACGAAAAAAGTAATTTAATTGTGTATTTAATAATTAAATGATATATTAAATTGTAAGGTTATGTATTTATTTAATTTAGTCACATTCCATCCTTCAACGTATAGTAACAAAATTAAATAAATAAATTGTGAAATAAGTAATTTAATTGTGTATTTAATTATTTAGTTGTGTATTTAAATATTTAATGATATATTTAATAATTAAACTATACATTTCATGATTATGTATTTATTTATTTAATTTTGTCACATTCCATCCTCCATACTGAAGGTCACAACTTTACAATGACTGAAAAAAAGCCTTTAAATTGTTGACCTTTTTTTTTAACCTTTCATATCTTAACTCTAAGATTTTCCTTCTATGTTGTTATTGATAAATCCCAAAAATTATCAAAACTTATGTCCTTTGAATTTTTTTTAACTAATTAAAAAAAAATCTGTCAATTATTTATTTTTTCTCTCATTTCATACAATTTTTTTTAAGCCTCTTAAACTTGCTTTAATTAAATATTGTTGTTAAACCACAAGCTAACTTACCATATTTTTTTAACTATATGGCACACCGGACTACAAGGCACATTAAGCGTAACAAAACAATCAGATAAGTCAAACTTTATTCAATTTATTTGCAACAACGACATAAAATCAGTTCAAGGTCAGTAAGCACAGCCAGAATTAATACATAAGACGCATTTGATTATAAGGCTCACTGTCGATTTTTGAGAAAATTAAAGGATTTTAGGTGCGCCTTATAGTCCAAAAAAAAAGGTAGTTTGTTTTTAGTGTTTTTTTGTCTTGCTATGAAGCACTTTATGATACTGATCTTGAAAGGTGCTGTATAAATAAAATTTTACTTACACAAAATGTTGCATGTGCAAATTTTGCAGAATTTAGCTTCATTGTTCTTGTATTTTCTGAGGATTTTTAATTTATATAATAATAAATAAAAAAAAACAGACTGTATATGAGAGACAACACCTAGAACAGGGGTCTGCAACTTGTGGCTCTGGAGCCACATGTGGCTCTTTGGTCCCTCTGTGGCGGCTCTTTCAAACTTCAAAATGAACACAAAACTGAATTTTATTGGTTGTTATACAAACAACAATAGTTTTAGCTGGTTTCCTGTCATTTATTTTGCAAATACTCACTTTAACTTTTTGCCTTTTTTCTATACGTAATTATTTTTTTCCACAATTAAAAAAATTACATAGGTCTGCATAACCAGTCATATTTTAAAATAAAAAAATAAAATAAAAAATCCCCCCTTCTTTATAATAATCTGGTCTTTTCATTTGTCATATATTGTAGAAATGTTAAAAAATCATTAGATATTTTTAGCTTTAAAATGTCACCCCTACTGGCCACAAAAGTACAGGTAGTCCCCGACTTACGAACGGGTTCCGGACCTAAGGACCGTTCGTAACTCGATTCTGCCGTAAGTCGGA
>JARVGV010000578.1:20884323-20897609 GCA_031762435.1 Hypsolebias longignatus | reverse complement strand
GGTTTCGTTTTCAGTCTAAAATCCGCGTTTACGGCCGCCACGTGTGAGCAGTTCCGGTTTAAGTCTAAATCGGTATATGGCCGGGCCGTTATAACGGAACTCGGCCGTAACCCGGGGACTACCTGTATTTGTACTACTATTCCTATTTTGCGGTTTTTCACTTATCGCGGGGCTTCAGGGTACAGATCCCCTGCAATAAACGAGGGACTCCTGCATTTCCATTAATTAACTTTGTTAAAGAAATGTAACAATATACATGGATGTAACCTGAATTAGAGCAGCTTTAGATGCAACTATAGGATCTGATTTTGTGTTAAGACTGTTTGCATTTTGTTGAAAATTTTTATCTAAGCCATCAACTTTATTTTTCAGACCTTAACCCAGACAAGAGTATAGGGCAAGATTTTTCTTTTGAATAAATATGATTAAAAAACACATGAAAAAAATTGCTGCAATTCAGTTTAACTGGTCATAAACTCAGAAATAAGCAGTTTGTGAAGTTTCAATCATAATTTAGAGTTTTACAAGTGAAACAGCGTTGATGAAAATTATTTTCATGATAGCATAGCCTCAGAACATTTGTGTTAATGACTTGTCTTGCTGGAGCTCTGGAGCTTTACATTTGATAAATAACATTCTGTCATGAAGTTGATATGTGGGTTAAAAAGACACTTTTAGCTGATTTTTATCTGACAAATTCCAGTTTGTTTATGTTGATTTGTGTGTTTTTCTGTGTTCTTTTGTCTACATATGACTTTGTAGAAACTACCTGGTTCAAACGAGAACAATAAAACTTAATTAGCACAGGTTTGGTCAGCTGCAACACTTGAACATAAACGTAGCGTAAACTCACCCTGAGTTTGTTTGCAAGTTCCTGGTTTTCTAAAGTAAGAGAAGTAATCTTGGATTGTAGAGCTGAAACCAGAGCTGCAGACGTTGTTTGTTCGACCTGCCAACAATAACACACACGCGCACACACACATACATTCAAACGCCACAGGGAAACATAAAGGCGGCATTAGGGACCACTGGCTACACAAGTCATGACACGTTGTAAGCACAGGTTAGACCTCCTTTAAGAACGCTGAGGATTGTGAGACTAAACTTTAAAAAAAAAAAAAAAAGAGTTGATTTACAAATATGTACGTAATTAGACAAGAGTTGTCTTTAGAAAAGTTGTTTTGTAAGCAGTATTTTATTTACAATCTCAAAATGTTTTATTACATCTTTTCTGACAACTGCAACAAATTACCCAGTTAGAAACAACTAGAGTTGTATACTGTATATTTAGTTTATAATTAGAAGCATAGCAAATGGACGCAGTTCTCTATACTGTGTATTACTATGACGTCACAATTTGTTGCTTCTTTTGTCTAGATGACACAAATAGTTTAAAATCTGCACACGTAAAAATAAGGAGTTGTCTTTCTGTCGAGTCGTTAGCTGTTATTACCTTTGTGTTCAGCTCAGGAACAGCCCCCGTCTCCACTGTCTGCTTCAGGTCATCGATCGTCTCCAGCAACATGTTTCTTTCCTCATGGAGCTTCTCCACCTCTTCTTTCAGTGTTGATCCTGTGAAGTCATCTTCCTTCGAAAAGAGGGGAGGAGACAGGAGTGAAGGTTGGCAGGAAAGAGAGAAAACAGACAAAGGGGAAATCCTTTTGCGGCTGAAGACAAGATTTAACAAGCTGATAAATGGCGATTTATTCCAAATCATATGTGAAAACAACAAATGTAATGACCTGGGTGCTTTTGACTTATTATATTTGTTATAATGCATATGTTTGTATTACCTTGTAGTTAAATCTCTTGGGAGTTTCCCCTTCGTTGGATGCAGGAGTGCTGGTAGATGTAACAACAGAAGGAGACGAGGGTCCAGAACTCTGCAGAAGAACGAAGGAAAGAGGTTTTGGATGACCAGTAACTTTTTTCTAAATTCTTGGACTCTTCAATGGCATGTTAGTTATTTAGCTTTAAAGGTACTAGCAGTGTTTAAAATATATAAATACTGTATATATATATTTTTTTTTTTTCCATTTGTTTCAGGTATAAAATCTGCACAAAAACAGTTTGACACAAAGGATTCTAAAATGTCACAAAATTTAAATGCAGCACTTTGACAAACTATAAATTGTCTTCAGGTGAGAAATCACTGATGGAACCCTCAAACTGATTATAATGGTCATTTTATTAAAAATAAATACAGTAGGCGTGCATTTATATTAATGCAGAGCGGCACACTGATACAAGCAGACAGACATGCGTTTACCTGCAGTGGGCTAATAGGAGGTGGAGGTGCTTTTCGTTTTTTGGGAGTTGTGATCCGCTCATCACTTAGCTTAGCTACTTGATCATGCTAAGGAGTCAGCAGAAAGTGGGGATGGAGGGAAGGCAACAAAAAGAGATAAAAAGAAAAGTGGGATTCAGTGTTGTTAGTAAAAGGATAGTCAATCAATGAGTTGAACAGTAAGTTTCTCTTTTTAAAAACTCCAAGAAGTTTTTTTTTTTTTTCAAGATGAGAAATTTGACACAAACATTTTGTAAAACTACAAAGTGTGTGGCTGTAAGTCCATATTTGTTTTGTTTAATCAACAGGGTTAGTAGCTTTCAGTGAATAATTAAACTTAATGAATTAGGAGAAGGTAGAAAGTTATTTTAATTATTATTTAATTATTATAAACTTGCCCTCGAGCAAGACGGATGCTTTTTCTTCACTCCTGCATTCCTCCTCTGCTTTTGCTCTTTGTCCTGTGTATCGGAGCTTCTTTTTACACACCTTCCGAATCGTAAATTACTGTTATAGATTTGGTCAGCTGGACTTTCAACGCAATTGATAAAAAATTTTCAACCAAGCAACAGGGCGCTGGACAGCACTCATGCCCTGGACAGACGCACACGGCTGGATAAGTCATGGATTCTGGGGATGTTGATTTATGATAGCAGGCCATGGCAAAGCAGCCTACCTTATGTGAAAAATTAATTTGTGCTCCGAGCTCTAAGACTCAGCTGATTTACGAGCTCAACCATAAGCTGGAAGCGATTTATGAGAATCGTCGGCCACTTGCAGCTTCTGGAACTCACCAGCATGTTGGAATCGATCTTGGAGAAGGTTAATAAGGACGGACCAGCGAAAAACCCACAAATCTGTCCATTTTGAATCATCGAGCGTACCAGCAGAACTCAAGGTTGCCTGCACAAAAACAACTGTGGCTTATCTGAAACTGGCCTCCCTGTTCGGCCTTGACTAGGTCAACTTATCAAATTGCTCCTGGGGATCTGTAAACCAAGAAAGTTCTGCTCTAGACTTCTGTGAGCGCTTATCAGAGCTGTACCGGCTGACACTTTAACATCTCATCAGGACTATGGTGCTATCTGGAAGTGTTTCATGGACAAATCTCACCATCCTGTCATCAAATGCATTTTAATGTGTTTATAAATGTGATTCCTGGTAGATTTGTTCGATGTCTTAAACCGTGTTCAAGGACAAGGTGTGAAGAGATCTTTTTTTTTTAACATCCACGATCCTCATGGTCTTTCTTCTTTTCTTATCTAAAGAATAAGAGCTGCAGTCACATACACTCTGCCCATCTTTTGGACGACTGTACGGAATATAATCTCGCTGCACTTCACTGTACAATGACAATAACGCTTATTCTGATACTGTATCTTAAATCTGCATTTACTGTTTCTTTTAATACTTTATATTTTGTTATTCTTGGGTGTAACTGGGACTCCGTCTCCATAATTTTGTTCCACCTCATGTACCACATGTGATGGTAACGACAATAAAACTGACTTGAACTTGATATTCATGCCAGGCTTCACCAGAAGTGCTGCAGCTACCATCAAATTATGTGCAAATAAGTGTACTGTGACAGCAGCAAATCACCTGAACGTGAATTGTTATGAAGCTTTTTCAGATTTGTAGTCCCAGTACTACACCTGTAGTAGTTTGTCTTTGGGACACCAGTTCTTACCTGTACTCTCTTCCTTTCGTTTGTTGGTTGGTTCCATCAGATTAGATTTGTAAGAGACTCTGAACCAGCTCGAGGTGTTTTCTCTGTGTACTCTGAATAAAGTTTCCTCTTTGGGGCTTTCACAACGGCACACTACAACGTAGAGAAGTGCACATACAAACGGCAGCTTTCAGATTTGATTTGTGTAGAAATTGGGATTAAAACAAACAAGCTCAACAGAAGAATGTGCAAAATGCACAGGAGGAACGTTTGAACCATACATGCAAACGGCTGTTTGGAGATTTCAGGAGATTTTTCAGATGAGACCCTCATCCTGAGTTTGGAGAAAGACACCGCAGAGAGGAAATCAGAGGGAATGGGGCGGGATTAGGAATAGAAGGGGAGGTTTAGAAAAATGGGAATGATGGAACAAGTCTTTGGGAGTGGATGGCAAAGGAAAAATATTGATGATGGAGTTGTTGCAGGAAGTTTTATAGTAGAAGGAACTTAACTGAGGCAGCCATTTTTAAAAGGATCAACTCAAAAAGTTATTTAGTTGTACATCCAATAATCACTTTGAGTTTCTTTAAAACCAGCAGTGGATCAATGTCAACAGTTAACGTTAAAGTTTTAAACAAATATGCCATGCTGTTAACGAAATGTACCCAAACCATTAAAAGTCTGTGTGAGCGTAGAATAAGTTGTGTTTATCTGTGCCTGAAATCTCAAAATCTGTGTCCAAAAGGTTGCCATGTTGAGCGATGGTGCACACTTAAGGTCAGCATGTAGTTGTTTGGATCAAACTTAATGTGAGAGCAGATTAAAATCAGACTGCTCCTCTGCTGTTTTTTACACCGTGGAAAGAAAATTGTTAAAAGTTTAAGTCATGGACAGATTTAATGGAATTCCTGAAAATGTGGGCCGACTTTCACTTGGCAAAAACTAATTAATTTTTATTAAACACACTCAAGCACGCTGCAAAAATGAATGATAAAGGTAGAATTTATCTCTGTCTGTTCTGTCTGCATGTGTTTGTCCTCCCGTCTTCACCTCTGTTTACTCTGAACACACCTCTGTCTTTAACCCAACACATGCCGCCCAGGTGGACTGGAAAACACAGATCTGAGTCAGACTGGTCTGTGGTGGGAGGGCTGAATCTGCCAATCACATTATTAAATAATATTACAAATAATAAATAATATTACAAATAATATTACATATTAACATTCACAAGGTCACTTGTGTAATGTCAATAAAGTTTCTCTGACTCTGACTCTAAACTGGAGGATGAATGAGGCCCAAATTAATTAAAACGTTTTAAAAAATTAATGTTTTTTGTTTGAAGATAAAATGATGAACAATCAAATCATAGAACACCAATTAATAGAAACTGGGAGACAAATTTCTTTATGTTCTTTTTGCTGAAAAATCTTGCAGTAAATCAAAATTTATTCTTTAAAAGAGGACAAGTTAATTAAGGTAACTTTTTATTTTTAACTAAATGGAATATTTAATTGCCAATTATATTAAAAAAAAACAACAAGGCAAGAATGACTGATGTTTTTTTTATTTAATTTTATTTAGCTGTATTTTACGCAAGGTATACACATTTTTCTTTAGAACATTGGCCCCATCTATTGGAGATTCATTTTAATACAGGTTTACAGATTTTGATTTGCATGGTTGCTGAAATCAGAAGAGTAAGAAGAAAAAAATCACATTCTTAATGAAGATTAAAAGTTTGGGATCTCTGCCTGAAATAAGTCCAAAAGTGCAACAACAGTTTGCTTTAGTCTAAGTGTTAAATAACTTGTTGCATAATGCATGTCATAAAAAGAAAAGAAAAGCAACACATTATAAGGTATTTTTGCTTGTTGAAACCTAAAATACTATAATAATTTCAGTTATAATGTGCAAAAATTTGTTTTGACAGTGATGATTTAAAAAAATGTAGCAAAAATAATTTAAATGAAACGTACTGTGGATTCTGTCATGTCGTGGCACAAGTAAAGCTCAAGCAATTTTCTGCTGTTTTAATTTTATTTTTAATTAACCTATTTTCATTTAACAAATAAGGTGAGTTGTGCACCAGCTGTTTTTGTTGAGATAAAAAAAACTACTTTAAGTTTTAAAAATAAAAATCACTTCATCCACATTTGTTAAAATTATTTATTGAATGCAAAATGCAAAATAAGAATGTAAACAGTGCTGTTTAAAAATGCAGGCAAAGCATAACTTTTCATTTTATCAGTACATTAAAAATATTAATATTTTTAATAATGTGTTATTATAAACCTGGCAAAGTCTTTCATTGCAAAAGTTTAAAAGCCTGCATGATGTAACAGAACATAATTTGAATTCACTGCACTACAACAACAAAAAAGTGTTGATTACACAGTAAAAAACAGAGGATTCAGTTGTGTTGATCATTGTCTTTTCTGTCGTCCAAAAAGAAAATACAATATATTTAATGTGCAGAAGCTGACATCTACACGCTGTCACTGACAGTGTCTGAGGTGGAGTTTGAAACTGAAGGAGGTGTGTTTGTGTCACACAGCAACTGTCTCATTTCTTATCTCCTCTCTCCAGCTGGAGCACCCCGTTTCCTGACTGTTGGTGCTACCTGACAGAGATTGACTCTGCACAGCAGCAGCTCACTGTCATGACACAAACCACACTTGCTGCACCGACGAATGGCGTGCAGAGGCTGACAAACACTAGGGATGTAAACAGGCATGTCTGCGTGCTGCAATATTTCTGTTGGGTGTAAACGACCTGACAAAGACAAATGATTCTCTCCGAAGATGCGTTGCACTCTTCAAAAAGACTGAAAAAGGAATCTCTGGTGATGCTGTAACACCGGTGGCCCAAGAAGTGGTTCTACAGGATCTGAGGAGGAACATAAATTATTTTTTAAATGATTAATTAGGCTTAAAAGTATCATTAATAAACACTGAGAAGAACAATCTGCAAGTGGAAGCTGTTGACCTATCGCCATACTTTTCGCTGTATAAGTTACACCTTTTTGCATAAATTAGCATGTCTGCGACTTATACAGCAAAGTGATGTATTTATGTTTTTTCCCATATTTATAACCCAGTTTTTGGCTGAGCTGACAATTTTGTTCATTCTGACATGGAAAATGTTGAACACTACCATCTTAAGCCACTAGAGGGCACTTGAGCAATATGGCAAGCCAAGCGTCTCATTAATAGCTAAAAGTGGCTATTAATGAGACATTTGGCTTGCCATACTGACACCTTCATCAACATCTGGAACTCCTTGAGCAAACAACACATTTCACTGCACCGCCCAGGTGAAATGCAGCTGATTTGACCATTAAAGTGCATTTATTAAAGAAAAGTTAGACTGAGACACACCTTTACTATAATGTCAAGCAAACAAATAATTGTTTTTAAGGGTTGATCTTGTTAAATTCTGGTTAAAAACCTCCAATGCATGCTCCCCCGGCCGCCATTTGGCAGCCAATCAATTTTTGGCACACCGGCCCACGTTTCCGGGTGGTCAGTGGTGATGCATAACAAATGCGACGCATCAGGATTGATGCATAAAAGATGTGACTTATATGGCAAAACGACTCATTTATGTTTTTTCTACTTTGTTAGACATATTTGGACTGATGCGACTTATACGGCGGAAAATACGGCACTTTAAATCCTCTGATTTTGTTTATAAATCAGCTTTGTTACCTTATTTTCCAAATAGTTTTGGCTTTTATTTTACTTTATTGCCGTCTGACATTTGATTTATCTGAAATTTCTGTGTGAACTGGAAAGAAAAATGGGTGAAAACAAATTAAAAAATTTAATGAAGTCAATAGTAAACCTTGTTGTTCTGGAGGTTCAGAAGATCTTGCAGCTTCATATTGTCCACCTGGTTCACATTCTGTAGAGCAATAAAGTAAAAATATTAAGTCAAACTTCAAATTTGTAGACTTTTTACAATGTTTTTCCTTTAAAGCTGGTGCCAAAAACTGACCTCTCCCTCACTGGACTTTGGATGGTGATCAGGAGCGCCTGCAATGTCAAACAACATGTACACGTTTCATACAAAGAAGAATCGAACGCCAAACTCAAGTGAGGTGAATGAGTGAAAGTTTGTTTCCTGACCGGGGGAGGAGGGTCTCTCCCTCCAGGCGGACAGGCTCATCTGAGGGATGCTGGAGCACTGCACTTGCGGGTTCCTGCTTGAGACCGCGCTGAAAACATCTCGGGGCACTGATGTGATGCCGGTGTTGTCACAGATGATTCTGGCCAACGTGGCAGAGGAAAGAGCAGCTCTCTGGCTGGCGGTAAAGACACCCGGGTTCTGGTACCAAAATCTGAAATGTTCATAAGTAAGACAGAAAGACAAAAGGACATTAAATAAATGCTAACGTTTTGCTGCAGGTGAGTTTCACACGTCACAAAAATCCATCATAAGCAACAAAGAATGGAAATTAAACGCTGCATCAAGTTACAGTTTTCCAGATCACGTCTGAGCCTGCTAGATGTTTATTGCAGGTACCTGTCACCCTGGCGGATCCTCTGGAACTGGGTTGCAATGAGGCAGGAGAGCAGAGGCCCCACACGGCCGCCGCCCACAAACGGCTCCGCAACGCCTCCAAGCCACACGTCGATGTTGTTGGGCGTACCGTAGAGCTGCAGCAGTCTGCTCGCCAGGTTGTTGTTGTTCAGGACCTGACCCAGCTCCGCCTGGTTACGAGGCTGAGACAGACCACAGAACCTGCGCCAATCGTTGTAGCCTGGGGGAGTCAACCGCACGCAAAGACAATGAGGTCAAATGTGAGGGAAAGGAGAAATTAGAGGGAGAAGGGTGGAAACGTGCGAGGTGGGTACCGGGCAGGCCGTGTTCACGACTGCGCTGCATGTTGAGAGAGCCCAGATCCAGAGCCAGATGCTGTACAAACTGGAACAACCTCTCCCTCAGAGCGTTGACCAACATGTGATCCTGGGTGTTCAGTTTAGCCGGACGGGCGATTAGACCACGCAGGAACGGGTCAATCCCACCTGGAACAAGACAGGAATCCATAAGCGTGACAATTCAAGACAGAATTCCTGCTTGTCTTTGCGCAGCTCACCCTCGAAGACGACCCTCCAGGGGGTGAAGAAGGCCCTGAATAGGGGGACACTCGGGAAGCGAGGGTGCTCTCTGTAGTTCTCATCCAGTCGGGACAAAACTGGCTGGATTGCCAAGTGGGCAAAGCGGTAAGCAGCGGTTGCAAAGACGTTGGCGATGCTGGGGTCAACACTGGGGTTGTAGCCTGGGTAAGGGCCGAGCTGTCTGCGCATTGCTTCATCACCAACGATGTGTGGCAGATAGTCCCTTAGCACAAACACCTGAGGGACAAACAGATGTCAAATGAGGAAGTAAAGTTACATTCGGGCCAAAAAAATCAGAACCGTCCTCAGCACGTAGCCATCATTTCTGAACCCGACCCGACAAATTAACAGTAATTACAGGTCCGAACTCCACCCCCAACATTTTTAATTAAGCTTTGACTGCTTATATAGTTATTAATGGTCAGTGGACGCGAGCGGCTAAGGGTGGGGGGGGGGGGGAAGATCTGAGCTGAGGGGGTGTTTGTCCTTTCATGGCCATCAAAGTGCATTAAATTCCTGCTTCTGCCTGCATGCTGCATTATTCAAACACGGACCATGCTTTGACATGTCTGCAAGGATATTTTGGGATCTCACCTGTTTGGGTCCTCATCACCGCACGTCCGCTGAGCGCAGCGGCTGAACGTCCATGTGGGCTTTGATGGATCGCTGCCTGGCAGTATAAACCCATCTGAAGCTGAACTGAACTTTTTTTTTTTTTTACCTCTTTCAAGGCCGGTCAGCGCAAAGTCAAATGGCCCAGTGCGGCTGGTGACTGTATGGCAAGCCATGTTGCCATATAATTGGATAGTCAGCTGCGCACGATCGCTGACACGATCAAAACCTGACACCGACCCGGCTCGCCCATCCAGCACATTACACGGCCGGGCTTCGGGGAACGACAGCTCTAGGAAGTGGTGCAGGTTTTAAAGAAACAACACGCTGACTCTCAGGTGTCTCTACCTGCGTGTAAGCTCCCATGATCTTGCGGGCCTCCTGGTAGATGGTCTCACTGTCCCATTGGGGGTTGATTCTCTTCAGCCCACGAGCCAGACGGTTGTGCTCACGTACAAACAAAGTGTGGATGGAGGTCAGAGCGGTGTTTTCATCCACGCGCACATCGCCTGCTCAGAAAAAGAAAAATGACACCAAGCTCACGTGCAAAATCGTTTATTTAATGAATATGTCTTGTAAAGCTCACCTGCTATGAAACAGGGCACCTCTCTGGCATTGCTGTCGTTGGTCACTCTCTTGCGAGTTGCACACATTTGCACCTGCATGGGGTGGAAGGGCAGCAGCTCTCGGCCGTTGTCCCTGAACTCGGTGTTGACAGCGAGCAGGCCGCCGTCGCTAGTGAGGTTACGAAGACTCAGTGCAAGCTTCTCCTCGGAGCCGTACACCTGCCCCAGGTCCAGGAAGGCTGTTAGGGCGTTGATCTGCTCTCTCTTGTTGGGCTCCCCACCAAAATTGTATGCAGAGTATCCCGTTCCACAAGCAGGGGCAGACCTAAAGGCAGGGATGCAGCTGTCAGGGCGGGAAGGCAGGCGGGGGTCGCCAGGAGGGATCTGTTTGCAGACAGACAGGTGGAGGATGAGACAATTAGGGAGGGTGGAAATAACGTTTTACACGTCCGAGTTTTGAAACCAACCGGGATGGGGGTGCACGGCTCGGTTTGCTCGCAGCTCTCGTCGCAGTTCACGCCGTTGCTGAAAGAGCGGATGCTGGGCGAGAAGGGCGTGAAGGAGAGGTCGTGATCGTTCCACTGACCGAAAAAGGTCACCATGTGAGTGAAGTCTCTGTCGCTGACAACGCCGGCGTCTGTTGTGCTCAAAATGTTGTTGGACACCTGTCGCACCTGAGGACGGAGAAGAATGATTTATCAGATCCAAATAAAAGACTCACGCAGCGGTCAGGATCTGGGACGTACCAGTGGGAGCACAAAGTTGTTGAATCGTCGGTTTCTGTCCCATCCTTTGGGTTGGGAGATGCCGTCGTCGTATTCAGCGGGCAGCCAGCGGGCGAAGGGGGTGTTGGAGGCTCCAAGGCGAGGGCTTTTTCTGGAAGCAAATGAGAAATATTCCAGTTTGAGCTGTGCTTGAGAAATCCCCCCAGAAGTGAACACATCGTCTGTGGTTTATGGCCCAAGATGTTCAGGTGCATTTCACAAGAACTTCTTTTGAAAGTTCAGCTCATCGAGTCTGGTGAACTTCTCAGTCAGCTGCTTTTGTAGAAATAAGCTATTTATTTATTTATTTTACACAAAAAAAGACATTTTGAAGGATTTCCTTTGAAAATAATCAGGTACGAAAGTCCAAAGAGATCTTCTGAAACAAAAATGTAAATCAAGACCCTTTTTAAAAAAAAAAAAAAATAAAAAGTAAAAATTAAATAAATAAAAGTCTGGTACCCTGGTGACAAATTGCAGAGAGACGGGGGCATCGTATAAAATTTGAAGTTCAAATACAGGAGGAAAAATACAATTTGGAATAAAAAAATAAATAAAGGGAACTGACAGGTTGTTGCAGACGCTGGTGGCTGTGCGATACTTGTTCAGGTTTGGTGTGGTGCCACAGTTTGGAAGACTGACTCGAGCCGCACACCCAGTTAACTGTGCAAGTTTCATCAGGTCTTCTCCAGAGAGCAAATCTAAAAGACACAGTTCAAGAGTTTGTGTTAAATGTAGCTTTGAGCCATGACACTGGACCAGCACACTTTATTTGATGAGAAAGACATGAAAACAACGCTTCGCGTCCGACCTGTTGCGTTCAGAGAACGCTTGTGCACACGATGGACCTTGTCGTGGACCAGACGGAGGGTTTGTGCCATGTAGTCTGCAGAGCGAACAGCTGAGCGAGTGTCACCCCGGGGCTGCTTCAGGAGACGAAGAGCGTCGTGGGGTTGCACCACATCCTTGCGGACGCGTCTCAGACTCCTGGAGAGCGAAACGTTGAACGAGAAAATCTGAACTTTTTTAGATAATTTGTGCTGATTTTACTCTCAAACTTTATGACTTTTTAAATGAAACTCATCTCTATAAATATGGATGTGATGTAGTGAACTTACTCTTCTCTGGAGTATTTGTACGCATCGTCTACTATTTTCTTTGCCTCCTCGAAGTATTGGTGAAGAAAAGGACTGCCGAGATTCCCCCCTTCAAAGTAGGGATAGAAATGTAAGAATTTAAACAAGTAAAACAAGCAAACGTGCAAAGGAGGGATTTACCGATACGTTTGGGGTGCGTGGGCACCAGGCTGACGCCCAGCACAAGAAGAAGAGAGAAAAGCATCCCTGAAAAAAAACAAAATCACAGTTAGAAAGCGTTTAAAAGAAGCAGGTTAAAATATCGAGTTGATACCTGTGTCTTTGCAGATTTCTTCTCAGAGTGACGCTGTTTGTCCCTGCAGCTCGCCTTTTTATTCAGAGTGTGGAGGGGAGGCCTCAACAGTTGAGGCTGCAATCAGTGAAGTGTCCTCCCTTCTTCCTGGTCTGGATGCAGGAAACACTCTTGTATCTAACAGTTGACTTACAGGTGCAATTATCTGGTTTTGGAAGCACAAAGAAAAATAAAACATGAAATATTAGTCAGAAACAGACACAAAACAGCAATCAACCCATCACATATGTTTTTTTTGTCTTTGAGTGGAAGGAGAATGCATGTATGAGGAGAACATGTGAACTGCACACAGACAGCCTGCAGCTAAGCATCAAATTAGATCTTCTTGCTCCTTTGGCAACAGCTCTAGCCGCTTCACCACCGTGCCAACAGCCACAGAAGTTTAATCAAACCATCACATTTTATTCATGAATATGGTCCAGACCAGAGGTTTGCAACCTGCGGCTCTGGGGCCACACGCGGCTCTTTGGTTCTTGGTATGCGGCTCTTTGAAGCTTTGACCAAACATAATGCAAAATGTGAGTTCATTGGTTTTTATGCATACAGTAAAGAGAAATGACAAGTTTTAACAGTTTTTCTGCAAATATAAAGACGAAAAAATTAAAATAAGGAGGAAAAAAATGTTTGATTAGTTTTAGCTACTTCATTTTTCCAACGTCTGGCCTTAAAGTTGCATCTTTCCATCAAATCCAACAGAATTTGGAATGTCTTAGGACAATTGCTTAGAAGAAATATGGTGAATGATAGATAGATAGATAGATAGATAGATAGATAGATAGATAGATAGATAGATAGATAGATAGATAGATAGATAGA
>JARVGV010000578.1:20796289-20814050 GCA_031762435.1 Hypsolebias longignatus | reverse complement strand
CCTGCATCATGAAGGACCCCACTCACCCAGCAAACACACTTTTTGCCCCACTCCCCTCAGGCAGGAGGTTGAGGAGGATTTGTAGAACCACTAGACTGAACAGCTTCTACCCTGAAGCTGTTAGACTCATGAATACCTAATAAGAAAAATCATGGTAATGCCACTTTAACTGGAGATTTGACACTTTATCTGTGCTGCTGATTATTTATGCTGCTGATTTCTTACCTTAAGCTGCCATATTCATACCCATCTGCTCACAACAGACTCATGTTCAGGCTGCTGTTTAATATCATATTACATTATTATTGTTTAGCGTATATCTTAGATCCTTGTATACTGTTTCTTTTTTGTATACAGTACTTTATATTTTTGCCAGTTTTGGGTGTAACTGAGACCTTGAGTACACAATGTTGTTCCATTCAAATTCAGCCACTGTGCCAGTAATACATGTGATGAGAAATGACAATAAAGTCACTTTGAACCTTGATCTGTTCATTTGGACTTTTGATATGCAAAAACAAGAACAAACTCTCAGGGATTGTCAGAATGTGCAGCAGAACTGCTGGCAATACCCTACAGAACCTCACTGACCAACACAAGGCAATGTCAGTGAACAAGGCAGGCTGAGTCTGGCAGATGATGATCACTCACTCCATGGTGAGTTCAGGTTGTTTCCTTCTGGACACAGGTATCTGCTGCCCAAATGTAAGACCATCAGACTGACAAATTCATTCATCCCTGTAGTGATCAGGCTTCTCATTGAACAACAATGATTTCTGTACTGCTGTTTTAATGGCTCAATGTCTTGTCTAGTTGGATGTTTTATGTGCCTACTGATATTTTGTTTCATTTAATATTGATGATTATAACTGACAACTAATGAAAACCCCCAATTCCATATCACAGAAAATTTGAATATTACTTATGACCAATAAAAAAGAATTTAGAAATGTTGGCCAACTGAAAAGTATGAACATGAAACGTATGAGCATGTACATCACTCAATACTTGGAGTAGTCGGGGCTGAAACCCATGTCTTGCATATATCTGTGGGTGGTGGTTCTTGAAGCACTGACTCCAGCTGCAGTCCACTAATTGTGAATCTCTCCCACATTTTGGAATGGATTTTGTTTCACCATCCTCTCCAAGGTGCAGTTATCTCTACTGCTTGTACACTTTTTTCTACCACATCTTTTCTTTCCCCTCACCTCTCTATTAATGTGCTTGGACACAGAGCTCTGTGAACAGCCAGCCTCTTTAGCAATGAACTTTTGTGTCTTGCCCTCCTAGTGCAAGGTGTCAATGGTCATTTTTGGACAACTGTCAAGTCAGCAGTCTTCTCCATGCTTGTGTAGCCTAAAGAACTAGACTGAGACCATTTAAAGGCCTTTGCAGGTGTTTTTGAGTTAATTAGCTGATTAGACTGTGGCACCAGGCGTCTTCAATATTGAACCTTTTCGCAATATTCTAATTTTATGAGATACTGAATTTTTGGTTCTCATTAGTTGTCAATAATAATCATTAACATTAAAAGAAAAACATTTAAAATAAATCAGTCTGTGTGTAATGAATGAATATAATATAAAAGTTTCACTTTTTGAATGGAATTACTGAAATAAATCAACTTTTTCCATGAAATTCTAATTTTATGGCCAGCACTTGTATCATCTGTTCATAAAACTCACTTGGGTAAAGGTTTAGTGGGTCCAGAAGATGCTCCATCCTCATGTTTGAGAGTCTTCTTGTAGGGGACGCTTTTTTCCTTGGTGGGGTCTGAGCTGTAGGACCGAGCGCTGGTCCGACAAAGAGCGGGGAGAGGAGGCCGCAGTGCTGACCCCACCTGCCGAACCGCACTCCCAAGGAAGGCCATTACCACTGTGGACACATAGAAGCAAAAGAGCCCAAATTAGGCACAATAAGGAAAGTTTCGAACACTTGGAACCCAAAAGAACACCTTTAAAGTCCTTAATTGTGACGATCAAGTTGATGTCAGGACATTTCTACACAATGAATACGTCTTATTTGGATTTTTTATTTTTTTTTACATAAAAAAAGGGTAACTTGATCAGCCTTTGAAGTGGTCACTAATGAATGTTTAAACCCAGTAACGTCAGTGATGTTTTGATCCTATAGCACAAGTCAGCAAATATACCTGGAGGAGTAGATTCAGCTCAAACAATAATCCCTGTCTGGACACAGAGCTCAGATGATTCCTCCAGGTCAACAGCAGATTTGAGCAGAAATCAAGGCAAACCTAGACCAGGTGTCCTGAACTGGGATGAACCAGTTATCAACAAATACTCACATACAGTACAGTGCACTAAAACTACTGGTTCGATTCTAGTTTGTTTAAACTTGTGCAATGATTAACTCTGGCTGATTCTTTAGCGCAGTGAAAGTTCAGGAGCCGGATCCGTTTGAGCAAAAAGACTCGTTATACCAAATGACCAAAAACAGAACTTGTTCAGCCAGAAACGTGCACGAAGCGTGCGTGCACACACTGCAATGACTTGAGATTCGTTTGGTTTACGCAAACTTACACTCGATGTGGGAGGACTGCCCTGGAAAACACTCCTCGATGCAAACTCTGAAATAGAGAACAATAAAAAGCCGCAGGTGAAGAGAGTGGAAGTGAGCGCTTCTGAAAAACTCCAAACACCGAGCAGAGCTGCTACCGAGGCCCAGAAGGTCCAGCTGTTGGACAACCCGAAGCTCTGGGCCCGCCCCGCGCTCTAAGGGTGGGAATTTGATTTCGTTGTTGAGATCCGACTTATTTGGCTCGATTCATCAAAAAGAACGACTTCTTTCAGCTCCCAAACGGCTCTTCAACTACATTTAAAAAATGACAAACTTTTATAATCAGGACAATTTTTCCAAGTACTGTAATGTACAAGACACATACAACATAAATATTCAAACGTTAGCTATTGGTATATTAATATTTAGTGGAATGGTTTCCATTTAAGTCTGCATCCATTCAAGCTTTATTTATACAGGTTAGTCCCATTGAGCCTCGGGTGATGACAACAGTGGACAACAACGACAGCAATGGACAAAATATATAAACTAATGATACTTTTGCCTGATTAAAAGTAAAAATAAACCTGTCATTTTTTTTTCCAGGTGTTGTCTTCTACTGATGAACGCAGCTTTCCTTACCTTATTGTTGTACGTTCAAATATTCAGTTTCCCAATACATTGGGCACCTGACCTCAAGAGCTTTCCTTACAGGTAATGGGCACATATGGATTCTTATGTGTGATGAAGATCAGTTATGAAGGCATTGCTCCAGTCTGATGTGGTGAAGGAAGAGCTGCAATAGCATGTAAAGCTCTGGTTTAATGGCTCGTCTTGACAAAACAACCATGACTTGACCACAGATAAGCAGCAGAAATGGGTTATTTTTTTTATATCTAAAAAAAACCCTCCATGATTGTGTGTGGAGTAGATGGGCCTTTCAGCCCCACACGTCTGCTGCTCTGACTCCGACTTGAAAAATACAAGGTAGCGCCAATAAATCAATCAAATGATGCTTGCTTCAGTTTTGAGCTACAAAAGGAGGTGGAGACTTTTCATACATTTTTTAAATTATTATATTAATGGTGTCATTACACTTCATTGATTTCTTCTCTCTACTTCTCACAAACTCATGTACACAAATGAATCGGTACATTGAGCCAGCTCGGTCATAAACAGCTCATCCTTGCTTTGTTTTGAGTTCAGATCAGTCCAGTCTGCACTTTGCTAAGCAGAAACCATTCAAATTCAAAATTTCATGAAATAAAATTAACTTTAGTGGTATAACTAATATCTACAGCAATTACTGGTAACAGAAACCATTCAAATTCAAAATTTCATAAAATAAAATTAACTTTAGTGGTAATATCTACTGGTAATAGAAACCATTCTTTGTAATGACACAATGTTCATAAAAACTGCTATAGCAAATTACGTGGGGAAAATAAAATACAGCAAATAAAAATAGCTTAAAAATTCTAACCCAAAATACAAAGTAGGTAATGTTTTACTTGTTTTGTCTGCAAAACTGCTAAATAAAGCTGTTTAACTTATGTTTATATGTTTGCATGTTGTCTAAGTTAAAAAGATAAAATAAAAAAAACAACATGTCAGTTGTATTTTTGTTTATTTTGTTGTTGTGCTGCTGATGCAGGGGTATTTCAGGGCAGCAGCTGCTGATGAAAACCCCTAAAGGTCCAGGATTCAGTAGACCATCAGAATGAAGAGGACATTACGCTGCATGTGGAGTTTCTGTGCAACATGCAACGCTGCCGTCTCAGAAAAAGAAGCAACGAGAGCAATAAGTCGTCACTTTGATATTCTCCACCGCTCGGAGTCTAAAGCAGCTGCTCTGCCTGTTGGGCCTCACAAACCCACACCTCCTAACCAGCAGCCAATACGGTCCAGGGTTTGGGTTCCCTCCTGTGAGAGGAGGTTCTAGTTCATGCAGCTTTGAGCAGGACAGGAGCTGCTGTCTGTAACATTATCTCTGCAACTTCTGCCTGTATCTAAAAAAGTTGACTTCAGCAACCTTTAATCTTCTCTGCAGTGTTCTGTGGGGCTGAATTACAGACGGTTGTTTGTGTGTTCACACGTGCATGCTTGTGGCCTACGCTTAGGCAAACACCGAGTCTAACAAGCTTAAAGTTTGACCTGTTTTTCAGCTTGTTCATTCTGTGACGCGAGGATCCCGGGTCAAATGAGGTCACTTAAACCAGATGTGTTCAGGAGGAGTTTGTAGCAACACTGTGAGACAGATGTCTATGAGGTGTTGTTTGTAAAGTTACACAGTGAAAAATTAACAGCAATATTATGTTTGTTTAGACTTTTATAAGAAAAAAAAACTTTTCCCCCCTCCAGTCTTATTTTCACCATATTCATACATTTATAAATGTCATAGTTCCAAACTAAATGTTTATTGTCCAAGCTAAATATTTAATTTCCAAGCTTAACATTTAATTCTTAGACTAAATATTTAATTTGCTAACTAATATTTAACTCGGACATAAATATTTATTTTCCAAGCTAAACATTTAGTTCCTGAACATTTAATTTGCTAAATATTTTACTCTGACCTAAAGAGCATGCATCAGGATATTCTGACCTAAATATTTAACTTGCAAGCTAAATATTTAGGTCCAGTTTATTTAGTGAGCAAATTAAATGTTTTGGAAATTAAATGATTAGCTTGGAAAATAAATATTTAATTTCCAAGTTAAATATTTAGTTAGCGAATTGATTACTTAGTCTAGGAATTAACGGTTTAGCTTAGAAATTAAATGTTTAGTTTGGAAATTTAATATTTAGCTTATACAATAAATATTTTGTTTGGAAATTAAGTATTTAATTTATGCATAAATATTTATTTTTACTAACTAAATATTTAACTTGCAAGTACCTAGTTTGTACACTAAATATTTAGTTGGGAACTATGACATTTATAAATGTATGAATGGCATGATGAAAATATGATTTTTTTTAATGAAAGCTAAATAAACTAAAATATTGCTGTTAATTTTAGACTGTAGCAGCTTTACAAACGGCACCCCATAGATATGTAATACAGAAAATTTGTTTAATGGTTTTACTCTGTTCACTTTAATGACAAATAAACCTACTATTTCACAAAACCTTTATACTATAGGTTGTATACTACAGTACTGTATATATAGAGACAATTAAAATATTGTCTTTGCTCTTTAGGCTTTGTAAAGATAAATAAATAAATATGGCAAACCTGTTCACAGCAGAATATTCAACTTGTTAGTAGACACATACATTTGGTAAAACACTTTGTGAGGTCGTGAAGTGTTTCAAAATGTTAAACTTACAACCAAGTATCAGCATGAAGGTTTGGAAATTCATATTAAGCATTAAATAAAGAAAGTTCAATGTTTTTAACTTGCATTTACTAACCAAATGGGTGTGTTCTTCTCATTATGCCACAGTTCATGTCATTGACAATTTTTGTGTACAAGGGTTAAAAATGATGCATCATATGCAAAGTTAAAGGTCATAAACAAGTGTTATTCATCATGTAGGCAGTTTTACATTCATTTCTGATTTTATATTGACAAAAGACGAAATACAAAAAGCTGTTTCACCATTATTGAATGTTTCACCTGTTTTTAATTCACCATTAAGGCTCATCATCGAAGACTCAATAAATTACAACACGTGCAAAAAGACGAGGAATAAAAACATCACATGTACTTTTGAAAATAAACACAGAACATGAAAGAGTTATGCTTTTTGTAATTCAAATCTGTCAAAGGGATCAGATAAACGTCAGCTCTTGAATGACAACAACCTCCTTGGTGGATCCCAGAGGTAACAAAACGATGAATAAAGAAAATATTTTTACTGAGAAACACTTGTGCAACATTTTAACAAGAATAAATACTGCCAACTTAGGCAATCTTAAATTACAAAGGCACTTTGGTTCATCTTAATGTAATAAAAGTTAAACTAGATTTTGAAAACAGATCAGTTTTTGATGCTTTCAAGATTCACTTCTCTTTTTAAAAGAGTCAAGTTTAGCTTTAGATTGTATAAGCATTCAGCATACAGAGAATGCACAATATTGGATTAAAAATAATTTTGCACTCATCGTGCCCATACCACCCAGCGCCCCCAGTGAAAGACGTGCACAAACAAAACAGATATATCCAACATGAAAATACAAAAAATAACAGAATTGTCCAGAACTTTCCAGTTGTGAACAGAGCGACTGGAGTCTGAAGAACTATTATTCAACTAACAGAAAGCCCTGTTTAGCTTTGATTAAGTTTTTAAACATGCAATCATCACAAACACATTTAATATAAAAATACATTGACACAGGCTACAAATAAATGGCTTAATTTCCTTACAAAAGCTAACAAAAATAAACATTTGAAACCTTGTATTTATAAAAATGATGTGCAAGTTTATGCATTTGAAATGCTAAAACATCTGTAAAAAAAAAAAAAAAAAAAAACTGTCAATAAATAACTGACCCTCAAATATTTTTGATACCAAAAAAAAAATCCCCCATCTTGTACAAAACACATATTAAAACATTTTTGAAAGACTCAAAGTTCAGTTTGTCAGGCACCGAGCATGTCTTTGACGTAAAACACCGTCCCCCTCTCGGCGTGCTCCTCTTTGACCCAATGACCTTTGACCTCGCAGGCCCTATGCCTCTCACTAAAGTTCGTCCCTGTACGCAGCCGACAGCATCTCGGGCGCGGACCCTTTCAGGGTCTTGTGGGAGCCCCTCCAGTCGGTCCTTACCGAGTCGTCGTCCCACAGCGTGGACGTCTCCGTGTCGCTCACCCACTGAGCGTCACCGGCGTAGTGGCACGGCTGCACTAGAAGGGGGCGCGTACTGAAGGCTTGTAAGTTTCTGTTGGGGAAGTGGGACTTGTAGTCCTCGCTGGCAGAAAAAAGAAAGAGAGCCAAGACACAAATTACAATTTTCTTCACCAGTTTCATTTTTGTGCTTTCAGCCTTTTTTTTTCTATCAAATGATTAGAATGTCGGTCACAAGCATCAGTGATGTGTTGTGATTTATTTAAAATGGTTGAATTTGACAACAGAAAGAGACAGCGGGGTTGGCTGAAGACCAATCAGATACTCTGAGCGTGAAGGACCCACATGTTCTGCATTCTTAGCAGATCAGTCAAGCATATCAAATGAGAACCTCACAGGCTCAGGGTTGGCTTTGAGCCAGTTTGCCACATGATGGAGAAAATGGACGCTGTAAAACTTTAGCAGAGGATATATCGTAGTTTTAAACATATAACTCATAGTTTTTTTTGCATAATTTACATGCCCTGGGACTCATTTATGGATTTTCCCCCCCCATATTTATAAACCATTTTTTGGCTGAGATATAACCGTTTTCATTAATTCTGAAAGAAAATATTTTTTAAGCAGTACCACTTTCAGCCACTTGATGGCAGCAGATTACTGGTTTCATGGCATGCTGTTGTTTCATGTAATAGGTAAACGTGGCTATAATGACAAATCCAAAAAAGTTAAAGACAAAAACAACTGGACTCAATTTAATATACTTTGATTTTTTTTTTCTTGAACTTTTTTTGCATTTACCATGTCCTGAATGACTGAGAATCTTCACCAGCTTTTGATGATATAAATGGTTTGCCACAGCCTCCCCACCTTCCTTCTGCTCGCTGCTTCAAACCGTCAAACCAGCTGCACCGCTCTGGCGAAATGCAGCTAATTTGACCATTAAAGTGCATTTTTTAGGCAAACGTTGAACTGAGACACACCTTTGCTATAACTTTGAGCAAACAAATAGTTGTTTACAGGTAGGTGCTTTTCTTGTGAAATTTTGAAGAAACAAACAGCGTTCCTCCTTCTTTTTCCTCCCTCTGCGCGTTCACGGAGCAACGGGGGCAGCGAAACTATTTTTGAAATTCAGCTTATTTTACCAATTAAAGTGCATTTATTAAGCAAATGTTAGACTGAGACATGCATTTACTATAATTTTGAGCAAACAATTACAGTACTGTAATTGTTTTTAAGTGTTAATCTTATTAAATTCTTGTTAAAGTCCTCCCATGCACGCTCCCACGGCCACCATTTGGCAGCCCATCAATTTTTGGCACAACATTGGTCCACGTTTCTGGGTTGTCACCGCTGACATGTAACAAACATGACGCGTCAGCGGTGATGCATAATAGATGCTACATATTCAGCGAAGCGACATATTTCTAGATTTTCCAATTTATTAGACAAATATGGACTGATGCAACTTATAGGGCAGTGCGACGTGTACAGTGGAAAATACGGTATTTGGATTTCTGTAGTTACCAAATGATGAGAAATGTGTTCTGATTGGAGATCTGGGTTTGAAATTACACCATGCTCTTAAAAAGTGACAGCTTCAAAAAGTTGTATAAAGTTGTCACAACTCATGCACATCACAGGTTCTTCTTGTACACAATCACATCTAACCCCAAAGAAGATAGCCTACAGCCACACAAGCAGCTCTGTGCTGCTCTCTGTGAAGTGGCTGCAACAATACTTTACAGGAGTTCCCAACTCTGGTCCTTGAGGAACACCATCCTGCATGTTTTACTTGCTTCTCTGCTACGCCACACCTGCTTTTAATCAATGGGTGATTAACAGGTTTCTGCAGAACATGAGGTGGTAATTAAATCTTTGAATTGGGTGTGATGGAGCAGGGAAACAACTAAAACATTCAGGATGGTGTTCCTCAGGGACCAGGGTTGGGAACCACTTACTTACAAAACATAATACTAACATGCTAGCACTTTAGCAGGCTTACCAATTCATGTAACAAGTTGGTAAATGGATAAAGACATGAAGATAATTTAGATACTTTGAAGTTGGGTTCTGTGGAGTAGTGATCAGTCATCAGTATCATACCCGCAGCAGACAGCGATCAGAATTATCTGAGTTTGGAGAACCAGGAAGAAAGTTTCGCAAAATCATCAAGCTTCTGGCTAGATTGATGAAGGCTGAAAACTGGAGTGTTTTAGGAGCTGTATCAGCCATAAAAACAATTTAAATCGACAAAAATTGTCAATAGTTTTGTGCAACAGTGTTGTTATCACACTGCACTACTATTGTGATAGGCAATTACTGGTACTTGGTTCATTTTCCAACACATGCTGCAACAGACTGAACTACATACCAACAAAAGCGCCTTGCAGTGTAATAACCACAATTATTCATGCAAATAACCATCTGCTGCCAAAAACACATGGTTCACATGTAAACAAAGCATTCACATGAATTGTGATTAAAAAATAAATGGCTGAAATTTCCCTTTGGAATAAGTTCTGACTACCTTCTATTTTATTCCAGGTTAACTACTTTCCAATTTCCAAAACTGAGATTGATTTGACTTCTGTCTAATACAGGTAATACAATGACTAATAACAATTACTCCTCAGGTAACTCATCTAAAATAACTATTTCTTTAACGTCAAAGTACATTAAAATTTAGCAGCTATGTTGCTAATTTAGGAGGCATCTGAAAATCAAAGTGGAAGACAAATGTCTAGTTTGATAAAGTCATTATTTAGGGTTTGATAAAAACAAACAAAAAAAATCATTTTAATGTGTGCATTAAATTTTATGGCAGACAGACAAGCTACAATTTAAAACATAACTATCCAAATTTAACTGTTTGGATATAAAACTGACTTTTATTGCTTCATGATTTCAGTTCATCAAAACTACGTGACTAAAAAAGCAGTCCATGTTTTTCCAAAAACCTTCAAGTGTCAGATGCTGCCAAGAAGCCTGGACTCCATAAAAAAGAAAATGTTCTAGTTTTAAAACGTCCAATTTTGCTCAGTAATCCCTATAATTTAAAGGAGGCTTATTCCAACTACGATGAATATAAAGTGCATAAGTTTAGACAACTGATGTAAAGATTTTAGCAGTTAGCAGATCTGTTTATAGCTTTATAGACCTTAAACACAGAGTCGCAGTTAAATAAATACTAAAGTGTACATACTTGGGATGTTTGTCGTACATGATGGGGAGGAATTCATCCACAGGCAGCATCTTGGACAGCGGCTCGGCGTTGAGCAGTTTTTGGGCTCCCTGCTGCGAGATGGCGTACGACAGAGTCCAGTACGAGTAGTCGGCCTCCACCAGGTTCTGAACGTTCTCCAGGGGCTTCTCCTTTCCAGGATTCACCTGCTTCCTACCAAAGTATCTGTGGCAACACACATCCAGGATCGAAAAGTCGAGAGTGTTTTCAAACATCTGCTGCTATTTAGTTGTGCAAAACTTCCTTTTTTTTTTTTTTTCGCATGTGTTTTACATCCATCTGTGCTGAAAGATACAAAATGTGAGCAAACAGTTTGATCCAATGTTGTTGGAGTTATTTAAATTAAAACAGTGTGTTTTTATTGTTTTTTAGGAGGCAAATAAAAAAACCACAAGATAAAAGGAATTTACTCCCTGAAATACTTAACTTTAACTAATTCTGTTACTTTCCCACGCCGACCTTCTAAAGGTCTGGTCAGAACTCAATTCAGGAGAAAGAGAAACGTCTCACATGAGGTCCCAATCCAGCTCCACCAGCTCCACTTCCTCCATCAGCCTGAGCGCTCGTCGCTTGAAGTCGGCCTCGAAGCGAACATCGTCCTCGAAGATCAGGGCTTTGTCCATCTCCATGTCCACGATCTAAAGAAAGAACAGATGATAACCACAAAAAGCCCAACACATACAAAAAAATAAACATAAAAATTAGTCATCTTTTCATACCAGAGTTTTACACAGAGACGATTATTTATTTTTTTAATGACAAAGTTAAAGCAGAATTTGTCAAATCTGGAAAAAAAATTATGCAGAATCTCGAGCAATATTGCTAACTCTCATGTCATCCGTTAGTGGTCAAATTATGTGTTTGGGATTACTCTTAGCATCTACCACCCTAAATTTGACTCCAACATCTGTAAAGCTGACAGACTGTGTTCTCTAAAGTCAGTTAGCTGAAGCAGCCATCTTAAATCAAGTTGACTGCAAAAGTTACTTACCGTATTTTCAATACTCTAAGTCGCACTTTTTGTTCCATCGTTTGGCAAGTCCTGTGACTTACTAGTCCGAAACGACTTATTTACGTTTTTCTTCCCTATTCATGACATAATTTTTGACTGACGCGTAAAATGTTAATTCATACTGACAGGGACCAAAGAGTAAACGTTACCATTTGCAGGCGTGAGAGGGCCCTCTAGGCTTTTGGCAACTATATGTTGCTCCTCTACTGCTAACCCTCCACTCCACCCCCAAACATTCACTTAGAAACAACTGAGAACCGAGGAAAAACAAGTAAAATGCCCCCAAAAGTGATGTGGAATGAAAATGGTGAATGTACCAGTAACCTGCTCGTCAGACTCATTGACTTATGTTGATTAGGCCTGTTCAAGATCCCATGTCTGTTCTGTGCGTTATTTCAGATTAAATGTTTGTTCTTGCACTTTGTGAAACATACTTCTAAATAAATGCAACTTACCGTATTTTTCGTCCTATAAGTCATGTTTTTTTGGGGGGGGTTTTGCACAATTTACATGCCCTGCGACTTATTGGCGAAGCGACGTATTTGTGGATTTTTTTTCCCATATTTATAAATCAATTTTTGTCAGAGATATGACCGTTTTCATTCATTCTGACTGAATAAAATA
The DNA here is from genome assembly GCA_031762435.1 of Hypsolebias longignatus. Classification (NCBI taxonomy): domain Eukaryota; kingdom Metazoa; phylum Chordata; class Actinopteri; order Cyprinodontiformes; family Rivulidae; genus Hypsolebias; species Hypsolebias longignatus. The sequence goes on along the minus strand of JARVGV010000578.1, from coordinate 20,801,859 downwards.
ATAATTGAATAGTACCATTTTCAGCCACTAGATGGCAGCAGAGTAGTAGTAGCAGTAAGGCATGCCATTGCATCATGTAATTGGTAAACGTGGCTGTAATGACAAATTCAAAAAAGTTCAAGACAAAAACAACTGGACTTTATTTATTACACTTCATACTTTGTTTTTGTCTTAAACTTTTTGAATTTACCATGTGAGAATCTTCACCAGCTATTATTGACACAATCAGCTTGCCATATTACCCCCACCTTCGTTCTGCTCGTTGCTTGGAGCAACCGTCAAACCATTTTTTTTTTAATTTAACCATTAAAGTCCTTTTATTAAGCAAACGTTAGACTGAGACACACCTTTACTATAATTTTGAGCAAAAAAACAATTGTTTTTAAGTGTTACCGGTAATCTTGTTAAATTCTTGTTAAAGTCCTCCTGTGCATGATCCCGCAGCCGCCATTTGGCAGCACATCGATTTATGGCACAACACCGGCCCACATTTCCAGATTGTCAGCGGTGACGGGTAACAAACGCGACACATCAGCGGTGACGCATAATAGATGCAATGTATATGGCGAAGCGACATATTTATAGATTTTTCCACTTTTTAGACATATTTCAACTGATGCGACTTACAGGACGTTGCGACAGGTACAGTGGAAAATATGGTATACGCCGACGCGACATATACTGTATTGATTTTTCCTCTTCATGAGGCTTCATGAGGATAGACATAACCTTTGGTTCTGAGAACTGAGGCCAATGTAGAAGTGCCTTAAAGCTGCATTCTTATGAGCAGCCAGCAGGGGGCGGATCATCTTATAGGAAACGTAAAAATAAGTTCACTTTTATCAAAGTCAAAGTGAAAATGACCTTCTACCTTCTCATTAAGGTTCTTAACTTTTTTAACATTTAAACTTCATTCTTCAGAATAAAATGATGCAAGTTGTAGCTCCAATTCAAATAAAACGGACAAAACCAGATGTTAATCAGAGTGTGACTGATCTCCCTCACCTCTTTCCAGATGTAGTAGTGGCTGAGGAAGCAACCCACCTCCCCTTTGGTGAGAGTGCGACCGGAGAACGGGTCGTAGTAACCTGGCAGCAGGTCCACACCCAAGAATTTAATGTCGCTGCTGTTCAGTGCGCTGTGCACAAACACACGGAAATAAACGAGATGAAATTGTGACTGAACGCTTCCTCAAGTTTTTTATTTTACTTACCAACCTTACAAAAGAAAACATTCATTGCGAGTAGAAACAGACTATAAACAGACATATTGATGTTGTTGCATGTTTATGTTCTCATGTACTGCGCAATCTTGCCATCTCGTGGGGGAAAAAACTATAAAACTAGAAGAATATTTTAAAAAAAAAGGCTAATAATATTTTGACGTTCTACATTCACTCACTTTCCATCCACAGCATCCACCACTTTGACGTCAATCTCCAGCTCATTCAAAGAGAACAACATCCTGTCTCTTCGGTCCGACCGGCGCCGCAGATTAATCAGATATATCTGAGGACAAAAGGACGAACTTCAGGTTGGACTTGGTCTGCGCATCAATGTCCATTTAAAACAGTTCACAAACAACTTGACTCATACGTTCTCGTTGTGTTCATACTGTTTTTAATCAGCATCCGCAACAAAAACTGTTACGTAGAAGAATGATGTTTTCTCTACTGTTTGCACCTCGTCAAATCCCATCAGGTCTCTCTGTTTTGGGAACATGTGGACGAATCGAGAAGGATACATGCGTGGACCATCAACTTTAAAACAAAGAGGAGAGATGAGTCGGGGGGGGGGGGGGGGGGGGCCCATCTAGATGCACGTGGATGATTAGAAAAAGGGTTTCCATGACTTTTTCTGTTTTCTTACTCATCGACTCAAGATGGACGTGGACAAAGTTGAGGCGATCGTCCTCCAGCGTTTGGTGAGGCTTGGCTGGAACGTTCAGGTAGCCGTAGCGCTCCTTGTTGCACAGGTACATTTGGATCGCTGAGCACAAAACGATCAACCAGTAAAACAGTGAATAAAGGAACATTCTGGGATTCATCCCTTAATGAAACAGTTTTGTTGATATTCATTTGAACGATGCATTGTTACCAAAACATATTCTAACATATAAAACCTACATTTAACATTTAATGAGGATATTTTATAAGTTATTTATATACTTGAAGGTTGATATGTTTAGGAATAACAGTTGATACTTTTATTTTGTTTATTTTTGCCTAAATTGACATTAACAAATGACTATACCCTAAAAAAGTTGTTTATTAAGACATTAAACATGAAATTCCTTCTTTGTGATGATTTAATCGAGCTTTCATTGACGCATTTGTTTCAGTTTTTTTACGTTAAACATTAAGTTTTGTTTTCATTACTCAAAACGCAATTCAATGAGATTGATATCTGGTGACCGACCAAGTCGGAGCTGCATACCTTCATAGCCCAAATACTGTAATCTGGGTGTGTTTTGGAAGTTTATCCACCTTGTGTCATCCATTCACTCATTCATTCGTTTTACCAATGAACAAAAATCAACCAAAGCCACTGGAAGCTGTTAATACTGTCAAATGTTCTTAAAACGTTTGATCATTGTGAAGTCCTAGACGATGACCTCTTTGGTTATATTCCTCCCATTTCGACTTCAAAAGATTTATCCCAGTTTTGCAGAGCTCCACAAGTTCTTCCAAAAACAAATAATCCATAGTGAGACAAACTGTCCAGACTTTAAAAAAAAAGGACCTTCCTCTAATTTCAAAACCTTTTTTCCACATTGAGATGACCACAACTGCCTACAATTTAACACACAGACTAGATTTGACCAAACAAATAAAGACGACAAACCGGCAGCGCGGCAGGAGAAGGCAAACACAATGATGTCATCGTAAGGCCATGAGTAGTCGTCATGGGGAGGGTAGAAAGCCAGATTCTTCATACCCTCCTTCCTTAAATCCAGCAGCAGGGTGCTGTGGACCATCGGGACAGGGAAGCAGCCCAGTCTGTGACGATACCGTGTGGGGAAGTACTCAGCTGTTCGGCGATAATAACCCTAGAAAACAGGGCAGATACCTAAAGTAAATATCGTGTGTGAAAGATTGACTTTGTGCCCTGATCAGCTGCTCACCTGTGGAGTGATGCCACACCAGAAGTTGGAGTACGCTCCCTGAGAGTCCAGCATGGGGGCGATGACAGATTTGTTTTCTGCTATGAGCAGGCTGAGGGTGTCTGGGTTGGTGAGGATATTGTCTGTGTCTGCAAACTGAAACAGATATTAAAAATAAGGGACTTAACAGAAAACTGCTGCGCTATTTGTCACATTACTGGATGAAAAGACATCAAACTAAAAGAAAAGATCATTTTGAAACGAACCAGGATATAGTCAGCCCAGCGTTTTCTGGCAAAGTTCAGCGCTGCCTGTTTGAGCTTCATCACATACTCATATCTGCTGTTGGGCCAGTGTTTAGGACCCAGCTCTCCTGCGTAAGACCTGAGGAAGAGACATGCCATTACAAGTTTTGAGTTTTCATTAAATTCGTTCAAGCACGAGCAGGAATCCATTATGTTTGTGTGCACTTATGAATGAACTCATTTTAAACTGGGAATACAAGACATGGAGTTTGTTGGAAGCTGCACTCCCCCGAATGTCCTTCTGGTTTATAACCGAGTTAGACTGAAAGGTCCCAGCAGATAACTGCATTTTCTGCACAAATCTAATTTTAAAGAAGAAACAAAAACTACTTTGCCAAGCTCAAAAAACTAAAGAAAAACTATAGAAAACTGAAGGTCACAGTGTTTTTCACTCGGTGCACATGTAGTGATGCAACCAGACAGAAGAAAATATTTTAAAGGTGTGCACGTATAAACACAAGATGAACGGCATGAGGCCACATGTAGCTACTGTACATAATTGAATTAAACCTAAAAATAGTTCAAGGCAAAGGCTTGGTACAACTGACCTAAGAAGCAAAAGCCTGGTCCTTCAACCTAAACTGGAGCAAGTTAACTGAGTTCAGTTGGCCTTAATAACTTCCAGCTACACATTCAGACAGTTCTGTGCAAAAGCCTTAATGCATCCCTGATTTCTTTAGAACTGGGTCCAAAGAGCCAGGTGGTTCTTGTTCTTCCAACTATGGCTGCTTGAAAACTCATTTTCTGAGAAAGTGGTCAGGGATGAAGTATGTTGTCGTTTGTTGGAGCTCTACACACTGTCCTGATGATTCAAGCACATAGTGCCCAAAGAGAATGATCCATTTAACCGTTTCTGTAATTCTAAAGACTAGGCCTGTCGCGATAAAACATAATTCAATTAAATCGCATGATAAATTAAAATTATCGACCTCATATTAATTTATCGGCTTTATCGTTTCTTCGTGTCTCTCATTCTACTGAAGACACTGGATGACAAAAGGCTCAACTCCGGTGCTCTTCACTGACCCCTCCCTTTCTCTTTTCTCTTTAAAATCAATTTTAACTCCTATTTTTCTTAAAGAGACACGCTGCTCGCTCCCTCACTATCCATCCTTCGGTTCAAACAGTCTTATCTAGCGGTCAAAAAAGTACCACACACAAAAATTAACCAGCATTTCTTCTTAAATTTGACATTACTCATTATTGTCAAATTTCAAACAATGGTATTGTTTATTGCAATAATTTCTGAGACAGTTAATCGCCCAGCAAAATTTGTTATTGTGACAGGCCTATTGATAGACAAGTTATCTACCGGGTATACAGAATCTGAGTCCTCAGAGCTGATGCTTTGTGTTTCCATCTTCAGGTGGTGGCACTGAGACGGTGGCTGTTCCTCAAGCAGATGGCTCATACAAACTCCACGGTTTAAAGTGGTTTACCTCTGCGACGGATGCAGATATGACTCTTACTTTAGCAAGAGTGCAGGACAGAAGGGGCGCTACCACACCAGTAATGATGACGTCTGCCAACTTCACCCCACTGTTATCTGTCACCACATTAAAAAAACACGCTCAGTAAGATTTCCCTGATTATTTTTTGTGTGTGTTTCTGTTTCACAGGGAAGCAGGGGGCTGTCTCTGTTTTATGCAGAGGTGAGCCGAGACGAGGACGGCCAGCTGAGAGGAATAGAAGTTCAGAGACTGAAGGACAAACTGGGAACACGACAGATGCCGACTGCTGAGTTACTGCTGGATGGCCTGCCTGCATACAGAGTCAGTTACACCCAGTGACAAACTGTAGACTTATTCTCTAATTACTGCAGATGTGTTACATGAAAACCAACTTAGTTCATTTTGCTTATGCCAACACATTGTGCACTAAGAATTACAAGAACCTCTCTGGTGTTATTCTGCCTTTTGAAAACTTTACAGTTGTATTAACAAAGAGCTATTGACCAAAATGACTATAGCTAAATCAAACTATTAGCACTTTATTTGTTACTTTCAAAATGTAGGAAACTACAGTATTTGCTGCCTGATAGGTCGCTCCTTTCTATAGGTCGCATTGTCCAATTTTGTCCAATAAATTGGAAAAATCCATAAACAGGTCGCACCTTTATTTAGGTCGCACCTATTATGCGTCACCGCTGACGCGTCGCCTATG
>JARVGV010000578.1:20766535-20781159 GCA_031762435.1 Hypsolebias longignatus | reverse complement strand
ACAATGGTGGAATTGGTGATCCTCTTACCATCTTGGCTTCTGAGAGACACTGACACTCTGAGAAGCTCTTTTTATACACAATCATGTTGTCAATTGACCTAATTAGTGTTAATTGGTCTACCAGCTCTTCGTTATATGCTCAATTCCCTTTTTCCAGCCACTTATTGCTACTTGTCCCAACTTTTTTGGGATTTGTTGACACTGAACTTTTGAATCAACATATTTTTCCTTTAAAATGTTACATCAACTCAGATTAAACTTTTGATCTGTCATCTATGTTCTATTACAAATAAAATGTATACATTTGCCGTTTCCACATCATTGCATTCAGTTTTTATTCACAATTTGTTTAGTGTCCCAACTTTTTTGGAATCCAGTTTGTATTTAATTAAAACTGGCAAGTTATTGTTTCACACTGACAGATTCACAATATTTACTATGACATGCATACACTGTACATAACATTTTGAATAACTATAATATATAAGTGAATTGAGTTACTCCTAAGCAATAAACATGCATTTCTTTCTTTCTATTTAAAACAAAATTATCATAACATACCAGATTTTTAATTTCTTGTAGCTTTTTATATTATTTAAAACATGCTTCAATTAATAAAACCTGGCTTATGTCGGATGTTGTGTGGTTTTTCTGCTCTACAAAGTTCTATTTGTTGTTGTTTAGATTTATTAGAGCAAATAGTTTTGCTTCATATAGTATTTATTTTAATTCAGGTACTTATTCTTTTTCTTCAAATTTCTTGATGTCTTCTATTCTTGCTGTTTTCACAAACAAACTTGGAGCATTAAATAGTGTACAACATGAGATTCTAAATTGTTTTAATTTAATTTAACACGAGAGATGGTTTTTGCACAGTCCAACCTTAAGAGTTTTTTTTTTTTGTTTGTCTACTGAGCAATACTATTTGATTTTACGCTCAAATCAATCTTTAGAGCTTTTATTAAGAGTTTTTATTTAAATATTCTTCCCCGGTGTTGTCTCGAAAAAAGTACCCCAGTCGTAAGTGCGGCATTCAAAAACAATTTTAATCGTAAAATAAGAGTAAATTTTAAATAGTTGGAAAATAGAATCGCGTCACACACTACTCAGAACACATATAAATACTGTACACATATTTGCCATTTTGAAACATTTATGTATGCAGGCACATATGGAGTGCCTTAAGGTGCGCTTACCGCGACTCGGGTACATTTTTCAACACAACACCTACACTCCGCGCTAGTTGCTCCTTCATTGTAGTAAACTTTAACCTAAGAGCTAGAAAACAGGCAGACTCGATATGAGATGTAGCCAAACGTCGGGAAACGTTGAGTGTAAACACTAAGCCATGGTTTGCACGGTCGGGTGAGTCCCTCGGCACCGTTTTGTGTTCAGTTTGCCGTTAAACGAGCGTTAAACTTCCGGTTCTCACAAATATTAAGCAAACCCTCAATGACAGAGTGATTCCCGCAGCGAGTTACTAACACAGAGAAATCACAAAGACCACAACAACAGTAATTAAGTACCTACCCAAACTCCAGATGAAGAGCTATGGAGGCTGCCATATTGTCAACACAATTGCAGGAAGTAATTCTTCAGTAGCGGAAGTGACGTAATCAAGACTTCCATTCATTATTTTTTGCGTTAATAAGTCAAAAATACATGTATTTTTTTAATTTTCATGAATGTTCATTTGTTTTTAATGCTATTGTATATTTATTGAAATTCTATTAGTGTATTATGTAAACAAAATACTTAAGTTCTTAAAAAATGATTTCTTCAAGAGTGAGGTCTCCAGCAAAGGTATGATTCCTTCATCCTGATTCCTAAATAAAACCAATACGGTAACAATGCTACACCTTAAAGCCATGACTGTTCATCTGAACGGTCTTTAACAGTATTTGCTGCATTTTGCATTCACAAATTTGCCAAACAATCTCCTAATTTTGAGCCATATTTTGTTTAGAATACGACTTAATTAGTGTTTAATGATGTGGCATCAGAATTATGAAAGATTTAAACTATTTCTTCCTGAAATGTTCAATTTAGTAACCAAAACCAAAGCCTTTAAATTTATTTATTTTTCCTTGTTTTCAAAGCACTTATTTAACATTTAACAAATATTTAAACTTCTATACATATTTAGGAGGTGGAAATTAAATGGAAATGCCATTATTGTATATATTTTGTTATGATTCAATACAAATGGTTTGACACCTTTAAATTTTTTTTTTTTTTTACATGTTAACATTTTAATTTATAGATTTGTTTATTTTTCAGTGACACAATGTTAAGCTTTATATCTAGGATTTCTTTTAAATTACCAGCGCTGTAATTGTTTTACAAGAGTGGCACCTTTAAATTATACCATTATACCTTTAAATTTTATTTTATTTTGATAAATAATTGAGTTAAAAATTCATCAGCAGCTGAGAAGAAACACCATTCTCATACACACTGTTTGCACATGTGTATGTTTTCCTTCCATTTGTATGAAAGTGTGAGGAGGCAGCACATTAATTTGTCAATCCACATCTATCTCCCTCCCTTTTCACATACATCTTCTATCATGCCATTGACAGTTTAGACTCGGACCAAGGCGTGCTGGATGGAGGGGGGAGGACATGGGGTGTGCAGAGCGGCTGGTCAGAAGTTTGAATTGCAAATCTGCTGCCTTCTGTTGGTGTCCAAGCCTTAGCAGGCCTTTGCCTGTCTTCATTCATGTGTTAATGAGGAGTGAGTGCAGAAAGGGCAGACAGACAGATCGAGCTGGACCTGGCGGAGGGGGAGGGCGGGGGGTAGGCGGGTGAGGCATGGGTAAGGAGGTCCTCTGACAGCTGAGGCTGCAGTGCACTGCACACAGCAGCTGTAAGTGTAGGATGATTACGAGCTGCTGAGGAATGATCGCGCTGCATATCATGATTTCTCTGCACATTTACGTAAATGGAGCCCCAGATTTATTTACACTACAATTACCTGTATATCAGCCATTTTTATGCTTTTGGCTAGATTGCAGCATTCAATTAAAGGAATATCACCCAGTCACCGCCCTTATGTGAGAGTTTAAACCTAAGACCACATTATGCTGAGAAAGGACAGTGTTGTAACTGCTTTTTGGTCAAACCTGAAAATAACATTTTGCACAGTCTCATGCGATATCGCAAGATGTCACGCTCAGAGAATGTGTTGTGAATTACTCCCAACTATCAACACATCAAATTTTAGCTCAACATCTTGAGAAAGTGACTGAGTTATGGTCATATTTACCAACGTTTACAACCGTAATTTTCACTGTATAAGTTGCACCTTTTTACATAAATTAGCATGCCTGTGACTTATACAATGAAACCCCCCCCCCACCCACCCACCCACACACACACACACACACACACACATATTAAAACCCAATTTTTGGCTGAGATCTGACAATTTCGTTCATTCTGCAATGGAAAATATTAAACACTACCATTTTCAGCCACTAGAGGGCGGTTGAGTATTATGGCAAGCCAAGTAGTGGCTATTAATGAGACACTTGTCTTGCCATAACTTCCCATTTTTGGCTCGCTCTGGAACTCCTGGAACAAACATCAAACCAGCTGCATCATGATGCACCACCCAGGTGTAGCCACAGTTATCCAGCGTACTCTCCTTGTTCACAGCTCTTTAATCTTGATCCACGCCTGTTTCCCTCGACCACGCGTTTTGCCTCTCCCTTTTGTGCCTCAGCCTTCTGACCTTGTTGATGACCTACGCCTGTTTTTGGATTTCGCCTTTGCCTCTCCCTGTCGGTAGTGTCTCCTCTTCGGATCTCGTGTTGCTCAACCTCGACTACGCCTCTGGACTTCCCTTGGTCTCTGTATCTCTTCTGCAGCGCCTCGTTACAACAAGAAAGGTTAGTGTTTCACCAGACCATCTGTAAACTACTTGTTATTCTGCCAAACTCTCACCTTTCCCCTCTGTATTTGATACAGTTCCTGGACCTGAGACACCAGAAGCTGTTTATTTACTCGATAAACATTTTAAAAACCCTTCTGAGTTTGTGTGGGATCCTCTGCCATCAGATCTTACACCGCGGCCTCCATTTGGCAGCCAATTAATTTTTGGCACAACACCCGTCCACGTTTCAGTGGTCAGTGATGCATAATAGATGCAACTTATACGGCAAAGTGACCTATTTATGTTTTTTCCACTTTATTGTATTTGGACCGATGCGACTTATACGGCCATCTTGAATCAGGTCAACCCCAGAAGTTATTGGTTGTAAATTTATATTCAGGGATTATTTTCTGCAAGTTGTACTCATTGTAAGAGCCATATGAGTGAAATAAGCAGTTGATGAAGTGACAGTTGAGTACGCATCTTTGACACTTGGGTGGTGGGTGTGTCGATGTGTGCGTGACTATCACCAGGCATATATGGTGTGCTTACTGCCGTTCTGGATTTGTATGGATGAAGAAGTTGGGTGTGCCCGGTGTTGTCATATTTTCTGTTGACCGTGTTGTATGCCATAGAGAGTTATGCCAAGCATCAATTGTTTGGACCTGGTCAGTCTGTTTAAAGCATGGAAATTTGAAACGGAATGAACCAATTATTGCATAAAGAAGTGCCGTAAGTTTGGAAACACACGTCCGACAGAGATTCCTCGCGTTAAACCCAGTGCCGCCCTCAACACAACCATAAGTTTGCCGCATAATTCTTTCTCCAGTTCATGATATTTTGCTAACGCTACAAACACACAAAGGCGAAAATATTTTTGGCTTCAATAATGACTATAAATATGTTACATGACTAATTCATCCCATACTAAAAAAAAAAAAAAGACTGATATGACCGTTGATAAGTTTTACTAACAGGAGATAATCTGATATCTCAAAAAATATTCTACCCAGATTCCACAAATTTCCAGAGTCATACTTTAACCAGTCCATTTCCGTGTAATGCTGCCGGAGTCCAGCAACCCAAGGTCACACATGATCAGATGACAATGAGCAAGACGACAGATTATCTTTAGGAGGATTGTGGTGGGGATTAGGGGTTGAACTGATGATGGTTTGCTGTCAGAATCACTTGCTGATGGTGGGTCTGGAGGAGCATGGTTCTGTTTCCAGAAGCAAAATAAAGAGCTGAAATCAACATGATCCCAAAGCAGAGAGAATCCTCTTAGAGATTACACCCAGAACATGTTCTGCCTCTGGAACCCGTATAGAAACAGGAGACAAAGAAAAGCAGAGTATCTTCCTGTTATTACAGATTACACAGTGCTCGATCGTCTTTCATTGTCCTGCGCTACTTTTTGTCTCGTCCTTTTTGTTTTTTTTTTTTTTTTTTTTTTTGTTATCCTTGAATAAACCCTCCCTCCCATTCTGTCCAGCAAGCGGCACCACTGCCTCTGTCGCTGCCGTACTCCTGTTGGCTTGCTGGATACATGTTGAACCCTTTGCCAACTAAACTTTTTAAGATGTTTTCCCAGATCAGTTCATCTCTTGACCAGCTGGTGTATTATAACTGGTACGTAGCTTTCATGTTATCAGGTATTTAGGTCTAGGTGTCTTTATTGTCGTTCACGTCATATGAGGTGGAACAAAACTATGTACACAAGGTCTCCGTTACATCCATAAAAATACAAATTGTAAAGAAAAACAGTAATAATATCTAAGATATGAACTAAGAAATACACTAAACTAAGAATACACTAAGCACTAATAGTATAAAACAATGCGCCAAACAACAGCAACACTTAGGCATAGCTGGTGTATTGTCAGGTACTTAGCTTGTATATTATAATATACTTAAACATTATGTACAGGAACCCATCAGGTTTTGATTCAAGTACTTAGAGGTCACTTTTACAAGGCAGTTGTCACTTACTACATTCCTACTGGATACTTACGGTACCCATTATGTCCTTGGACTTATTGATACCCAATAAGTTAATTATTACCACTTACTGGGAGGTTGCTGAGTACCCATACCGAACTTATTTTATTATTATTATTATCATTAACCCTTATTTAACCAGGAAAATCCCACTGAGATCACAGATCTCTTATGCAAGAGAGGCCTGGGCCTGACATGCATGTTTTTGATCTGTGGGAGGAAACAGGAGTACCCAGAAAAAAAATAATTAAAAAATGCAAGCACGAGAAGAACATGCAAACTCCACAGAGACAGACCCCAGGTCCAACCTGGGATTGAACCCAGGATCTTCTTGCTGTGAGACAACAGTGTTAACCACTGAGCCGTCGTGCTGCCAGTCATGGTGACTGTTTTCTTGTTTAGCCTACTTGTTGTTAAATATTTTATCAAATAATCTAATGCAGTGAATTCATTATTAGTTTTTATTATTGCTATAATGTATGCAAATAAATAAAGTTGAATTAAGCCACAGCAGCCAACATCTGTCCTAAAGCATCCATGATAGAACACATTTATGCACAATATGCACGTATGAATGTTTGAGGAGTCATGTGTATTACTCACTCACTGACACACACACACACACACACACACACACACACACACACACACACACACACACACTCCATCTGGGGTTTTTTTTTCTCCTCCTGTTGCCATCACTGTGGGTTTATATCAACAGAGCAATGCATGATGCTTTGCAGAACGCACATGCTCAGTGCACAGCAGAACGAGCATTTTTCTTCTACTGTACTTGTTTATTTAACGTATATTGTCCACTTGAAACTCTTAACACAAGATTTAAAGTATTTAGACTTGTGAGCAACAAACTGACAAGGAAAAAGCAGAGACTTCAGCAGAAACTCAAGAACTGAGCACTTTTAGTGTTTAAAACAAAGTACTGTATAAAAACAGGGACATTACTGGATACATGATGTTTTCAGTTTGTGCTCAAATGAAGAATCAGAAGCTGTTTGAAGGTGAAATGCTGCCCCCTGCTGGCTAATGTGTAACATATTCAATATGGTGAAAAGCTTGCTGGTGTAAAAAAAACTTTTTACTTTGGAGGAAAACAATAAAAGTTGTTGAATAAAAGTAACAAAACCTAGAAAATCACTTTTAAAGGTTAAATAAATATTTGTTGGCAGCAATTCTGTTCCATGTTTTATATTTTCTTTTACTAGAGACGTCAATACAGCAAAATTTAATAGACAAACCAACAAAAAGTGTAGAAAAACGATATTTAATTGTGGTTTCTGAGAACTTTTACAAGAAGCTCATAAACTAGGGACTTTACAGGTTTAATTTTTCTTTTACACTGGTTTCTTGGAAAACAAACAAAAAAATAAAATAAGATGCTGCCACAATCTGAAGCAGTAACAAAATTTTAGATTTACCTTTTTTTTTTTTTAAATATATTTATCCCCCAAACAACTGCCTAAAATGGACATTTCTAGTATTTATTAAAATGTTTATGTTATTTTTTTATGTAGGAACATCACTGGGATGACCTTACTAGTCAAGGTGGTTAATTGATAACTATAAGAAACTGTTTTGCTAATAATTAAAAAAAAATAAAAATTGTAATAGCTTGGGATTACTGTATAGTAAATTACTTTTCTAAACTTACTTATAATAAAACCATTTTGTTCAAGCTTTCTCCCTTTTCTTTATTTAGTTAAATTTGTTGAATAAAACCCTTAAAATCAACCAATAAACTTTCAGCAAGCGAAAACTCAATACTGTAATGCCTTAATTGAACCCAGACTTGTAAAATTTCAACCCTCTTTTTTTTTTTTACTGTGCATATTTTTGAAATTTAAAATTTAGAAGCACATCTATTTTAGCTTTTGCAGAACTGGTCCTCAATTGGTGGAGAGGTCTTGATCTGGACCCAGACGTTGTGTTATCTGGACCCAAATTCATTGTTCAATTTTAACCAAACGTCTGTTTATTGGTTACTGCTCCTCTGATCATTCATTCCAGATTCTTGATCAAATTAGATGCTGCATCAAACCTATACAAGCATAGAGCAAAATAATAATACTGTAATAATAATGATCAAAGTCATGAACACAAGCAATCGTTTTATTGGAAAAAGGGAATTATGTACAGTACAAAAAAAGTGATCAATCCTGAATCATTTCACAACTTTTTGCTTTTCCTCTCATACAAATAAGAACATGTCACATCGTGATCAATGTCAGTGAAACCTAAACCAGTAGGCATTCTCTTGGGCTTAAAACACACATAATTGTCTCATTTCATTCTGAGTTTGTTTTTTTTTTTTTTTTTTTTTTTGTCTGCTGCTTTATGCTGGAGCTAACCCATGCAGCTGGCTTCCAGAATAAAAATAAAATACAAAACCAGAGTTTAAACACAATCCAGCGTCAATAGCATGGTGGCAGAGGAAGCATCTTCTGAAGCATTCCCAGTCTGATGTTGAACGTTGCTTCCGTTCAGTTCGTTTGGATGAGAAATTGTTAAAATTTCCTAAAATCTTCCAGAAAAGGCTCATCTTCTCCGTCGCTGATTGAAACTGTTGCATAGTTCTGAGCCGGCTCCAGCCCTCTCAGACCAAAACAATAAAATTTATACCAAAAGTTCAATAAATTAGTCGTTTTTACAGTCAATCATACATCCAGAGGGCCTTTGAACAATCAAACAGCACGCAAATTTCAAATAAACGCTTCCCTGCCAAGTTTCATTAAAGATTTCCCAACACTTTGTCATTGAATCGTTTGTATATTTCTCCCATTTGTAATCAAATTTAACATTAAAGCAACATTTTACTTGGTATAACATTTAGAGCTGCATGCATCGACCATGTCAACAAGCTCATTAATTGAAAGCATGTTCATAAATGTTCAAGTGAAACATTGCTTTAACTAAATTTAAAGTGACTACATTCCACTTTTTGTTCATTTATGCTGATTTTGTGCACACGACACACATTATAAATACTGTATATTAAAACAGCCAGAACAGAGGGAGCTCGCTCCGTCGTCTTAACTCAGCTGCAAATGTTTCATTTCAGATGCATTTATTAATGCACGGTACATTTTCAATGAGATTCAATGGGACTGATTGATACATGTTGAATGAGGTTTTAATCATAGTGACGAGAGCTGAGATTCTCATGAGTTTCATGAAAAAATTGTACCACGTTTGGATCTTTTATAGTAAATAAATAAGACAAAAGAAGATGACGATGTACAGAAATGAACACATACACACACTAAACATCTACTTGTGATCTATGTCAACTAATTCTGCTACAGTGTGTGACAGCAGTGGAGTGTTCGTGTTTTATCGGAGCAAAGACGATTTTTTTGTAGCTTTATTTGGCCCTCGGCGTACAAATGTAGTCTGTTCTACAAGAGCAGAGCTTCTTTTCCACTTTGCTCATCTTCTCGCCTCTGCTTTTGAATATTTTAAAACATTTCTGGGTTCCTCGTGCTCTTTTAGCTGCCTTCTTACACACTTTCGGATCTCTCAAGTGCTGGCGCCTTCCCACGCCATCAGTTACGCAAGAGAAAACCCACAGCTACCACCGTGCAGGCAGTGGTAAGTGCAATCGTGAAGGTTCTGGTGGCGCAGAGAGTCAGGGCAGGTGCTATAGCTCGCTGTGGCGCACGGGAGGTTCTAGTTTGTGAGACAAAGCTGTGAGAACTTTGTCGAACTTCTCGTAACGTTCCGATTGGCTGCCCTCAGAGCCGCGGCTGCCCCACAGGAGGCGCATCTGGAACTCGGTCTGGAAGATCTCCTGCAACTCAGCTCGCTCCTGAAACCCTGAAGAGCAGAAATTATATATTTACATAAAATTATTTAAAAAAAAACAAACAACTGACTGTTTAATAGCATTATTGAACCCTACACAATCACATAACGTTAAAATGAAGCAATCAATGCAGATGTTTGTGCTGATGCTACAACAAGTTGAACAAAACAACCTAAAAAAGTTAAGTCTGGTCCTCTGGACATTCAAAAAAATAAAACAAAAGTGATGCAGTTTCTTTAGTGCTATGACAGCTAAACATTCAGAATTATTGGAAAATGACAACTAAAAACTGAAAAAAACAATCCTAATAAGTTCAATTCAGTGTCCACTTAAAGCAGATCTTAACTTTTAGTAGCGCTCATTCTTTTGACCGTATGACCTCTTGTGAAAAATGTTGTCACGAGACGAAACAATCTCCGGCTTTGCCTTTCAAGTTTAACTGTTCATATAAAAGCAGCTGAAACCTAAACGTCTCAGTATGGACTGATGGAAATGTTGACAGCAGCCGAGTGAAGTCAGGGGGATCAATAACACGTTCTAGCAGGAAACACAGGCGTGAGCTAAAAGCTCTCGGCAGGCTGCTCAATAAAACAGTAATGGCTTCAAACGGAGAACCGATAGTGAGGTATTAGGATCGATGCAGTCAACGTGGTAACCACACTCGTCCAATCAATAAGTCAAATCTGCCATAAGGGACAGTGAGCACACATTATTTACAACCGTTACAGATACATGCTGAGTGTGCGACAGGAAAATGTTCTGAAGATCAGATCATCTTTTTACTTTTTTTTTTTTTATAGAACAAGAAGCAAAAGTTTGGGTCAGTTGTAGAACAGGAAGGCGTTACCCTGCAGTTTGGTCTCTGCGTTTGCTCTGTAGGCGTCACTGTGATGAGCGATGCTCCGTGCCGTCTCCAAGTGGAACATGACCACGTCCACGCCCGCCTCGGAGCTCTCCCACGGCTCCGGCACCTCCCCGACCGCGGCGCCGCGCTCCAGCAAAGACAGGACAGGGAGGACGTGGGGGAAGGACGTGTTGGACATGGTGCTGGCCTCTGGAAGACAATGAGAGTTTGATCAGATTTAATGACTGCATGCTTCCATACTTCTGTGTCTTTTCTGGAGCCCCGCCCCTCCCGACCCGGATTAGGGCCAGGCTGGGCCATGATCCAAAATATGGCAACATAGTTTGCCATACAATCACCAGCTGCCCACGGCCATTTGACCGCACGCTGACCGGCCTTGAAAGAGGTGAAAAGTTCAGTGAAGCTTCAGAAGGACTACTGCCAGTGATCCATCAGCCCAAACGGACGTTCATTCAGCCGCTGCACTCAGCGGACACGCGTGGCCGACGACCCAAACAGGTCGCAAAATCCGACATGTCAGAGCATGGTCCGTGTCTGAATAATGCAGAATGCAGGCAGAAGCAGGGATTTAATGTGCTTTGACGGCCATTAAAGGACACAAACCCCCCTCAGCTCCAATCTTTTGCCCCACTTACTCAGCCCCGCACGTCCACCGACCGTTGGTAACGACATAAGAAGTCAAACAGTCAAAGCTTAATTAAAATTGTCAGGAGGTTTTCGGGTTCGGACCTGTAATTACTGTTAATTTGTCGGGTGGAGTTCGGAAATGATGGCTACAGACTAATGCAACTTTACTTCTGTGTGAAACAGTAAAAAAAAACTAGATTAGGACCTCACCTTTGCCGTCATTCATGTTCTTTAAGAACGGTTTGAGTTTCTTCTCGTACAGAATGGCTCCTTCTGTGTGTCTCTGACGTAACGTCACCCACGTCTGCTCCAGGCGGGAAATCTGATGGAACGAGGGGCGAACATTGATAAAGTCGGCGTCTGACGCCGAGGGGGAACCGTCAGCTTATATCTGCAGGTGTCTCACCTGCGGCAGCTCCAGGGCTCTCATCACAGCAGCGAAGCCGAACATGTTCCCCAGGCCGCTTTTCAGCTCTGCCGCTAACTGGATGGTTTTGTAGAGGAGGGCTGCCCGCTCCTCTGTGCTCCCCGTGCAACCGAGAAGATCCACTGCCATCATGATGGACATGACGTAGAACCTGAGAACACACAAAAATAACTTAACGAGGGCGCAGCATGACGGAGTTCAAGGCATTTTGGTTACGTCTTAAAAATAATAAGCACAGTTTGTTAGAAAACATCTTAAGATTGATGCTAATCTACAACGACACCAAATTTTAGCTCAATATCTGTAAAACTAATTTAGTTAACGTCATTTGTGTTTTAGTTGCGGTTGATTAGCGGTGGCAGCCATCTTTAATTGGGTTTACTCCAAAAGTTGTAGTCACTCCTCCAATTGTTACTTTTCAAAAGTTTCATTAAAATTCATTCAGTGGTTCTTGAGATATTTTGCTAACAGACTGACACTGTTGACCTTAATAGTTAATAGTCAAGTGCGATCAGGGAACACTCTCGGCTACAACCACAACAAGAGTTATATCTGTGAAGCTCCAGCGTAATGATGTTCGTTTGGATGTGAATTAGTTGTGGCGGCCATCTTGTTCAGATTGACGAGTGCGTTCGTACCTCTCTAGCAGGTCAAGCCTCAGCTGATGTCCATGAGGTAACGTCAACAACTCCAGCCCTGAGGACACTCCCATCATCCTTTGCATTTCTGAAGTGACGCCTGATATTCTGGCGACCTGCACAAGAGGACAAAACGAAAACTCGAGTGTTTGTTTGCATTCATGTTGTCCTGCGTGGAGCGTAAACTCTTGTTCGCCGGTAATGACGCATGTGGACGGTTCCTCTCCAGCTGTGGGTTACCTGGCAGTCCAGCAGGGTGATGTGCTTAGCTGTGGTCCTGGCATCGACCTCGCCCAGCAGCTCTTTGACCTTCTTCAGCACGGACATCTCCAGAGGCTTGTTTTCAGCGGGAAGAAGGCAGGACTTGTACCTGCAGACGTTTTACAGATTTAGTAAATTCTGGATCCTAACGGGATCTGCAGTGACAGCAATTTGACCCAAAAATAACCAAAAGTGACATAAATCTCATTAATCTATACTGTGTATTTAAATTAAAAGCAAGGATAGGTACTTTAGAATGTAATTGTCCATTTTTCTGCAATTAAAAATTCTGATTTTTTCTGAAATATTACATATTTTTAGGTATCAAAATATGACATTTAGAAACAAACAGCTAGTTTCATATAATAAATCTTTTAATAGAAACTCTCCAACAAACTGACCTTATTATGTTCATTTTTAAAAAAATATAATGCAGCATAATGCTTCACTTTTCTCCAACAAATTCCATTTTTTAGTCTTTTTTGGGGGGGATGCATAATTGCGTTTTGTTGAAATATATAAATATTGATTTTTCTTTTTTTTTGTATTAACTCTTGAAAAACTAGGCAGCATAAACTAGTTTTTATTCATTCATTTAAAAGAAACAAAATAAACAAAACAAATTCATATAAATAAAACTTTGAATGAAAAGGGTGCAGAAAGAATAAAAAAGTTCTTATAATAGTTTTTAATGTATAGTACAAAAATAAAAATGTATTACGTATTGGTTGTAATACATTTAGTGTCTCTATACAAACAATATTAAGTGGTGAAATTGTTAGTTTTAAATATAAAAGTGGTAAAAACCTGGTGAGGAGTCTGTTCAGGTGAAGTCTTGCCTATTTGTGAACACATTCTATATATAAAGTTGTGGTAAAGTTATAGAAAGCACAAGCAAACCAGTACAAATGCACTCCATGGGGTCATTTCTGCTGTAATTATGTTTAATTCATAAAATTTTACTGATATTGAGCTAAAATGTTGATGTGGTTGTAGTGAAGAGTTATTTCCCATGCATGCTTCGAGAACCAACAGATTGCAAAAGATCTTTGTTTAAAACTTTGGCATGCAGATCCTTCAAGGAAAGCTCTTTTATAACCAAATAAAAAATTTCTTTCAAAGCCAAAAAGACGTTTCATCCCATTCCAAATAAAATACAACACATCTTGTCAAACGTTTGCCTCAAGCCTTGTCTTCCACTGAGATCTGTAGTATTGAACTGCTTTCTTTACATCTCTGCCCTGGATGACAGAATCTCAGATTTATCGAGGGCGAAACTGTTGCAAGAGTTGGAAACTTGAGGACAGTAAGCTGCAAATCTATTTCAACCTGGTTTAATATATTGTGTATTGTGCACGACTCACGTCTCTTTTAAAATCTGATTCCAAATCACTAATTCCTTTTTCATGATAGCTCCTTTTGGGTCACTCTTGCTGTAACTTGGCCTGAAATAACCTTGGAGGACAGAGAATGTGTAAACCTCATTTTATCTTTCAGATTGTTGACTCCTTGGTCCTCATTTCAGTGGGAAGGACCATGATTTTGTTTACGGTGTATCATAAATTATTTAGCAGTTCATGACAACAGAGACAACTGTGTGGCTATATTTCACAGCCTCATCTTTATGTTTACACCAATTTGAGAACAATAACTAGGGATGCACAATATTATCGGTATGGTATCGTATCGGCTGATATGGCGATAAAGTTAAATATCGGACATTGGCCATTCCATCAAAATAACTCACCGATATAAAAGACACTGTTTTTTTTTTTTTTTAATGATAACCCAATGACAATGATGCCTGCAGTGCCAGCACTTTATGACGGCATGCGCGCCGCTAAGTTTAAATTTGTGAACATTTACAAATTAGCACTCTTCAAGTGTTATTGTGTTAGAAAGAGTAAATGTCATGGATAAATTTGACATTAAACATAATCCAAGTTGAAGTGTTACATCATTTTCAGTCCCCTTTTTGGCATCTGCGTTTGTTAGCAGGCCAAACTGACAAAGACCATGAAGAATAATGTAGTACAGGTAGTCCTCGACTTACGGCGGTCTCTACTTACGGCGCTCCGGACTTACGAACCGCCCCCTAGTGACGTCATT
>JARVGV010000578.1:20727505-20744109 GCA_031762435.1 Hypsolebias longignatus | reverse complement strand
CGACTTACGGCAAAAATCCGGACTTACGGCCGCCACGTGGGATGAGCTCCGACTTACGGCAAAATCGGGTTACGAACAGTCTGTAGGTACGAAACTCGTTCGTAAGTCGAGGACTACCTGTATTTAAAAAAACCTGCACTGAAGACACTTATTAAAGCAATGGTTCAGATTCTTTAATGCGGAGTTCTGTAGGCAAGTTATGAATCTGTAACTCTGAATGGCTTCAGTTTGGAAAATACCATTTTGAACCTTATTTTAGAAAAGGCTGTTTCAGAGAAAATGTAAAAAGAAATTGTAAATATATATTTTTGTGTATTTTAAATGGTAGTTTTGGCCGAAAAGTTGGAACTTTCTGAAGTCTGTGCTTACCAGAGCTTTACAAAAATCAAATATCCAAGTCAGCCTGTTTTTTTTTATTTTTATTCTGCTTTTTTTTTCTGGCCTACTGCAGCTCTTTTTCCAACTTATTATCTCTTATCATCCACCTCAACAACACGCATCAATAACTTGATAAAATAGTCTTTACTGAGAGTGAAGCAGAAGTGTTTCATGTGCTCGTAGCTGTCACCGAGGCAAAGATGAATGATAAAATCAGCTGCCTGCAGCGCTGACGCCCTTTGTGTGGCTGCATGAGCAGTTCTGATTTTTTTTTTTTTTAGGGTGATTAGTGACACTTCTACAAACCTGACACTCAGATGATTGAACTGTTTCTTTTTGGGCTCATTTATTTAGGGTTTCTTTAAATCGTTTGAACATTTGCACAAGATAGTAGCGTCTGGGCAATGAGAAGGAAAATGGGGAAAAAAAAGACTTGATTTATAGAAATGAGAAAAGAATGGAGGGGAACTGTGCATTATAAAGACTTTCATGACTTCAGAACTACTTCATCTGCGTATAACGTGCCAAAAACATCTGCACAGACACAATAATTTCATCCTACCAACATCACACAACCAAGAACAGATACACGTGCACAAACAAGACGAGGGATACACTGATTCACACAAATACCTACCAACACACATGCACGCACAAGCAGAGAGGGAGATGACAGCATTTATTTGGCCAAAGATGCATGTGGAGTTTCTAAAGAAGCAGCAGGCAGAGCTACAGCATGATGCACAGATTTAATTAGGTGTTTCTCTGGATAAAATTAGATGAGCTGCTAATCAGATCAGTCCAACACATCTGATAACAACATCAATGGAGCCACACACGTAGAATAAACGGGATAAAACGTTCAAATGACTTAATGCACGGTATCTGCATCAAATTTGAAGATTTACTGCAAAGAACCGTGAGCAGGAATCACAAAAGAAGGTTGTATTCAAAGCTGGGTCAACCGTTTGCTTCCTCCAGGTCATTGTTTGAGGCTCCAAATTAAAAAGCTGAAAAAGGCACTAAAGGAACTTATCCAACGTTTATGATAGACCACCACATTGGAGGGTGGGAAATCATGTAATTATCTGTGTGCATGTGTGTACTTGTCTGTTAGCAAAATTCACCATGAACCAGTGGACAAGTTTCAGTGAAAATCTCAGTAATAAATCATTGGATGTGCATCTAGAACCAAATTGGTTAACACAAAATTAGCTCCAACTCAGCCCCTTTTGCAGGTAATACACTGCAGTTGGGTGTAGTAGTAGCTGAGAGTCATTCCCAACACATACCGGTACTTTAAGCACTAACAAATTGCACAAGTTCTTTCTTTAAAACTGTAGCATTACCCGCTAGACAAAATTCAGAAAGCAATTGTTGGATATGCATCAACAACAGACTAAGTTCTGGAGTTAAACCTGATCAAGATGGCTACCGCATCTTATCAACCTCAGCTAACACAAAATGGCTCTAACTCCGTTGTGTTTACAAACACTGAGCTAAAATTTGTTGCTAAAGTAGCTGAGATTCATCCATTTCACATACAAGTATCTATATATATATATATATATACAGTATATATAAAACAGTATATTTGTTTAAACATTAGCATAAAGCGCGTCAGGAAATGCCCTTTTATCCCTTTTAAATTTGATCTTCTACTTTTCACACTATTACAATAAAACAAAAAAGTCAGACATGGAGACGTGAAGAACCATACTAACAGACGATGGCTATTTATGTTCACATTAAAGAGATAATTATGTATGATTGTGTAAAAGAGCACACATTCCCAATATTGTCACACAGAAAGGCAGGTTGCCACACCTATTGATGCTGTTGCCATAGTTACGCCTCATCTTCATGCCCCAGCTGGTGTTTCCCCGAGGAAAAGAAATGCTCGTGTGTGACAGAAAGAGAGGTTAATGTGCCCCGTGTGTGTTTTGCTCCATCATGTGCAGCGAGGTGCATTGAAGAGGAAAACATAGCTGGTCAAAGTGGGTCCTCCTGGTATCCCGTTGTATGTAAACAGTCGGGAGTTCATTTGTGCGATTGGTTTATAGTCACTTATTTTGTCCACGACAAGTAGTTTACCTGATGTGGATCCCGCAGCAACACAGAACTTTAAATGCACTTTTAAAGACTTGAAACTCAAACCCTGCAAGTAAAATAACTCAAGGCGTTTGTTATCCCCAGATGGCTCCCCCCCCCCCCCCACCCACGTCTTGTGTTTCTCATCCTGGCCAAAGCTCAGAGCAGTCAGAGAGAATGAAGGATCTGCCGTTCAATCACTGCTTTTCAGGCTGCCTTTCTGTGCCGCTCGCAATTTACGTCTGCCTCACTGCAGAGCAATTTATAGACAGCTCAAATGTACACATTCATCTGACTCATCCCGTGACTCTCCGTGACTTCTCTACTTTATTTCCCACCTTCTCATCTGGTCTCTCCATCTACCACGCTGGAGGCAAACACTTCAGCCTGCCTCTGGTGACGCTGTGCGCTGATCCTTTGCTGAACATGTCTACTTTGTTTTTTCCCCCCCACACATTCACGATGACACATATATCGGAGAAAACAAGCTGAGGTGGGTCACTTGTCCTATTTCCTGTTTCCTTGAAATGCCACTGCTAATTTGTCCATGTGCGATAATCATGTGATTTTTAAGACAATTCCATTTGTTTCTCAGTCTCCTTCTCACTGCGACGTCTCCATCCGTCATCTTGCTGCAGCCTGACACCTCTCAAACACGTATCGTATCATTCTCCTGTCTGTGCGCTTTCCCCTCACGATCCGCCCGGCCTCGATGCTGGTGCGCAGATGTCAGATGTCGTAAAACAAAAGCAACGAAGACGAAGGCAGAGAAGAGAATGGAAAGTATTGCGTAGAAGTGTTATGATTTTCACATTAAAATAAAAATAAAATTAAAAAAATGCTCAAAATTCTTTCAAATATCCAAAATAGTTGACAAATAAACACTTGTCTCTGGTTTGTGCTTTTACATCACGGCAAAATTTGTTAAGATTTATTTTAATCATGCACTGCCTGACAATAATTTGACCTCAACTCAACGTGCACACAGAAGCTGACAATTTTGCTTCATTTGGACTGTAATATTCACTTACTATTATTAAATTTAAAACTTGGGCAGAATGATTCATCAGAACTTTCCTTTGGGGTCCGACACACAGCAACACACATTTGTTTCCACCCTTGTGTGTCTGGTCTCCCATGACACCAACTGATTGAGTCTTTATTATGATATAAATTGAAAATGTCTAACTTTTGTCACTGTCTGAACACACCATTTAATTTAAAGCTTTTACGTCTGAAACGATGAATGCCAACAGCCTGATGAAGCCATCAGTGTTACTCATGTCATAATCCCATGTCTCAAAAGGCTTTAAATAAATACAGTACTTCAGTTTTTTTTAGCTAACAGCTGGTCAGCGCAGGACCAAACCAAAGTAGACTGGTGCCAAATAAAACTATTTCTCTAAACTGAGATTGTTCAAAGACTTGTCTGTGACAGGTAAGACATTAATTGTTCATAACCTTTCCACAGTGTTCTTTTTCATGTCTAATAGACACACCTATTTCTTTATATCACTGTCATCTGTTCGTAAATAATCAGCCTATTTTACAAAGTTCACCTAAATCTCAAATTAATTTGTTTTGTTTGGCCCTCTCTGATTTGACCTCATCGTATTCCTTTCCTTGTTACAAGTGTTGTCTCCTTGTCTCTAATTGCCAATGTCTATAGCAGCTGGGGCTCGCTGGGATGACTCAAAAATGCTCAAGGCACTTTAGTTCCCCCCAGCTGGAAATGTTCATCTAACCTTTAATTTTGTCAGAACTTGCATTTGGAGGAGCAAAAGATCCAACGTCACCGCACTGTGTTGTCCTTAAAAATACCTCATTATGAAAAATGTGCCAATTATGGTTAAGTCTAATCACAATAAAGCAATACTTTACTTATCCTGTCTTCTGCCCCTTAAAAAAAAGACTTATTTCTCTTGAAGGTGATGTCATTGTCGTCCGCGTTTCTCTGGGTTTAACCATTAATAGCTAATTTTCTGGCTTTTAGAGGTAAAAGGTCATCACCCTGATGGATGAAAGGGCTCAGGACAACTGCAACCTTTCTCCATTAACGCCCCCAAAATGAACACACACATTTATTCTGTGAGGTGTGGGCACGAAGGAAGTCATTTAAAACGCAGCAAACAGACATACTGTTCATCTATTCCTCATTTGCCATTTAACCACAAGCTGGTAGCTCTACTATCTGCGGCAGGACCATATATCTCGACAGTGACAGGTGTGAAGGCAAAACCACAAATCTAAAATGCATTTCGCCAACACAGTTAAAGAGGACGAGGAGAAAGCAGCAGCTGAGGGACACACGGCACAGAGGCAATGAGGAGAAATGGGGGGGGGGGGGTGACTGGTGAAGACAGACAGCTTGGGTTATTACTTATTAACCAAATTTCCACAATATTGATGATATACTGCTGAGCCATCAGTGATAAATGTATCATTAATGACGAAAACGCTCAGTAGTGGAGTCTGCTAGGTATGTGTAATGTGGAAAATGATGTGGCACAAATGCCAAAAACTGTGATATGACAAGTCGAATCAAACACCCCAACTTAAATAAATAGCAACGATGATCAACCCAGAGACTTTAACCAATGACTGTGACCAGAAGCTGCAGCCTTGTTACCAAGGAGACACATATGGTGACACAGCACCTAATTAATTAATCATTGAGTGACAGCAGAGGATTAATCATCTTCGTAAGTTGAAACGCAGCCAAGATACATGGACACATGTCTTACAACTACTACAGCCTTTCTAATGTTTTTCTCTGATTATTTGTCCATCAGCTTATTGTGTTTCTTTGTTTTTGGTCTTCACAGTCCTGACTGAAAACGCCTCAGATTATAGACAAGGAATAAATTATTAAAATCATCTTTAAAGTAATAATTCAAACATTTTGAAGCTGGGTTCTGTGAAATGGTTTTGAATAAGTAACATCTTACCTGTTGTAGATGGCTCCTTTAACGACTTCAGTTTGGAGAAAGAGAGTTTAGTACTTAAAGGACTTGTGAGCTAACCGGTAACCCAAATGTGGCTAATTTACAATCTTAAGAATGTAATTATGATCTACACAAACACTATTTTATAAACCTTTACTCCTTCATTGGTTTTGCATTAAATTGCTATTCTAACATAAATACTATTAGGAATTGTGGTTTTGTCCCTGGTGTTGTGTTTATGTCTGCGTTACCCTGGTCCTCTGTTTCTAGTGTTATAGGGTTTGAGTTTCTTTAGTATCTTGCTCCATCTTGTGTTATGTTTATGTCTTGCATTCTCTGTCTGTTTCTTTGGCATCTGTGATTACTCACAGGTGCCTTCACTTTATCTAATTGGTGTTTCCTGTATACAAGTCTGTGTCTGTGTTAGCTCTCATCCTGGCATTGTCTTCTGTTCCTGACCTGTCTGTATCGTGACATCATTCTGTTTGTTTTGCTGCCCTTTAGCTCTTTTGTTTTGTTAATACATTCTTTATTTTTATATATCTATCCCGAGTTCTTGCCTGTCTGCCTGCACCATTGGGTTCACCAACACCAACTGTCTGTGACAATTATGATATTCATATAAGTGCCCCAGAGTGTGTAAATAGTAGCAAACTTGGCAGTGATGTAAAAGTTTTAAAATAGCATTTACATGAACAATGTCGTTTTTAGAGTTCTATAGTATACCACTTGGGTCGTAGTTTGACTGGGACTAGCTATTAGCTTGTCATTTTGGTCAGGATAAACTTTCTTCGAACTGAGGTCAATCAAAAAGATTTCTACAACTGGTAAGATATTCATTCTTCATATCTCCTTTACAAAACAGCTATTGGAAAAGTCTGAACTAATGTTTTAAGCAAGAAAGCACAGACTGGATCGAATGGGACTCACTGACAAACACAAGAACAATTTGAAAAACATCCTGAAAATGTGCTGAAAGTCTGCTGGACTGGACCTGAGCTTTTCTTTTTGTCCTCTATGTGCTTTAAAATACATTTTATACAATGTCCTAACACTTAGCGCAACATGCTAATTTGCTGTTGTACATTTTATTTACTTTCTTACAAAATAAGAAGGAAATATTACTATTGTTTGTCAATCCAAAAGACCTGAAGCTTGTTAAGGATATGTACAAATTAAAAAAAAATTGTCAACCTTTTGAAGGCGGAAAGCAGCTTTGCCTAAGAAACTGCTAAAAAGGAACAGACTGAACAAAAATTGCACTTTAATTTGAACTATCTTCTGATCTAGTTACTTTGTACTTTAATTGTATAAATGAACACAATAAAACCACACACTCATGTTTAACTGAGCTATGCCATCATGCTCATTTGTAGCCTTGTCGTGGTGACATCCTACTCCCTGCTGTGTCAGCAAACAGAACATAAATACATTTTTCCAGCTCATATTTTGCCCTATTGACTGTTTTATAACTTGATACATAATTTTAAAAAAAAAACGTTAAAATGATGTCACTGGAAATCTAGCTGAAGAGGGATGAATTATTTTAGATGAATACAAGTCGAGGAAAAAAATCTGAATACAAAGATTTGATAGTAAAGAAAATAAAAATACCAAGAAGAGAGAAAACTGAGGCAGAGGACAAGAATGTTTGATCCAATAGACGGTGGATGAATATCCATCAGTTTCAACCTCATCATCATCACCCTGGACATGTAGCCAGCAGAAAGATGAACGCCCTTCAGCTGCGATGTCATTGGCCAGAGATGATGTCATCTCTTCCTGGAGGTAGAGCAGCGAGCTATACGATTGGCTGGCTGAGGCACAGAGGCAAAGTGCTGCTGAGGTATCACTTCTATTCATACAGAGGCAGCAGTGAAGCTTGTTAGTGTGCTTCTCTGAGTGTGTGTGCATGTGTGTGTGTGTTTATGTGAGCACGTCCTGCTGAGGCATATTATTAGGGTATTGTTATTAGGCTATTAGGGTTGCGTCCATCACTCTGAGGTATGGGTATTACCTGCTAGGATACTCCAATGCTCTACAACACAAATACAGATATGAATGCACTCGTGTGCACACTCACATGCATACATGCACAGCTGATGGGGGTTGGGAGATGGGTGTTGTCTCTCTGTTGTTACCAAGCCGTTGTCATAGTGATGCAGATGGAGCTACATTTTTGATTTTTTTGCACATTAGGAGCCTCATTTTGCAGCCCCCCACCCCAAACACACACACACACACACTACAAACAAACCACTTTTCATCAATGCTCACGTGTCCACAGAAGCCTTGGCTGCACAGCTGCTTTCAAGGAACCACAGGAAACAAGACTGTGAAAGTGTTTGTGCGTGTGAGCGTCAGGGTGGGAGAGTGTAAACACTCCCAGGAGAGGCTCAAAGAGGTGCTGATGAGAAATTAGCTTGTGTTTGCCTCTAACAGCCGGCTGCACGTTTCACCATCTTTATTGCCCGCAGCCGAAAGGCGATACACATACACACAGGCAGGTGATAATGTTTTTGCCTAGGAAACAAAAAAATGACTCAAACCCACATGGATTGCATGTAACATCATATTTTAGGGTTTGACTAAAACGGCTTTGTTTTCTTAACAAAATGTGATTTTGGTCTAAAACAAAGGCAGCAGGTGATAAAACTGCACGGCTTGTTGCACATAACCTTCAGCTTCACTCTCCATTTTTAGAGTATGATGTCACTATTTGCCAAACACTTCATGAAAGATGCATCCCTGCATGTGTCATGCTCCTATACGATATACGGTAATCTGAATGCACATCTTAAAGATAGACACAGATATCACACTCTGAAAGCCATTCAACCAAGCTTAATAGTGCACGTCCACATGTCAGAATACAGAAAATAAAAGGCGGTGGAGGATGCGCTCCATCTGTGGCTTAACCAGCACTCTCTTCTATGTGGAGGTTTCTATCACTTACTTATTACGCTCTGGAAACGCATTTACGGCCATCTACCGCTCGATCAACTGAGTTTCTCCATCTGTTTCTTCCTGCTTAAACTAATCACTGCCATTAAACGTCTGTCGCCGTGTGTGTGTGCACGAGTCACATGAGCTCCGGTGCATGAACTGTGGCCAAGCTGCACGAATTCCAGTTTTATTGGTCGAAATAACAATCTGATCTAATCTGATGCGCTGTCAATATTCTGTGAACATAATCAGTTTAATCTGTAATCAGTCTCAGGTTCTGGTTCACATTAACACGCCAGTCTGCAGCATTAAGATGTTGTCAGCACTTGTTGCGTGGTCTTGGTGTTTACCTGTGCTGCAGCAGATTTAGCCATCAGTTGCAGCTCTGAACTGTAGGTGCGCACATGCACTAATGTTCAGGGATGACATGCATGGCAGGGCGTCAGTCCTTCAGCTATGGGTGTGGGAAGGATGTAGATTAGGCAAGACTGTTCACTGCCATCCTCAGCTGCTCTCTGCAAATCACCCAGAGATGCTTTAACTGCCCCGGGGTCTTTTCATAAAGGGGAAATGGTGCATTAAAAACTCTCCGTAGACCCGTTGCTTTCTGTAACTCAAACACA
This sequence comes from Hypsolebias longignatus, assembly GCA_031762435.1. Lineage (NCBI taxonomy): Eukaryota > Metazoa > Chordata > Actinopteri > Cyprinodontiformes > Rivulidae > Hypsolebias > Hypsolebias longignatus. The sequence continues at coordinate 20,735,126 of JARVGV010000578.1, read as the reverse complement.
TTTTACCCAGTGGGATTCTTTAGAATCTGAGCAAAACTGGAATGACAGAAGAGAGAGAGAGAGTTTTAAAACACAAGACTTGTTTTGTGTTTTTCTTGCACTGAATATTCAGATCTTGCAAAAAAAAAAAAAAGGACATCGCTAGAACGATTTGACGAGAATATTTTAAACAAGCAGGTGCCGTATTTCTAACGACAGCCCTTGCGTATCTTTTCAAGCCAGAAAATGCAGCTTTTTGTTCCTACAATGAGCATTAAAAGCATTAGAGCTAAGCTGCCCCTTTGCTGGAATGCCTGTTCATTTCATTTGGGAGAACTGAGACTTTATTATAGACGTTCAATAACCTCTGCAATTCTCCGCGGTCGGGAGAGGTCAAAGACGAAGAGAGCAAACAATTGCCAACCCCCTGCTCCCAATCCCCACGCCATGCCACGCTGCGTCTCTCCCAGCATGTGAGAACATGGTGTGTTTGTGCGAGTGTAGGCGCCAAGGATCCGCCGCTATGTGCAGCTTTTTTTGGCGAGGCTCTGCTGAAGAGACTTCAGAGGACGGAGTCTCACACACAGAGTTTCAGCCCTCGGTGTCAGTTCTAAACGTTTGCTGGCGAAAACCGAGACAGTTGACTTCATTCACTAAATAGTAAACGATAGTGAATGCTGTAGGTGTAACACCTAAAAATAAGAAACTTTCTCAAGACATTTTGAAGGATGCCGACGCCACAATTCCCCAAAATTTCAACATCAAGACAAAATGCTGACATTTTGTTGTTCAATATTTATGAGAAGAGTAAAGAGAATCAGGATCAAAATAAATGTTAAAACTGCTGATGTTGGCTCCTTAGGGTCACCATGGTAACAACACACCTATGTCTCTACCTCCCTCCACACCTATAGGACAGGTAGACTAAAAGACAGACTAAAAAGTAAGCCTCAAACAAACAATTGCTTAGGTTTGAACTTAAAAATCCTTGACCCATGAGCAGCAGAAGACTGATGATCACTGATGGGGGATGATTATGTAAAGGTCATGGATGTTTTAACTTACTAATGTCAAATTACTATAGAACCATGTATGTGAAGACAAGAGAGTCATTTTGTCTACTCAGAGAGGAGCCAGATAACTGATGCCTTCAAGAACTTTGAGCTGTAGAGCAGAGGTGGTCTTGACCTCGCCTCTGTCTGATGACGGGTATTTAAGCTTTTGCAAACTTTTTCTCTGCGGGCAAACCTCGGAGACGGAGCGAACATCTTGTATGCTTGTTTTTCAGCACTGCACCCTTGCAAGATTAAACCTGGGTTGACAAGATCTTCTCGTTATCCTCTTTGTGGCTATTTGATTAATGAGTTATGATAGGATAATTAAATTATACAACAATCACACGTATTAATTTTTTTGTTCTTAAATTGTTTTATATGGGAGATGTGGCGAGTTAAAAAGACCCATTATGTGCAGTTTTAAAAGCATTTTTTTTAGCTTAAATATTACTGAAGCCTATTAAAGCTTGGGTGCATTATCTGAAGTGAGAGGAAAATAATTGGGTTAATAAAGACAAAAATGCCCGTGTTTTGATGTATAAGTCGCACATATATTAGAAAAATGGGCGTAAGAAGAATTATGAATAGTTACCTCAAAAATCAAAGTGCAATATTGTCAACTGTTTTCATCAACATTCGTGGAAAAACATTGATAAAATGCATGAACTGTAAACTCCAGCTGTGTAAAAACTATGGAAGATTTTAAAATGCTACTTTAGTTGTGTAAAGTCCAACTTACCTCGATCCATTTAAACTTTAAATGATGTTTCAACAGCAAAGTATGCCTGAACTGTCAGGAGGACTGTGTTATCTCACTTGTTTTCTCCATTGTTCCGTATGAATAATTTCTGATATTTTGCATATTTGGCCCAATATACCACTACTGAAAGTCATATTGCACTATTCTTCATGAAACCTTATATTTTGATGTATGATTTTCACGTTTGTTTGTTTTTTAAAGCAAAAACAGACAAAAAATGATAAATAGGTTCAGATTGAAATCACTCTTTTATTAACTACCAGAATCCTTAAAGTACAAAGACCCAGAAGCAGATGGTCCCTAATCAAATAGCGTCTAAGGCAAATGCATAGCTGCTAAATGTATCCTTTAGTTTGGTCTCTTCTTCACCAGCTTCTGTTTAAAGAGTTTTGCCTGTGAATAAATGCACAGAAGCATTCACCACCAGTTTATGTTTTTGTGTTCTTCCACATTAGAGCTTACTTCTGCCTTGTCCGGAGAGCAGATGATTACACGAAGCACTGATCTGGAAAGCTTTATGATCCTGGCCTGCAGCTAAAAGTCATAATAAAAAGAGACCATTTTGCATTTTCACTTGTTTGAATGGAGAGCATGTTACACGCTGAACCACAGAAATGCCTGAAGGTCCATTTCTGCACGGCACTCTGCACTTAGATAAAGCGTGGGTAGATTTATTTAAACTCCACTTCTAATGACTTCTTCTGATTGACTTTAGGTCTAAAGACTGATCTTGTATCTGTGCTGAGCTTTTAATCTGTTCAATCCACTTTGAAAACAAGTCAGAATTATTTGATAGGATAAATGTAGGATAAATTTGATAGGATGTACAATAAGCCATAGTCCAATTCTCATTTGATCCTTTTAGAACTGAATGGACTCTTTACCTTTAAAAGCAACCTGCCTAACAGCGACCTGCAACCAGAGAACCATTTAATTCTTAGTGCTTTATCTGAACTCCTCCTAAATCAGACTCAGAATCAACTTTAATGTCATTGCACAGTTAAGTACAATGAAATGTCATCCCGTACAGCCGTCTGACAGAAGTGTACTGGACTGCGGCTTCCTATGAATGCTTCCTTTATCGCTTAGACAAGAAAAGTAGAAGAAAACATGAGGAGAGAATGTATATAAAAGAAAAAAGATCTCAAAAAAGATCTCTCACACCGTGTCCTTGACACAGGGCATGGTGTAAGGTAGCAAAAAAAATCTAACTCAGCAAGCAGCATGGAGAGACATAATACATTTTGCAGTAGAGGGGAGGAGAACGATGACAAGACGGTGAGATTGTCCATGAACACTTCAAGATAGTTTCCATAGTCCTGACAAATATGTTAGTGTCTCTCAGCTGGTCCACTCTGATAAGGGTCCACAGATGTTCTCAGGGGGAGGGGGACAGCAGAGCAGAACTTCTTAATTTATCTAACTACAAGGAGCAATTTGAGAGAAGTTGGCCTATCTAAGGCCAGCGAGGAGGCCAGATTCAGACACACAGTTTTTTTAGGGCAGGCCGACTACTGATTTCATGTCTGCATGTCAGTTTAGCTGCCACAGTCAATGGCGAATCCAAACAGCCAGATGTATGGACTTTCCGCCGGTCCGTGCTTGTTAGCCTTCTCCAAGGTCGAGTCCTTCATGCCGGCGAGTCCTAGGAGCTGCAAGTGGCCCACGATTCTCAGAAATCGCGTCCAGCTTACGGATCAGCGCGCAAAGCGGATGAGTCTGAGCGCTCGGAGCACGGAGGAGCTGACTTTCATGATGAGGACCCAACGAGCATCTGAGAACTTTGTGTCAGAGGGTCAAAAGAATGAATTACCAGTGAACGCTTTCTCCTGGTTGACCACTGGATGCTCAGTGACCCAAAGCTTTCAAGCAAATATGCATTGAAACTATAAATATTACTGATTGTTTTTCATCTTGTTGTTGTTTTTATTGTATTCTGCCAGTCAGGGACAAGAAATATGAGGAATAAATAGTAGGATCCAATAAAGTTTTGCAGACATGACTTGGTTGGGTAAACTCTTGCACTATTACGACTTCAAGTGTTTTTTGAAGCCACAGTAATGGCATGTTTTTTTGTCTCGGTTGATTTGCGGCTTCTGTTACATTCATTGTTATATTACCTGACTCTTTCACAACAGCATGAATATTAACTATGATTTCATATACATGGGGAAGAATTTGTAGGCAGCCAAATCATTTTCATATTTCTTCGGCTTCCCAAACTGTTCATGATGAACCAGTTTGGACGACAGCTGATAACAAAAGTGTTGTTCTCTCAGAAATTAGCTTTTTATGCAGTTTGAAGGTCAAAACCTAATCGCGAACCGATCAAAGATAATGGTTAATCATACAAATTATCTGTTTTGACAACAAACAAGTCACGTCATCTTCTACAGAGTTTCTTAGAACCACGCATTTGGTCTGAGTTTTTAATGTTTGTGTATAATTTCACTGAAGGGGTGATTCGTTACAGTTTAGGGAACAACGCTGTTTAAACAATAAGAATGTAGCAATAATAATAAAACACTTTCCTGAGGAGGCATAGAGAGGTAAAATCAACCCACTGCTGTTGTGCCTCTGAACTGTCCAGCAAGGCAGTCACAGAGCTGAAACTGTGCATATGGGTAAGGCAGCATAGCAGTTTGTCGTTGTGATGGCAGACAGTCTGTTTTATGAAAGCACGCATGGTCACATGACTTGGTTCAATGAAAAAAGTACCTAAGGAAAGCTCATTTTGAAGGTGAGAGGAGGGTCTTCTGTCAGTTTCACTTAAAGGAAGAGCGACTGAAAAAGACATGTTAGCATGGTTTATCAAAAGGTGGTACAGTTAGTCCCTCGCTACTTCATGGTTCGTTTTTCGTGGACTCGCTCTATCGCGGTTTTTCAATGAGCCGCACAATGGGCATGGATTTTTACTTTTATAAATAATTTGAAATGAATTAGCACCAGTGTGCAGCCCACAGCTGGGAAAAGCTCCTTTCTGCAGCTGATCAGCTGATCTCCACTCTGCTGCAGCGGAGAAGTAGGTGGCAGGTGACAGAGAGCTGAAATCATGACATGCTGTGCTCTTCAGAAAATTGAAGGGTTTTAAATGCCTTTATAATACAGTATACTAAAATAAACCACTACTTGTACTACTATTCCTACTTCACAGTTTTTCATTTATCGTGGGAATTCAGGGTAGGGATCCCCTGCAATAAATGAGAGACTACTGTAGATTAAAAAGTATTAAATATATGGAATTTTGTTTAAAAAGTCATCTTTGGGGAATTTTACTTTACTTTAATTTTTCCTAGAGTCAGAAACTAATAAATTTGGTAGGATGGAGTTTTTCTTTACTCATTAAACCTGATCGTCTGATCTTATATCAAACAGCAGTTTTTGCATAAATGGGATCAAAGTGTATAGACTTGATCCCAAAGGCTTTTCTGAATCGAGCAAAATTAAGCAAGTAAACAAAGAAGGGGTGAGAGGAAGCATATTTTTCTTTACTTAATTTGAAAGGAGACCCACTGGCTCTGACTGAAAAATCTCTCCAAGGAAATCAAAAAAGGTTGAGCCAAAAATAAATAAATAAATAAAAAATAAACGTTAAAAAGCTGTTACTTCAGAAAGGCTGATCAATTAGAGTGGCTTAAACTGAGCCCTCTCTTAAGCTAATGCCAAAATAATAATCTGTTAAAATGCTCATTACAAACCAGTAAGTTACAATCTGACGAATCAGAAACATGCATACGCACACACACGTTTCTCGCTCACACACACACACACACACACACACACAACCAGCAGCCCTGCTCCTCATTAGTGCCAAAAACCATTCACAGAGCTTTAATGAGAATATGGACTCTGGAACAAGGCAATTCAAGCAAGCACACACACATCCACCCACACACACGTGCGCAGCTGCCCTTCACACTATGAGCCTGCAGGGTGTGACAGGCAGGCACGCCAGAAGAGGATTTGCAGAGAAAAGCTTCGGGGAGGAGAAGGAGAGTGAGAGATATGGAGGAGCAGAGAAGAGGGGATTACATGGTGAATATTTCAATACTAAAACGTACCAATTGGTTTGGATTCCCCTTTTTGGCATGAAATGACACAAACACACAAAAGGTATTAGCAGGGCTTTATCTTCTTCAGCCAACTTAGCACTGACAAGTGAGGTGGTGGGTAAAACTAATAAAATAAACCTTAAGACAACGGCATCGCTCATCAAACATGCAAGAGGCAAGGACTTTTTTCTGATGGTAAAACTAATACAGCCAAGGAAAAGGCTGTGTTGATTATAAGAAAAGTCATATAAAAGGCTTTGTAGCGATGCTACAAGGTTCAATTTTGTGTTATTAACTTGCGAGACGACTCCAAGGTGTAAAGGCGGAGACACGAGAGACATCCATGCAATAAAACCAATGATTTAATATGTGCTGTGTAATGTTATCACGGGATTTCTTCATGTACCGTACTTTCCGGCTTAAAAGTCGTGCCGCCATACGTCGCATAAGTCCAAATATGTCTAATAAAGTGGAAAACACATAAATACACCGCTTCGTTGTATAGGTCTCATCTATTATGAGTCACCACTGACCACCCGAAATGCGGACCGGTGTACCAAAAATCAACTGGCTGCCAAATGGTGGATGCGGGAGCACGCATGTGAGGACTTTAACAAGAATTTAATAAGATTAACACTGAAAAACAGTTATTTCTTTGCTCAACGTTACAGTAAAGGTGTGTCTCAGTTGAATTGTTACTTAATAAATGCACTTTAATTGTCAAATAAGCTGCATTTCATCTGGGTGGCGCGGCGAAGTGAAGCTGCTCCAGGAGTTCTGGAATGAGAAAGTGGCTTTGGTGTGGCAAGCCAAGTGTCTCATTAATAGCAACTTTTACCTATTAATGAGATGCTTGGCTTGCCATATTAGTTGAGGGCCCTCTAGTGGCTGAAAATGGTAGTGTTCAGTATTTCCCATGTCAGAATGAATGAAATTGTCAGATTTCAGCCAAAGATGTTGTTATAAATAGAGCTGTCATTTCTAACTCGAACCCAAACCCCGGCCCGGACCGACCTGGGTGGCCCATTATAATATGATTAATGGGCGGGCCGGGTCGGTCTCTGGCTTTTAATATGGTCAGGATCAGCCGCGATCCAATTATATAATAACATGGCCTGCCATACATCCAACAGTCGCACGCGGCCATTTCACCACGAACTGACTGGTCTTGAAAGAGGTAAAAAGTTGCTTCATTCGGCCACTGCACTCAGCGGATGCGTGCAGCCGATGACCCAAACAGGTGTATCCCAAAGTGGACACGTGTGTCAGAGCTGCCCACGCGTCTCAGTAATTCAGAAGCATGCAGGCAGAAACGGGGTTTAAATACTAATTTACGGCCATGAAATGACAAACACCTCTCAGCTCCGAATCTTCTGCTGCTTTTATTCAGCTGCGCGTCCCCGACCATTAATAACCAATTAAAAATGTCTGTTTTTTTCCAGGTTCCGACCTGTATTTACCGTTAATTCGTTGGGTCGGGTGGGGTTCGGAAATTATGACTGCGGGCTGGGGTTGGATCAGATTTTTTTGGTCTGAATGCAACTCTAGTTATAAATATGAAGGAAAAGCATAAATTAGTCACTTTGGACTGTAAATCGCAGGACTCGCTCATTTATGCTAAAAGATGCGACTTATACAGGTAGTCCTCGACTTACGAACGGGTTCCGGACTTAAGAACCGTTCGTAACTCGATTCTGCCGTAACTCGATTCTGCCGTAACTCGGAACGCCGGCCACATGGCGCCGTAAGTCCGGATTTTCGGCCGTAACTCGAAA
>JARVGV010000578.1:20654412-20664948 GCA_031762435.1 Hypsolebias longignatus | reverse complement strand
CTCCACATCATTGCATTCAGTTTTTATTCACAATTTGTTTAGTGTCCCAACTTTTTTGGAATCCGGTTTGTAATATTCAAAATATGTCCCAGTAAAAAAGTGACCAAAATTAATGTTGAAATGTCAAATTTGAAAACTAAAATGAAAGAGCAGAAATGCGTTTTCATTTCAAAGTCAAGCTGCATTTTTAACTCATAAATAAAATAAAAAATAAATCATTTTCACTTTCTTCTTCAAGACCGCTCATTGTGTAGATTAATTAAAATGATGAATAAAATAACGTTTAACATTTAATTTTCAAAATACTGTATGTGCATGTAAAATTATCTGAAGTGTTAACTTTAAATAGAAAATGAACTGAGCTGAATTTGACTTGAAGAGACTATATGCTCAACTGTCTTGCCAAACGGTGTCAAATAAGTAAATGCAGCACTTTTCAGCCCTTGAGTTTACCCTTTCTGCGCATGCGCTCTCTTACCATTCATCTCAGAATTTCTCACTCTTGTTGTCTCGTGCGAGAGACCAGCAGGCGGCTCCGGGCTCGCGCTTGCCTGCTGCCCGGGTTGTTTCTGTTTAGTGAGAGTCGTCTCTCGTCGCGGCTGGACTGCTCATTTAACTGTCGGAACCGAGCTTTTTTTTTTAAAGGATTTTTTCCCCTTGTCATTTTCGGAATTCAGAAACTTCTCGCCAACGCCGTAAGTTAAACGTTTTTCCTGTTTCTAGCTGTTTTCTCTTTATTTTCTGTTCGCACGCGCTGCTCATCCTGACAGAGGTAGCAATAAATCTTAAGCAGAACTGCGGATGTTAACGTTTTTATTCCGTCACCTGCTCGCGGCTGGGAGATAATTCATCAGCATTGTTAGGATTTTTATTTTTTTTATTTTTTTGCGTTTTTACTTTCACTTTTTCATGTCTAAAACCTAAATGGGAACTAAAACTTTCCTAATGCTTTTTGGAGGGTTTAGTATACAGTATATTGTGTATAGGGCTTTACGTTATTATCTCAAAGAAAAAGAAAAACAGACATCTGGGTTCGACTATTTTTATTTATTTATTTATGTATTTTTTTTTTTTTTTTTGATACAGCAGATGTCTGATAGTCCACTTCCGCACTGTAGTTCTACGAAATCCCTATGTGAGTCTTCGTCTAATTACTGGAGCGCCTGTCTTTAGTTATCAGCTACCTGTTTTTTTTTTTTGTTCTCGTCCATTCTTTACGCCACGCTGCTTTTAGGGAACCAAAAGTGAGTTATTGAGGAAGTGTGTTTCATCACTGTCGTTGAGTCACATTATACCTTCATTGTGTGTGTGTGTGTGTTTGTGTGTTTGTGTGTTAAATGACAGTTAAATCCCTGAACTGCTCACCCTGCTTGTTGAACCAGCTTGCTTGCATACCCAACACCTGTTCTGTCACTTATTGTCAACTAGTTTCTTAACTTTCACCCGCTGCCAAAGACAACAGGCGATAATGCTTTTGTTTGTTTGCCTGTGCTGCCTGTCTTGTTAGCAAAATATCTCATGAACCACTGGATGGATCACAGTTTCCATCTACAGGTCATGGTGTCAACCTGTGACAGCTGGTTCATCTTACCCAAACACAGCCATACATGTTTTGAGCTAAAACTGCACATCTTAAATTTTTAGTTTAAAACTCCAGTTTGCATTCCTTTATTTCCTAAAGAAAACTGAGGCTCGTTTCCCTGACAGTTTAGCTCCATTAAACCTCCATTATCATCGCTGTACGACATGCATTCCTTCTGACGTTTATACAGCATGGAGCATCTGCTCGTTCCTGTTCGGATCCACTGGCTAATTAAATTGAGCCGCTGTCTGTTGGACTCCAGCAGTTTGTACTAGTCTGTTCTGGTTTATCGGGTCTCAGTCCCCGGTGATCTCCGAGCTTGACTAATGGTCTGTTGCCTTTAGGTTATTTTTGTTTGCTCCACCCAGTTTCACGTGTTTGAGGTGACCCAGCAAATGCATGCAGACATACCTGCCCCAGTTAGGCAGAAATGTAGGGTGTCTTTGTTGAAATGCCCGACGCTTGCCTAGCTAGAGTTGATTTATTGGGTGGAAATGCTGACTTCTGTAGTTGTTGCTTGTTCCAGCTGTATAATGCTTCTCTGTACTGCATACAGTAGACTTTGTCACTGTCAAAGAGAAGGGCATTGGGCAGTGGTGTTTTAACGCCCCGATTTTTAAAAATATGACTGCTGTTTTTATTTCTGTATTGTGTCAAATGTAAATAGGCAAAATTATAATTTAGAAAATGTGTATATATTTACTTTTTCTTGCCTGCATTGACTCTGCTGTGAACTTTTCCTCATTAAAGATGAGGTAAGGGATAAATCCTTAAAGACAGTGAGTGTATTTTTAATTATTTCTTTGAGCATCATTTGTGTGTGTCTATTTTTAGTTTGACATCTACGCTGTATAACTGTGATAAAGCACTGATTATTCTTTGTGTAGATCTAGTAGCTGAGTGGGTAAATGAGGCACAGATTGTAGTGTAAAGAGCTTTCAGTTTCTTCATAAGATGGAAAGGTGATATAAGTACAGACCATTTACCATCTATGTGTCCTTGTGTCGGACTTGCGACCTGTTCAGGGTGTCCTTTGCCTCTTGCAGAGAGACTGGTTGATATGGGCACCAGTGACTCCCGTGTTCCAAAAGAGAAAATGCAGATAAAGATTATAAATGGATGTTGGTACTTATAGTATTTGATGGGAATGACTGAAATTGCCATACCAATTTTTAGGTCAGTACTTTGCGAGTTGTAGCCATTTTCTTCCTTAGATAGATAACTTTACTAATTTGCTTTTTTATATATGTGAATGTTTCTATAAAATGCCCTGAGACATTTGTTGTGAATTGGTGCTATATAAATAAACTGAATAGAATTGAATTTTTAAGGTCAGTTGGCAAAATAAATAATTAATGTTTTTGGTGATTGGTGACAAAAATGTGATATGTTTTACCTTTAGCAAATCTCACACTTGTAAGACATACAATTAATTCAACCTTACTTTATCAAAAACAAAATGTTTAATCCTTGTTGTCTTACTGAACTGAATCCTTTGTGTTTGATGGTCTTTGTGTCAGTCGGGCGACTGAATCCGGAGTTTTGCTTCAATAGCTTTAGATGTGGATTTAATTTTCACTAATGGATCCTGCTTGTTCGTGTACCCAGATTAAGGACGCAGGGACGACTGCTTCACTGATCATGCATGACAACACAGAGTGACCATTTCTTATTATTTTATCAAATAAAGAATCAAAATCTGTCTGTTTTAGGTCATGTATTTGACTCATGGTCCCAAATGAGACTAAACAAAGTAAAAAACAATCTAATGTTCTTTGGTTGTCCTTACATCAGAAGACTTCTACAAATGTGAGAATAATAATAATAATAAAAAACTTCAGGAAAAGCTTTAAAAATAATTGCATAATTGATGCAAGTGTTGTTGCACTTACATTTCCCTCTTCTTGTCTGTTTGCTGTCTTCTCTAAGTCAACCATATTAATTAGGACTGAGGCTCCCTGAGTGTCTGTTTTACATCATTATTGGAACAGTGTCATCATGGTACCTCAGCTGCCGGTTTAGTTTATGTTTTGCTTGCTCTTTAAACAGTTTAGAATCTCAGTAACACTCTCAGCAGCTGAGGAGAAATGATAATCTCATAGGATGTCTTTTTCACCGCCCTGCAGCGTATCTGTTCTGGTGCCCAGTGCTTATCGGTGAAACATGAGTCTCTCAGATTTGAGCTTACAGCAGCACATTTAGAGTCCTGTCTGGCAAGGAAATGTAGCTGTAATCCAATTGGCTGAAGCTTTAGTAAAAGCTTTCCTTATTGGGCGATAAGGAAACTGGACGCCAAGGTTTCTGTAAGCACAACGGGGAGCTGGGAGTCCCAGTGGTTCTGTGGGGCAGACAGCAACAGAATGTGCCAATGTTTTAAATGCACCATAATAAAGAACCCATCTGCACTCTGCTGATTCAGATCCATCCAGATGACCATATCTGCTTGTGTTGTTTACCACGCACACATGCAAATACACATGCAAACGCACACACACTCCCACCAGCATGTCATCTGCAGGAACAGGAATGGCTTTCATCATGTTTGAGGAAACATCTTCTGGGCTGGCAAAATAACAAAGACATGAAAACAGGAATATGAGCTCGTGCGATTGTGGTACACGTGTGCACACGTGATGAAGTCTTGTTTTTCTTATTAAACAGACATAAAATTGGGCTGCCAACATCCACTGCAGTCGTTCCTGTTTCCTTTCACCTCTGTGTGGAATCCAGCAATAGGTCAGAGTGACAGCGGCACAAGATAGAAAACAGAGAAACAAAGACAGTAAGACGGAGGGAGAGAGTCGGAGAGATAACCATGTAAGGGTTTCTGTATCACAGCTCACACCACTTGCATCAAAACTGACCCTGAAACGAACCTTTCAGAGGTTGGTCGTTCTAGTAACTTCAAATGTAACTTTGTGTGGTTGCTTTGCAACAAAGCAAAAACACCTGTCACATAAGATGCAAGAGAGCCATGGTTTCTCAACCCTTCCAGCTACTGACCCATGAAATAACAAGACACATGCAAGCTGGTTGAAGCCTTAAAATATCTCTAAGCTGACTAAATAAGGGCATAATGACACAACCCTAAAGACCATTATATTGTTGTTAATTTATAAGTACTGATTTCTCCCAATTATACAAACAAACAAAAAAAATTTCAAAACAAGCCAAGTTGTAACCTAGCACTGGGTCAGAATTAGGGCTGAACATTGTATTGCATTTGCAATAATATCGCAATGTGATAAAACAAGATTATCTAATCGCAAAGGCTGCAATTTGACTGGTCACGTGATCTAGTTACGAGACTTATGAATGAGCAGAGCAAAGCAGAGCAAGGAGCGGGAGAAGTCAACAATGTGTTTTAAATGGCTGCACAATGGCGTCAGGCTCGACAGAAGCTGACACATCTGAAAGTTTGATACCAAAGAGGGGCAACATGTCCGTTTCTATTGGCTATAAAAAAGAAGGCACTGCACAACGGCATGTATTGTGCAGAACCTGCCTTCCTGCTGTTGCTACCTCTCGAGGTAACACCACAAATTTTTATCAACACTTAAAAAAAACAACAAAGTCATTTACGATAGTTGCATGGCTAGAATACCAACAACCAGTGATTCAGCTTAAAGTAAGCAACGTACCAGATGACAGAGATCACTGACTGAACTGTTAAAAGGTATTACTCCGTATGAACATACAGTAATTCAAAACGGCACACAGAAATAACTCGAGCAATAACGGAGTTCATAGCCAAAGACATTATGCCCATTGAAATAGTGACCAAGCCTGGGTTTACGGCTTTGGTAACCACAATGGATAAGCGGTACAGAATGCCCTTGCACACACGTCAGGTTGCTGTCGTGGAGCTGTACAAAAAAATGCAGAAACAGAGTTGTAGCGGAGCTGAAAACAGTGGAGTTTTCTTTGCAACTGAAACAGATTGATTTATTGATTGTGTTCATTGAAAAATACACGAGAAGGAGACATTGAAAATTAATTGCATATTAAACCGCAATATTGAGGTAAAAGATCACAATTAGAAGATTTTCCAAAATCGTTCAGCCCCAGTCAAAATCTGGATTGTTAAGTCCAACTTGGGTTAATGCTACCTAGCTCGTGCTAACCGCTAGCATCAGCTGGCCAGCCACATCTTTCTCCCCTTTATTTAAACAGATTAAAAACATAATTGGGATCGAGATCTCATTTGCAAAGCGGACCTGGGAATGTTATACATTAATTATTTTAGGAAATCAAACTCACTGTCTAGGACAAGCTGAAGTTCTTAACAAAGCCAACCAGGTCAAACGTATTCTTTCAATAAAGTTTTGCTGTACGTATTACCTTTACTTATTTTGTTTGTAAAGAAGAGGTCCAGACAGTCCTGATGTGGTCAAATCTGGAGTAGAATGGCAGACAGTGAAGAATGACCCAACTCATCTCCGACCCAACCACTGGGTCAAACTTTCTAACAAAAGGTTTGGTCAAAGCAATCAAACCCAACAACTTTAATCTAGCAATTTAATTGTCAAAATAACCCAGCAGTTCTTAGTGCACAGTGAAAATTTGAAGTGAGGAACAGTTTTGAAATTTGACTTGATTACTTAATCTCAAGACCTTCACTTGGTGTAACCCACAGTGGGGTCCTGAGTCCTAACTCCAACTTTTTGTTAGAGAAATATTAGTTTCTGTTGGTGTCTATGGCCTTTATTTAAGCATTATTTCTTGGGTACAAATTGATTCTCTGACTACTATATTTAAGAATGAATTGGATTTTTTTGGAGTGTAATTTTTGTCTTTGTCTGCAGCGATTGTTCTGATTTGTCTTTGTATAAACCGTGAATGCTAAAAAGGAGCTGCTCAGTTTGTTGCTTTTGTAGAGACTGAGTTCAGTTATTCTAATAAAAATGTTTTTTTGTCTAATGAAAAATAAAGTGCAATGCACTAATGTGTGTTTGTTTGCTACAGAACAAATTACTGCTTTTTTCGTTTAATTTTTTTTTTAGGAAAAATGCTCCAGATGGCAGTGTGGTTTACTGGTTTGTCAGAATCTCTGGGGTCCAAACTGACATTAATTTGCAAGAAGCTTGTTTTATATTGACCATTAAAGCAAAAATATAATTTCAAGTAAACCAGAGTAACTGTAGTCTACTTCAGATTGGACAAAATCCCATATGATTGCAAATAGATTTGCAGATTATATTGAATAAATGCAAATATGTTCTTTTTAAAAAGTTTTTGTGGAACTTTGATAAACCTGAGCTAAAAATTGCTCTGTTTAAAATTCACTTCTCAATTGCCTCCTTTTGAATAAAAATATATTTTTTGTCTGCTCTCTGGATTTTCAGTTTTTCTTCCTCGTATAATGAGGGACCGTGGAGGATGATTGATGTGCCTTTTTTATTGATTTTGCTTTTATTTTCAGTTTGTTAAAGCGCAAAGCCTCACTTATTACCATAAGTTAAGATACCACATCTTGAAGATTATTTAGCCGAGGATAAACTAAAGGTTTTAGATGGTAATTGCACATTGAGTACCCAAGCAGACTAAACGGCTCATCTGAAGGTATTCTCAGAGCAAACAGAATGTTCTTCACTGCATGAGAACATCAGTATTCAGATGCATGAGGTATCTGTTTATCATCAGAAACGCACCATGCTCCAAAAGAAAGACAGATGCCTTTTGCTCTATTGGATATTGAAAACTTGTGATTACAGTCCCTGCTGTCGCGAGTGAAACAATACGATGACATGATGACACGGTGTGCACTCATCTCATCACATCATTGTGAGCGTGATCTTATGTTTTCAATCTCAGACTCTGAACACGGATCCATCTTTCTCCTACACAGCATGTTCCCTTTCTCATTGCGGACTGTGATTTCACACACCCGGACACTGACGCCTTTATCTCGTCATTCCTATTTACTCACGTTGTTTGCTGCTGTCATTTTATGTATCAATTTTGCTTTTGGCTGTTTCATCCCTACTGGCTGTATTACATAGAAGAAACTGAAACTAAACAGGAAATGTCCGGCCGACAGGAGACTGACAAAACTGACCTTTGGGAGAAAAAGAAATAAGGAAAGAATGTAAACAAGGAAGGACGTAAATGACAAATAAAAAGGACTGTTGTTGACATTCAGTGATTTCTCTGCAAGTTTTATTGATGTTTGTCCATTGGTTTATGAGATACTCTGCTAACTGACACTTGAACAGACATAAGCATTGACGTCTGCCTTTGCTTTTGGCGACTGACGATAAATGAAAAAATAAAACAGACACATCCTAATTTTTTTCCACTCTTTTGGAGATAAGCAAAAGTTTATATCTAGATTCTAGCTAGATGTGATTCTTCTCCAAGTTGAAATGTGGTATTTTGCCCTCCTATTAATGAAACACACATTTTAACAGCCACATTTGCACATTCTCATTTCATTTCTTTTCATTCTCTCAAATATTTCCTCATATTCATTCCAATTCGAGCTCACACTCACAGGAAGTCACAGCCTTCCCTAGTCCCTTCGCTCCTCCTCATGTCCCGGCTCTGCTTACTGTGTCAAAAAGAGCTTAGATCAGGGAAACTATAGCTTGACCTCATTCAGAGTTCCAGGAAGATCAAGCTATTTATTCAAACCAAGCAGATCATGTTGGAGGAGCGAGTGAAACACTGCCAATCAGAAACCTGGTACGGTTTAACAAAATTGGCTGAATTAACAATGTGCTGAAGTGCAAGGCTATAGCTCTAAAGCTACAGTTCTAGGACTGCAAATCTCTGTTATCAGTGTATTGTTAAATGTTGCTTTAAAACAAATAGATAAGTCATTTGGGTTAAGAACAAGTGGAAAAAGTTTTGCTGGTGACATTTTGTGCATTTAATAGATTTCAGTTTGCTTCTGTTATACAGTAGTTTAAAGTTTATTTATTTTAAAGAGGTTAAATTGACTTATGGCAGACAAATGTTCTTTGCTGCTCATCAGGATATTGCTTAAGCGATTACATTTTTGTAGTCCCAATGAAACCAGAATTGTAAATTTTAATTAAATGTACCTTTTTTTTTAAATGTTTTTGATCAAATCAACATCATCAGCAGCAGATCAAATGTGGCTTGCTACCCAATATAGACGGACGTATGTAACCCGAGCTGGCAAAATGAGTCACAATGAGGAATTTTTCAATTTTGAGTAAAAAAAACCCAAAACAGTTGGATAATGAACCTCTGCTTCTCACAGTAGTTGAAGTCAGTTTATCAGCTATCAGTTTCAACTATCAGGCTCCTCTTTGAGTAGACAGACTCTCGTCTTCACAAACATGGTTCAATATCAATTTGACATTAGTAAGTGATAAACATCCATGACCTTTACGTCCCCATCAAAAACTGCCAGCTGGTGGTGGTTTTTCAGTCAGTGGGTAGGTTAGCATCAGCGGGCAAACGGGCACCTGATAGAAAGCTGACTGTTCTCTGAGCAACACTGCTGAAAGAGAATTGGACCAGCAATGATGAAAGAAGGAGAACACTCAACTAGGCCTGTCGCAATAAACAATAAATCAATTAATCACATGATGAAAATTATCAACCTCATTTTCATTTATCAGCTTTGTCGTTTCTTTGTTTCTACTGAAGACACTGGATGACAAAAAGCTCAACTCCGGTGTTCTTTACTGACCCCTCCCTTTCTCTTTTATCTTTAAAATACATTTAACCGTCCAAAATTGCATTTTTGGATCGTTAAAAGTAGCTAAGCTGAGAAGCTAAGTTCAGGCTAAGCTAACAGCCCAACCTCGGGGAAAAATGTCCATCTTGTTGAAGCTCCAAAATTCACGGTTGAAACCTGTGCCTTTATGTAAAACGTTTTTCTCTGCAAAAAGAAGCTGAGAACTACTGATTAAAAAAATAATAATTAAAAGCTTTGTGTGAAAAATGCTATGCTAAAGAGTTCAAACCACACCGAGCATCTGCCATTTTGAGAACTGAATAGAGACAGCCCATGTCACATCAAGGGGCCTCCCTCCCATTTTTCTTAAACAGACACACTCCTTGCTCCCTTACTATCCTTCCTTCAGTTCAAATGGTCTTATCCTGGCATCCAGTGGTCAAAAAAGGTACCACACACAAAAATTCACAAACATCTTCTTAAATTTGACAATACGTAATTACTAATTTTTGTCAAATTTCAAACAGTATAGTTTATTGCAATGATTTCTGAGACACTTAATCGCCCAGCAAAATTTGTTATCATGACAGGCTTACACTCATTAGTCCCAACTGAACTTTTGCTTACAAAATGTTTTTTTCCCTTTATAAAGTCCAAGAAGAAAAACCTTCTTTTTGTCATAATTTTAATAGATAATTTAAATTGAATTGTTTATTCTTTCACATATTTGTTTCAATTACACATCATGAAAGCCATCAGCTGTCTCAGAGTAAACTGGGGAAAATTGTTGTGCTGAACAGAAATACCTTTTGTGATTATTCTTCCGTTTTGTAGAGTATGTCTCTACTATAATGACCCATTGACTGGGGTTATCAGATACATTCTTACTTTGGTGTTAAGCAGTGACATATCATTCTGTTATGGAGATTATCAGGGAGATGCTGTGTGAGATTTCAGAACTGAGTGTTTCTTTAATGAAAAGGGTCATAAGGGATTCTGGTCTCTGCGCACCCAGCAGCTCATGCAGAATCACTAATGAAAGTGAATGTTTATCTCAGCTGAGCAACTTCTTGTTGACCAACTCCAACACTCAGGTATGCCCAAGTCGACATAATGACCACAGGACAAAAGATAACACACCTGGAACTTATCATTTATAAACAGATACAGGTAACCCCCGTTTTACGGCCGAGATCCGTTCCAACGGCCGAGCCGTAAACTGATATGGCCGTAAAGCGATACCGGCCGTAAAACGGGCCGTAAACGCGAATTTTCGGCCGTAAACGAAACCGGAAGTAAAAAC
>JARVGV010000578.1:20498026-20512921 GCA_031762435.1 Hypsolebias longignatus | reverse complement strand
AAACATTTGTTTGACCCCCCCCCCCCCCACACACACACACACACACGCACACATTTACCATGAAATATTAGTTCACCCAGCGCTGTTTCTATTTCTTCATGAGCAATTCCACTTGATTCATAGGAGAATACTCAAACCAATAAAAATCCACTCCAGGTTTTCCTGGTTACCTACATCAACTTACCACATCACATGCAGTGTTTCCTGTAGATCACTTGACAGGGCGGGGCAGGAGGGGGAGACACCTCTGTGTTGCGTGATAGCTTAGCATCATGTTAGTACGGGCAGTTGTTGACCGGAATGGGGGTTAAGATACATGAGAGAACTGGAGTGCTACGTGTGTAGCATCTTAGCGCGCCACTAGCTTAGCGGTAAGTCAGTACCGGCAGTTGTCAACCAGGGGATGGGGGGTGGTAGAGCATTGTACCATGCTCTCTAAAATAATTATTGAATCAAGTGTTTACTTATGTAGGTAAACGTAGATGTTTAACAACTCATTCAATTACATCAGAATGTAGGAAATGACATCTATTTTATTCAAAATTTTCTGGGGGAGGACCACCCCATCCCACCAATGTGTCCCCCCCACATTACAAATCCTTCTGACGCCAATGGATGAGAACAATGTGAAGCTGTTGGACCATGTGCAACACCTTACACCACTGTCAGCACAAAGGTGCAGGGATGGACATTTGGGATATGGAGTCCACCATGAACTCCTCTGTAGACCAAAGGGTTCTAGAGTCAAATGTAAGACTGTCCTACAGCTTAGACCAAACGGAGTCCAACAGGACAATGATCCGAAACACTGCATCTAATCTACAACAGAACGGGTCAAAAAGAAAGCATGAAGGTGTTGCAGAGATCCAGTCAGATTCCAGAACCTCAACCTGACTGAAAAGCAATGGTGGACTTTCAGACAGCTGAACAGAAACTTTAAAGAACTGAAGTAATGTTGGAAAGAAAATATCCTGATTCATGCTCCAGGTAGAAACAAACAACAAAGTTAAGTCAGGTCCTCTGGATGCTTTCTTTTTGTTGAAACGTTTCATCTTTCATCCAAAAGACTTCATCAGTCCTAGGAGCCACAACAAACAGTTATTTATCAGACTGAGTTTGTTGTGGCTCCTCAGATTGATGAAGTCTTTTGGATGAAAGATGAAACGTTTCAACACAAAGAAACCATCCAGAGGACCTGACTTAAATTTGTTGGGTTGGAAAGAAGAGTGGGTCAAAACTGCTTCAAGCCCATTTCTTGCAGCAGTTTGAACAGTTTTCCATATTCTTTGTGACCTGTACCTTTCTCTAAATACAGAAATCTAAATTCATGATTTTCAACCACAGCTTACCTTCAACATCCAGTCATTCCATTACCATCAGCCTGGACGGTGCAGCACTGCAACTACCGTAAATTTTGCTGTATAAGTCTCAGCTTTTTGCATAAATTAGCATGCCCTGCGACTTATGCAGCGAAGCAACATATTTTTGTTTTCCCCCCATATTTGCCGTATTTTCCATCCTATAAGTTGCGCATGTCCAAATATGTCAAATAATTTGGAAAAATCCATAAATATGTCGCTTGCCATATAAGTCGCACATATTCTCATTTGTTACATGTCACCGCTGACAACCCGGAAATGTAGGCCGGTGTTGTGCCTAAAGTCTCTGTTGCCAAAATGACAGTCGCTTGGGAGAACTCTTTAACCAGATTAACACTTATAATAAATTATTTGTTTGCTCAACATTAATAAAGGTGTGTCTCAGTTGAACTATTCCTTAAAAAAATGCACATTAATGGTCAAATCAGCTGAATTAGATAAATTTGTTACGCTGCTCTGGTACTGCAAAGTGGGCACGCGCAGCGCGACCGGCTGCTGCATTTCTGTACAGTTTTTAACAAGATAACCACCTGAAAAAAAGTTTGCTCAGCTTTATAGGAAAGGTGCGTCTCAGCTTAACTATTCCTTAAAAAAACACTTTTATGGTAAAAAATATGGCGAAATGAAGCAGCTTTAACATTACACGCCCACCCAGCCATAAATAACAGAAACACCAGTTTATTTTATTTGCTTTATTTTTGTCTTTTTCATTCGAAACACCAGGACGGTCCTCCAACAAACTCTGCAATGTCCATCTCCTTGGCTACAGCCATCGCGTGGAGACGGAGGTGCACCATCGACAGCCCTCTGCCCGCGGCACGTTCCTGCACCACCCAAGTCTTCACCCTCTCCTTCAAAGCTGGCCATCTCACCTTGCACCCACGATTCGCCCTCTTAGACTTTTTCATGGCCATTAACGTGACCGTTGCCTTCCTCCAATTCCGAACCAACTTCTCACTCACCCCAAAGTGGCAATCAGCTGCCCGGTTTCCATGTTCAGCAGCAGACTTTATAACCTGCAGCTTGAACTCTGTAGAACAGGACTTCCTCTGTGGTGTTTTTTTTCTCCTTCTTTTTTATAAATATTTGATGAATGTTGTCTGTTTTCTCTCTCCAACTCAAACGACTGACGTTATTGGCGGACTGGCGGGGTTTTAGCGGGTGTTGGAATAACAGATAAGCCTACCGGTAGTTGTCAGAAGCCTAGAGCGCCCTCTAGTGCCTCTAGTGGTTGAAAAGGGTAGTGATCATGTCAGAATGAAAGAAAACGGTCATATCTCGGTCAAAAATTAGTTTAAAAACATGGGGACGAATACATAAATAAGTTGCTTCCTCGTATAAGTCGCAGGGTATGCAAATTAGGCAAAAAAGTGTGACTTATACTCCAGAAAATATGGTATAATCCAATTTTTGGCTGATATCTCATGATTTCGCTAAATATGACATGGAAAATATTGAACACTACCATTTTCAGCCACTGGAGGGCCCTCGACTTATATGGCAAGCTAAGTGTCTCATTAATAGGTAAAAGTGGCTATTAATGAGACACTTGGCTTGCCATACCAAGCCACCTTCATCTTGCTCCAGAACTACTGGAGCAACTGTTAAATCAGCTGCATTTTGCTGCGCCACCCCAGCGAAATGCAGCTGATTTGACCGTTAAAGTGCCGTTAAAGAAAAGTTTAATGTGACACACCTTTGCTATAATGTCGAGCAAACAAATACAGGCAGTACCCGAGTTACGAACGAGATCCGTTCCTGCGGCGCGTTCGTAACTCGATTTGCCGTAAATCGGAGCGCCGGCCCACATGGCTGCCTTAACTCCGGATTTTCGTCTGTAACTCAAAACTGAAAGCACATGGCTGCTGTAACTCCGGATTTTCGTCTGCAACTCGAAACTGAAAGCACATGGCGGTCGTAACGTCTTTTTAAACACTTTTTTTCAATGTAAAACAACACCAGTGTACTTAGAACGCCGTTTTAATGTGTTTCCAAGCAGTTAGCTAACAAAATACCCTGAAAAAAAATTAAAAAAACATAAAATGCTGCATAAAAAAGACAACGTACGGTGTGATGACGTCACTGGGGGTGGCTCCGTAAGTCCGAAATGCCTTAAGTCGATGGCGCCGTAAGTCGGTGACCACCTGTAATTGTTTTTAAGTGTTAATCTTGTTAAATCCTTGTTAAAGTCATCCCGTGCACGCTCCTGTGGCCGCCATTTGGCAGCCAATCGATTTTGACTTAACACTGGCTCATATTTCCATGTTGTCAGCAGTGACACATAATGGATGTGACTTATACAACGAAGCAACGTGTACTGCGGAAAATATGGTAGTTTAAGTCCTCAACTTTGATTTAAATTATTTGTTATTAACATAAGCAAAAGTAACCAATAACACTGCTTTACTCACCTTTGCATCACCTTGAATAAAACCTAATATGTGCCATACTTTTTTTTTTACCACTTTAGCAATAACACTGTTTTAGCACAGCAAACAAAATGAGTAATCAAAACAGAAATGTCAAAAGATAGTTTAATTTAAAATTATAATACAGTAAGACAAAGTACAACATCTCCAGCAGCTTCCTCTGACATTTTAATTGGTACAAATGTGATATAACAATGTATTTACAACAAGCTAACCTGCAAATATTTACTTTTATCTGAAGAAAGAACACAGACTTGATTATTCTTTTTTGGTTTCCTTCTCTTGGCACCCATTCACGCACACAAACATGCAGTATCTAAACATCAAGGGCATAATAACAAAAAATATTCAAGATCATTTTTATACACCAAGATACAATGACATTTATTTGTTCGGCACAGATACACCACAGGCAGTTTGCTTACAAAGTGCCATGTAATCAGAAGTCTCATTCACTTTCATAAACAACATAATTAAACAAGTCTGACCTTTTCAGATTAACATTCACAGTCTGTAAAAGCAGTTACCCAAAAAAATCTTAACATGCCCTTCACATCAGTAGCTCTCCATGTTTGGCTTTCTTTTCAGAAGTCTCAAACGTACAAGGCCTCACTGTTTGCTAAGCAAATTCTCTGCATTTATTATGAAATAACTAAATGAAGAGAGAGGATATTTTATTAGGAATGTTTTCAGACCAAGGTTTAGTTAAAATGGGCAGTCTTATCTCTGTGATAAGTGATTGAACTCAAACTGGTGAGAAATTATTGACAAAGAAACATTTGTGATCAAAACTTCTAATGTTTATACCTTGAAGCCTCTTGTTTTTTGACCATCGTGACAGATTCACCAAATCTTTTTGGTTAAAAATCTGATCAGATTTCTTTTTTTAAAATTTTTTAAGACAGTGTTTCATTTGTTATTATCCTGTGGCACACAAAAAAGTAAAAATTAAGCAGCTTAAAGCAATAATTTAAATAACTTAATATGAAAAAGTAAGCTAGGAACTACACTTTCAGTCATATGCAGCTACTTTACACCCATTTCAGATGCACGTAAAGTCTTCCACTTGAAGAAAAGAACAAGAAAGAAACCAAAATGGCAGCAAATAAACATTTTCTGCAAAGTCTGAAATCATTTCAAGCTTGGCATTCAAAAGAAACTTTAGGTATTGTGGAAATGCAATAAAGTGAGACGGTATAAAAGTTAAGAAACTTTGATCTTTGAATTTACATCCCACTATATTAATATTTTTATGCTAAATATAATTTCACGTGTCAGTGGCTTTGTGATTCCACTCATTCCTAACTGCTGTGCTTATGAACTCAGTTTGTCCACCACAAACAACCTGGCTTCTATAATAAAATGACATTTCAGCATGAAACACTTTTCTATACCAGCTCTCACATTAGCATTTCCTCTTCACTTCAGTTCTAACCAGCATGGCACTGAATTTCCTCACAACCACTAGTTATTTCCATCATTTGATCAATAAATTGAGCTTTTTTTTTTTTGTCATCTTAACTTTCTACAACACTTTTGTTTTGAATCTTGTGCTGCTGTAAAGATCTGTACTAAAACCTACAATGGCATAAAACAGGTTTTCAGTTTTAAACTTTAACTTCAGCCGTTCCTCCAAACGGCAAGGACATTGTTCATGGCAGGAATATAAATTTATTTGTAAAATAAATAAATAAAAAAGACAAAAAACTGCCTTATTGGAAAGCATGCTGATAGAGCTACTCAGACAGTACACCATTTATCAGTTCACAAGAGAAAGAAATGTGGAAAAAATAGAAATAAAAAGTTTACTCTGATAATCACGCATCCAGTCTGGCATCTTTGTAAACACAATTCTTCAGATAGTGGAAGAGATTAATGTCCCAATAAAGAGATTACAATATTTGACAAAGATTTAAAAATGGCAGCTGAATGCTAAAAATACAGTACTTTTATCAAATGATACTGTAGTCATAAACAGTATAAACTCACAAAAACGGAGAGCAGAGCACAGTGAACAGTCAGATGTTGGTTAAATCTGAGGATAACTGCAACACTTGTGTGCTCCAAGTGCACAAGAACAAATAAACATATATTTTTTTAAATAAATGAACGATCACTGCAATGTATGAACTTATGAAGAGGATTAAACACTGATTCATTTATTTTCAGAAAAGTTTTTAAAGTAGGGATGCACAATATTATCGGCATTATATCGGTATCAGCCGATATTAGCAATAAATTTAAATATCAGACATCGACCATTCCACCAAAATAACTCACTGATATAAAAGGAAATGTTTAGTGTTACATCATTTTCACTCCCCTTTTTGGCATCTGCATTTGGTATCAGGCCAAAATGGCAAAGACCATGCAGAATAATGTAGTATTTTAATTCCACAGCAGAGAAAGCTATGTAGTCTCTGTAAGTAGGTCTAGGGGGGAAAAAAATATCAGTATTGGTATCGGTTATCGGCCAAATAAGTTTCAACATATCGGCATATCGGCCAGAAATCCCATATTGTGCATCCCTGGTTTAAAGAGTATTCCAATGTGAATGTAGAATAAAGTAGCTTCTTGCTGATTTATTTTTATTCAGCTGTCAGTCTGCACCTTTTAAAAACAGTCGTGCGCCTATTAACTGAGCCCTTGGTTGACGTTTAAGGAAAAAAAAACTATTGACAGTTCAATTTATGATTTGTTTTCCCCTAAATTAAGTCAACTATACAAAATACTCAAAGAAACAATTGTGCACATAAAGGCTTGACTAATCTTTAACAGTGCAATGGACACTTTACATAACTTCTGTGTAAAAAAAACCCACATCAAATACGACTATGAGGAATTTTTAAGGTAATAAATAGTTTTAATTCAATGATTATGATATTTCTTTGGCACTTAACTGTAGACAAGAGATGAAAAAGCCAAACAAATCTGCATAAAATTTAACAAATGTCTTGAAACTTCCAAACTCGTGACATTTTTATAGGGTTTAATTTGTGACTATGCTGAATTTGAGTTAAGTGTTTGTTGAAAATGACCATGTAAACGTGCACACACATGCTACAAAATAAATTGTGAATAAGTTCTCTCTTCATGGCATTTACACATACCATACGTTAGTCTACCACAGGAGTGTTTGGATTCAGTTACAAGACTTTGCAAATAGTATATTTTTACAGTTATTTATGTAATTTTATTTTATTGAATTTTTTTTGGCTAAAGCTATGTTTATCAACTCCCAAAAGGTTGATTCAAAATTTAGTTAAAATTATTACATGTATTCAAAAGAAATCAAATGATGTACTGATAATCTATATAGTTTAAAATATTTTTTGTGTATATTTTTTTCTTGAAAAGACATCCTAATTAAATTGGTGCTACATATTTAAAAGAAAAAAGCTGCAATGAAATATTACTATATATTTTTTAATATTACTGGAGACAAAAAATAATAATAAAAAAATCACTGAAACCTACATTTGTTTTTGTCAGTCTTAACAGTCGTACACCAAAGGTGAGTCATAACAGGTGCAGCGTGCAAACCCACATATTGATTAAAAACATTTAACAACATTTATAATCTTTAGCTCAGAATTCATAAAAAGTGTCTAAATGCTACCAATGGCTTTAAAGATTTCTTTTCTGCTCAGTTAGTGAATCTCACAACCAAAAAACAAACTATTTACCGTTCTGCCAAGGTAAGACGACAAAAATCACCTCAGTACAATCTTAGTCAATCATAGCAGCTGTTTGTTCTGATAAGACTGATTTCATTTTTGTTGCTTTCAACTCAGAGCTTGCCAACCACGAAGGTCACATTGTTCCACATGCAGCACAAAAAACTTGGTAGAAGAGTTTTCTTGTATCATTTTGTTGTTTTGGCAAAATAAGTTAAGTATTCAGTTCCAAAAACAGAACACCAGTAGATTAACATTTGGTTTTCAAAAACATTTACTACACAGGACACAGAGAACCTTTTCTTACTCGCATGAATGTACTTCATCTATCAGCCCCTAATACATAGTACCCCATGTGCTTGTGATCAATAAATGCACTTTGAAGCACAAATAAGTCCTTTTATTCTTCACGGCTTTGGTCTTGACTTTGATTTCGGTCTTTTCCAGCTGGAACAGTGAATCATTTGCAACTGAAACAGCAGCGGCAGAACAGTGCCTTCTTCAATCTCCTAGAAAGCACTAGCATTAAAGGAGTCTTTTAGACATTTCTGCCCAAAGCTCAAACTTGTCACAAAAGTTTTTCTGCACTTGAACTACACATGACATGTTGTACCAACTCCCATTTCCCTGTGGCCATATCCATAGCCCTGCCCGTCACAACCCTTTTCAACAGCACCAACAAAAGGCTTCTTGACGTTCCTCGCTCCGAAGCCACCACCACTGCGCTGTAAACAGAAGGAGCAGAGGCGTTTCAAGCCCTTCCTGAAAGCAGAGTTGGAGAGGCTGTAAATGAGACAGTTGCAAAAGCTGTTGCTGATTGCCAACCATGTAGTAAAAAATGAGGCTGCAGGGTGGTGGTATAACCCTCCGCTCTCTAGCAGAAAGTACAAGATGTAGGGCAACCAGAGGATGTAAAACACACTAGTGATGCGAAACAGAACCATAGCATATCGCTTGTCTGGGTACGTTGACGTGGACTGTTGATAATTAAATTGGTGGTAGTGGGGCGAGTGAGGACGGTGTCCTTGTTCCACTTTGCTTGTGTCCTTGACTACAGAGCTTGCTGCCGTTCCCGGGCCCTGCTGCTGCTCTTGGGGTCGATAACGTGCACGACGCTCGCTGATCTCACGGGTGTGCTGTCGGCAGATCTTGAAGATGTTGGCGTAGGTGAAGCAGACGGTGAGAGCGGCTGGGGCGTAGAGCAGTGCAACAATAAAGGACGTGAAAGACGGACTAGTCCTCCACTCCACTGCGCACCACTCCACCACATCGCCATGGTAGCCAGGTTTACCCCATCCAAAAAAAGACGGGAGGAACACCAGAGCCGAGTAGAACCAGATTAGAGCAATACAGCAGCGCACTCGACAAGGCGTCACTAGTGAGGAATAAGTCAAGGGTCGTGTGATGGCAATGTAGCGATCTACACTCACACACGCCAGAGACACCATTGAAACCGACTTTAAAACAGACACCATGTAGCCAAACACCTGGCATGTGAGCTTGGGGTCCAGATCCTCCAGATGATGGAGCAGTGACAGTGAGGGGAACAAGCAGCTGACCCCCACCAGCAGATCTGCATATGCCATAGTCTGGATGAATGCACTGGTCGTGTGCTGACTAAGCAATGGGGCACAGTGAAACACAAAAATCACCATCAAGTTACCACAAATAATAAGAACAGTCAGGAGAAGTATGACTGATACTTCAAGGAGGCAGGTGGTGAAAATTTGGGAATAGCTTATCTCAAGTAAGCAGAAGGGAGCAGGAGAGGAGGACGAGTCAGTGGAGCTTTGGTTCAGCGGATCCAGGGAGGAATTCATGATCTTGGGCTGTGATACATATAAAGGGGCCCTTTAAGGGAACAATAAATCCAAAAACCCACTATTTTGTCAGATAGCTGGCTGCCTCTGAAAGCAGTGTGGTTTCAGTCCAAACAAATATCTTTATGGAGCATTTTAAGGACAGGAATGATGAAGAGGGCAGATAAAGGTCAAACAGTCCCCTGGTATTGTCCTAAACGCAGGCAATTGCAATACCAGAGAAGAAAAAAAAAAAAAAAATCCAGTAAACAGAAAAGTCAATTGTTTTTCCTTTTTTTAAACTCTTGAGCAAATGGATAAATTTCCCAGGTACCGGCAAACAAAAAAAAAAACAAGCAAATTTTGAAGGAATTCAGGTCCAGCTTAGACTTGAATGGCCTCCATTCCCTATAAAGTCTCAGATGTCCTCAACATCTGCTGCAGCTGCAGAAATTCCAGATTGGAAATGCTTTGTCAATCTGTAGTCCACAGAGTCACCGGCACAGGATCCAAAGGAAAGTCATTATTGTTTAATGAGCTCCACACATACACTGTGGGAATGAACAGGCTTCATTTCTCTTCTGCTTTCAGCCTTTATCCTTGGTTCAGACCACTGCTCCATCTGCACATCTGTGTCAGTTTCATTCTGGTCTGTCGCAGGAAAATCACAGCAAAGAAACTGTACACTGAGATGATAAAGGCTGCGTGTGGGATAGCTGTCAAAAAGTAGCTCCACCAAAAATACCAGAAAAAAAAAATCACCTCAGCAGTTACTTCTGTAGGTGTCAGGAGAACCCCCGTGTGTTCATTTATTCTGCTCCGCTGTCTGTTTCTCACACACCGTCTCACTCCCTCTGCCTCTCTCGGCAGAAACAGTAGCGCTGAGGCTCCTCCCACAGTCTGTGTTTCCAACCAATGATCAGCTGCAAAGACACGAGGCTGCTTTCTACCCCCTCCATCCCTCCCACACCTTTTTTTTTTAATTTATTTTACTTTCAAGTGTCTGATAATCATCCATTGATTTGAACAAACCGAGTCACAAAGCTAAAATTTATATAAATCACTGTTACCTAGAACTTGGAAAACCATTGAAGTTGTGAGGTCATAGACAATGTTTTTCTACAATATAGTCGTTTACCGTAACTTTTGCCGTATAAGTCGCCTTTTTTTGCATAAATTTGCATGCTCTGTGGCTTAAACATAAATACGTCGCTTCCTCATATTTATGTTTTCCCCCCATATTTATAAATCAAATTTTGACTGACATCTGATCGTTTTCATTCATTCTGACCTGGAAAATATTAAACACTACCATTTTCAGCCGCTAGAGGGCCATTGACTAATATGGCAAGCCAAGTGTCTCATTAATAGGTAAAAGTGGATATTAATGAGACGCTTGGCTTGCCATATCAAGCCACCTTCGTCTCGCTCTGGAACTCCTGGAGCAAACATCTAATCAGCTGCATTTTGCTGCGCCACCCAGGCAAAATGCAGCTGATTTGCCCATTAAAGTGCATTTATTAAGAAAAAGTGCAGCTGAGACACGCCTTTCTTATAATGTCGAGCAAACAAATAATTGTTTTTAGGTGGCTAGCTTGTTAAATTCTTATTAAAGTCCTCCCGTGCACGCTCTTACGGCAGCCCATCGATTTTTGGCACAACACTGGCCCACATTTCTGGGTGGTCAGCGGTGACGCCTAACAAACGCAACGCGTCAGTGGTGACACATAATAGTTGTGACTTATATGGTGAAGCAACTTTGTTTTTTCCACATTATTGACATTTTTGGACTGATGCGACTTATATGGTGGTGCAACGTCCACGGCGGAAAGTATGGTATCTTGCAACCATGACCACATTCAAAACCTTTTATATTATTCAGATAGTAAACAAACACACTGTGAAACCTATAATATACAGGGATATGCCTAAAGTGTTATTTGTGTGCATATCATGTAAACTTTTATAACTAGCACAAAGTCCAGTGTAAAATGGAGTAAACCTAATGTTAAAGAATCAAGTTACTGTTATCAGTTTGCAAATTTAACATAGAATTTTTCTTGCTCCGTTTCTTGTCTAAAGCCGGTACTATACTTTAAATACGCAACAAAGTATTTTGTAAAATGTCACTAGCTGTATTGAAAATTTGAAGAAATGCTGAATAAATAAAATGCATGCAATTGCTTTTTTAATTTTTTTTTTTTTACATGGGCTTCAACAACTGATTAACTAATGCAGCAAGTAATTATGCAGCTGACCTAAAGTACATTGTGCAAGGAACGGAAGGGGGAAAAGTTAGTGAACTTTTTAATAATGCACAAGGAAAGTTTGAAAATGCCACGAGACTTTGATTTATTTCAATCTCAAAAACAACAATAAAATCATTTCAAGCTTAACTTGGTTCAACAGATGTTCCTACTTTAAAACAAAATGCTTTAGGCATTTTGTAGAAAGCTCGTGGTGGTAAGTGCAGCATCATGTGGCATTGTTATAGTCAAAAATTAGAAACAATGCTTTCCCCTGATCCCTTGAATTATAGTAGGAACAATGCAGTGGCAATGTTACAGCAACAAGCATCATATAATACCATTTATTCCAAAGAAAACTGTACAAAGTGCACACTATAGCTGCATCTTCAAACAAAAGTAAAACATAATCTGTAATTCCAGGTCAAAACAACTTTATTCTGGGTTACATTATTCTGCGAGTAACTGGAGCATCAGCAAGTTAAGAAGGAACAAAACCCACTTTGACCCTTTGATTGATCCTTTTCAAATCCTAGAGTGAATTTTAAATAAAGTGTATTACCGGTAATGTTTCTCTGGCTTTGTATGTAGGAGACTTTATATGACCCTACAAACCAAATTGTAATCCCACTTTAAGCAAAATTAACAGCAACTTTATTACATGAGCAAATCAGCACCTCTGTGTCTGATGAATATCTGCTAGAATAATTACTGACAGTTACTTCTAGCACACATGTTGTGGAGATTTAATTGAATTACTCCATCTAAAATTAGCAACTTTGGTGGGTAGTAATTACCGTCAGATTTAGCACAGCACTGTTTGCATCCTTTCCCTGATGACTTTCTGAAGAGTGCATGGTTTGCCTCGTGCAGGAAAATTTGGTGTGGCAAGATGGAGACCCAAACACACACACACACACATTTCTCCCCCACAGTCCCGACACTCTCCCATGCTTTCACGCACCTCTTCTGCCAGCTACACGAGGAGCTAAAAATAGATAACAGTGGGGCTAAAAGGCTGGAAGGAGGAGAAGAACAGGGGGGAAGAAAATACAAGTTTAAAAAATAAAAATAAAAAACTATAAGGAGAATGAAAACAAAAACAAGTCAAAGATTTTAAACATAGTCCGGAAAATTTGTTTAAAAAAAAAAAAAAGGCATGTTGTAATGTCAAGCTGGGAAGAGGTCTGTGCTTTTACCATCTGAAATGTGTTTCTTTATTTAACAACATCCACAGGACATGTCCCTAAAATGACATAAATTGTGGCAACAGTGGCACAAGACTGTGAGACACATTTGATTTCAAAGAGAAAGGGAGAACTGATGATTGAAAACAATAAAAACAAGACTAATAACATTTCTTTAAATCACATTCTTGCCCATACAGTTAACATCATGCAAGAAATGAATCTTTACAACAATAGGTTTTAACTCTACAGTTACGCAACCGTAGCCAACTGCAAAAATGCAGAGAAGGGAGCTCAATGCTAATGAGACCAAGAAAGTTTCCTGGCCTAATTTTGTTTTTTTATTTTTTATTAACACAGTATTCATCATCAAGCTGAACTCCCACCACCACAGATTAAATGCAAAAGATGTATAATAAAAAGTTTTATCTGTATTTTTTTATACTTTGCATCCAAAGGGCTAGGTAGGCTTTTAATCTGAACAGAAAATGTGTGATAAGGCAGGCAATGTCAAAAAAATAAATAAAAATCTTGGACAAATTTGAAAAGCCTGGAAAACTATTGAACAGGAGAATTTAAAAAGCAAAATAAAACATTTGAAGCAAAGTATAAATAAATGACTCAAAATGATTGCACAGTTCAATATGTTGTATTTTTTGCCTGATAAGTCACAGCTTTGTTTTTGTTTTTTGCACAATTTGCATGCCCTGCAACTTATACGCCGAAGCGATGTATTTATGGATTTCTTCCCCATATTTATAAAGCAATTTTTGGCTGAGATATGACCATTTTCATTAATTATGACTGAAAAGATTGAACACTACCATTTTCAGCCACTAGATGGCACTCGAGTACTATTGCATGCCGTTGTGTCATGGAATAGGAAAAGGTGGCCATTAATGACGCAATCGAATTGCCATAGCATCCCACAGTCGTAAAGCTCGCTTGGAACAAACGTCAAATCAGCTTCGTTTCGCTGTGCCGCCCTGGAAAATGCAGCTAATTTGACCGTCAAAGTGTATTTATAAAGTAAAAGTTCAACTGAGACACTCCTTTACTATAATTTCGAGCAAATAAATAAATGCTTTTAAGTGTTAATGTTACATTCTTGCTAAAATCCTCCCGTGCATGCTCCCATGGCTGCCATTTGGCAGCCAATCAATTTTTGGCAAAACACCGGCCCACATCGGGTTGTCAGAGGTGACACGTAACAAACACGACGTGTCAGCAGTGACACATAATAGGTGCGACTTACAGGACAGAGCGACATGTACGGCAGAAAATACGATATATTTAAGTCAATAAAGTTTATAGAAAATAATATTCTGTATATCATTCAGTATCAAATAACAGCTCACATTCAAGTGCAAAACGTATTACCATATTTTATCTGACTCAACTTTTGGCATTTGTTGCACTTAAGGTGAGAAATTCAGTAACAAAACAAAAATAAGGACAATCTAAAAAATAGACAAATACAATATACGGTAACCACAAAACACATGAAAAATAGTGGATATACTGGAATCACAAGACAGTAAAATAAAGAGAGAGCGGGAAAGTGATGAAAATCACAAGTAAGCATTCAGACACTGAGGAGCAGGAGGACACACAAGCTGTACAAACAAGTAAACGTCAAAACAAGTCAGACATGCACAAATACGACTAAGTGTAAAGACAGGCTGCGCAGCAAGCAGACAGGTCATTAGGTGAGTCAGACAAAGATTCAGGCAGACGGGTTCTTATAGGGGCTTGTTTTTGTTTTCCAAGGGAAGCAGTTGGATCAGCTCTGAGCTCATAGACTGTGTTTGTGATCACTTTGCATCGCACTGCATCCACAAGTCTGTGTATTTATGGAAGATAAATTATATTATTAAAAGTATAATACCAAATTATTGCCCACCTTTAAACTGACTTGCTCGTGCTTTACTCCTATTACCAAGTACTTTAAATTTGAAAGCTATCTGAGTAAAACCAGTTACTGACTATCACTGAAATCTCTGGATTTTTTTTTTTTACATTAAAACTTATCAATAGTATTTATTTGAGCTATTTAATTTGTTTGATCGCTTGACATCTACTATACCCTTCACAGGAAATTACATACAGGTAGTCCCCGAGATACGAACGGGTTCCGGACCTAAGGACCGTTCGTAGCTCGATTCTGCCGTAGGTCGG